>MU227524.1:642702-684252 GCA_018584345.1 Thuja plicata
CAAGATTCTTGGAGCCCAAACCGAAAGCCAGAAATGAAAACCGAGAGCATCATTCAACTCCTCTAACTCATCTGAGTTCATCAGAACTATCCCTTGACTTACTATAAATAGTAAGTTCACACCAAAGGCCCTCTAAACCCCTCGCCAGACCACGAGGATCGCAATAATGACCTGGCACCATCATTTCAATGACCTGCTGAAAAATGGGGACATTACAGATAGAGTGATCCATGGGTGATAACAATGAAAAATATGCCTTCATTCCCAATATGCAAACAGAGCAAGGACAATCACCATAGCAACCAAGGTTAACATTGAAATTTAAATCATGATACAGTAAGGTAATTGCATTTTACAGAGCTACATGATGGCTGAAAGACAACAATACACAATTTCACTCAGGAAGGACATTGATGCATGGATGGTAAATCAGTTACAAAACCAAATCTATGCCAAGGTATTGGAGAAAATGATAGTTCCATCATGTTATCAGCATGCTAAGAACAGTAAACGCAAGGGAAATCAGATTTGAGGAAATCCACATATCAAATAGTGGACAGCATGGTCACACATGCATGGAATCAATGCACAGAAAAGGTAAGATCAATAATGAATTGAGTAGTGGCAAGGATACATGGTTTGTGATTGGTTTCAGACACACATTTGTCAAATCTCTCATGAATTCAAGGAGCAATATCAAGGAGTCTGAGATATGAAGACAGTGAGACAATCTTTTCAAAAAAATAATAATAAGAAAACAATGCTAATGACTTGACAAGACAGTTATGTCTCATTTAAGGAGCCCTGTTGTTACAAGTTAGATGATCAAATAGCAACAACATTGTCCTGAATGTCATGATGATGCCTTATTATCATAAGCATATCAAAGCATTTAGCAACATCAGTTGTAAAGCAATGAAATGAAGCAGCATTGCTGGATATAACAGAAAGACGATGATGAAGAACAAAGCTGAAACATGTCAGAGAAATGCAAAGACATTGCATGTGCAGCAGAATACTCAAACTTATAGAAGAATTTGGAGTGAAAATGTACCAGCATATGAGGGCATGGGTTCTTTCATCCTTGTTATGGATTGCAACAGTGCATGGCAAAATAGACAGAAATTTCTTTAGATCTGAGTGCTGGAAAAATAAAGTCTGCTGTCTTCAAGTCTCCGGGATTTCTTTTGGGACCTGGACAAGTCCAAAATAAATTGTATTATGCTATTGATTTTCCCAAAGGCCATATTGCACTCAAGAGATTTCATGCCAAGGTTGTAAATGGAGATGGAAAGTCGGTTCCTTTGTTTGAGACCTATCTGCATCATTGGCTAGTCGGGAGATTTTACTATAAAAAGTCAATAACAGAAGAACAGACCAAGCCAAAAAACTAAAAGACTTAACAGCTCAGCCTATATCTTGGTGCAAAATGATGGTATTTGTCAAGGAAACACACATCGCCAATACTTTGGTCTTGGATCTGAAACACGCCATACCAGTACATTCATTCCTGATCCATATGGAATTATAGTTCGAGATCCTAATAAATTACCTGAAGGATACGAAGAGTCATGGTTCCTGAATGTGCATGCTATTGATACAAGGGGCGTTGTAAACACCCTGGGTTGCACAGAATGCAAATGTGATCTCTACAATGTTACAGAGGGTGAAAATCATCGCCCACTTAGGAAAAATTATATAGGAGGCTTAGATTGCTGCTATGATGGGACTCAGTGTCAACTGAAAGAAGGGTTTCGAAGATAAAGACACAAAAAGCTCAAGATAGAGACCATGATTTTCCTTTCCTCCTGCAAAAAAGAAAAATGACTCTTACATTAATGAAGAGGGCACAAAGTTGACTCCAAGACAACCTTCGAAATCTACAGAATGCAATAATGCGAATAACCCATGAATTATATGAGGTTTCTATAACAAAGATAAAGATTTCAAAAAACTTCGATATTTCCTGCAAAATCAAAGATAATAGTTCCACAGGATGTTGCAGCCATAATTACACACCGAGACACAAAATGTATGGGTCTAAGTCCGAGGCAAAACAATGAAGGCTAAAAAACGATGGATAAAAGCCCTCAACATCAACATTTCTAGATTGATGGTCTCAAACAAAGATACAACCTTTTTAAGCAAACAAAACCCTCCAAGTTCGCACCACAAAAAGTTTGAAGTAATGGGCACATAATTTCAAAGCATAATGGAGGGCGACATACCAGTGAGGTGCCAGAGTCACAAGAAAAAATTCCTCATCAAGTTCGCACAGATACTCCATCAAATCCCTATTCATAGCGGCAGCCCCAGGCGACCCAACATGGAGAGCTAAAATGAAATGAGAAAATAAAATGAAAGTGTTTTGATTTAGGGTTGAAAATGTCCTTTTCTTCCTCTCTCGACAATGAAGGCTTTTTGCCCAATTTTATTAAAAAAAAATTCATAATCTAATACCCCCGAGGGTGTTAGAAGTTTCTAAAATGGGTCCAAGGTGAGATGTTCATCATTTAGTCGCTATTCCCATTGTTATTATATGTAAATAATATTAATTCAGAATGATATAATTATAAGTCATTCTATATTAATATTATTTAATTCCAATATATGTGACTTGTTTCTTATTAATAGAATAAAGTATTTATTTTACACAACATTCATTTAGTAATTATTAAAAAAATTATAATTATATTAATAAAAAATATTTTTTATATTAATATAATTAAGTGCTTTATTTGTCGCTTAATAATATTAATATAATCAATATTTATTATTAAAAAATTGTAAATTATTCAACAATTATTAAAAATGTTGCAAAATAGATATTTTATTTTACATTTAGAGGTCAAAGAAGATATTTTTGCATAGTTATGACAAGTCTTAAAGTCATAGGGATGGGATTGGAAGTCAGATTAGAGTTATTACTTTTCAGAGACTTCTTATGGGCTGTCTAGAGGATAGGACTATATTTATGGAAGGTAATTATGATCATATTTATGAGGGATGGCTTTGGGGACACCTATATCCCTTTTTGGAGTCCTTTGAAGGGCTCAGAAGTGACTTTTTTCTCTGCATCCGACCCAGGAGTTATTGCTTGCATTTATGGTGCAGTTGGCTAAAAAATGCATAAATATAAGCCGAAGCTTCATTGTAAAAGAGTTCTTTTTCCTTTGGCTTATTGTTTTGTAATTGTTCTTCTAAGTTCTTAACAAAAGCAAAGAGATTTTGTAACCCACTTTAGAGATATACAGGCTTATGACACCTTTTTGTTGTACTATATAGTTTGTGCCTTTCCCATTTCTGCTCTTATTGTGTACTTATTGTTGGTACAAATTTCTGTGATATCATTTATCCTCAAATATGTATTGCATGTTGGTGCTTTTATGCAGTATTTTCTCATACCTTCTTTGTAGATTGTGAGTTGTGTTTAATTAGTTTCCAAATTGTGAGAGATCTTTTCTCTCCTTTTAGAGACTGTTATTATAGGCCTTCTTTAATTCTTACAAATTGATTATGCAAAAATTGTGAATTAGAGGGACTGTGCAAAGAAGTATATTTTTCCCTTTCTTATTGTGTGGCTGTTATATCTGTAGATCTCAGAACTTTGTTTTCTGATGCATCACCCTTTAGGAATTAGATTTTATTTTTGTTCACCCTTCTACCTCTTTCCTCCAGCAAAAGGTTTAGTTTTAGGTGGTTTCAGGTGAGTTACCAGACAGGAAGCCGGCCTTCATCCAGAGATTCATTCCAGCTATAGGTTACCCACAACCTTGGTTTGTTTCCATGTTCCTCAAAATTGATCAAGTATTCTTGGCAACTTGATTAGGGTGCAATTTCGAGTGATAACAATAACTTCACTCACTGGATTTCACATAGACCCGTACACAGTCGGTCATAACTTTTTAATCCAACACGTTCTCTCCAATCGCTCTGGTGAGATTCTTCGCAATTAGTTTATCATCAACATATCCAAAATTCAGCAAAATCCAACGGTGTATTTGTGAAATATGGTCCTCTACTAAGACTGTATTTTCTGAGACAGTCATACATTCACCATCAACAAACTACTCTCTTACATTTGTAGTCTGGCTTTGATACCATGTTAAGTTTTAGGAAAGCTGCAAATGTAATAGCACTCTATGTTGTATGTGTTTTTCAAATGCAACAATCTCTCATTCATTTATATTGAGAATGAGGCTAGGAGAGACATGTCCCTTCATTGGACATGTCTATTCATTATTATGAGATTAATATAATGATAATTGATTATGTAACTATACACACACACACACACACACATAATATCTCTGAATCATTATTATATTAATTTGTCCTAATACTATATTAGATATATATCTATATATATTATATCTCACATAATATATATATATATATATATATATATTATTTTGAATAGTCTCATAGGATTTATCCGACATAAGCTACAAAACATCAACACTCATGATAGATAAGTTCAGAGTTCGCTAAAGCAGTGTAGGTCTTATATATATATATATCTGATTCATTAATATAAACTGATACCAATGCTATATCATATGAACAAGACCATATGTTGGCCCTTACCCTTATTAGCTTTTAAATAGTACATTTTGTAAAGCAGGACTAAATCGTATTGTTGCTGTTACAATTGTTTGCTAGCTAATGAGTATTGGTCTGTGACTGTAATCTGTAATTCTTCTCCGATCCCAATCGATGATCCTAGTTGAATGATGAGACTACCTTTATATATTATCTATTGTGAACAAAGGGTTGTAATAATTGAGACACGCCTCACGTCTTTTGGTTGATCACTGCCTTATCGTGCCTTTCATAATCTTATTCTAATCACTGTCTATCATAAACAATTAATCAATTGTTTGACCAACTGTAGATTAGTCGGTTCTTCCCTTAAACTATATCTTTGACCATGTCGTCGTAACCCCTGGTGATATTATCGTTTTTAAATTTATTATTGACATTTTCGTTTGACCATTATTCATGCACATAATCTCTTGTGTGAATCGATAGTCTTGACCAATTATAGTTCATATGATCGGTTATTTGGGATCAATAAAGAATATCGATGACTGATAATGACTCATATCGATCGTTACCATTTATGGTCTTTGTTCTGAGTTCATTCTTGTGGTATTCCCTCTTCAATAGTCCATTAATTCTGACACTCTAGTTTTACAGTATTCTTAGTGATGCGTCTGGTGGAGATAAGGATATTAGTAATCGCATAGGTTCTTCCATGGTTATGCCACTCCTCTGAGGCATGATGTTTGGTGTCTTCTGATTATTCTATCGGAAGTGTCCTCTGCTTTAGAATCTCCACATATATATATTTTTAATAATATTACTTGCCACATGCTGAGTCGATATTGGTCTCAAAGTAATCCTCCCGTTCATTTTATCTTTCTTCCGTATAGTGGGTTAACTCTACAGTCTCATTCATTAGTTTGTTTATTCTTTTAGAGAATGATCTTTTTTGTATTTCTGCAATTTTGTCTCTTTTTAGAGACTTCACAAAATTGAAGGACTTGGTTGTCATAATGGTAATATTGCATTTAGGGTTTCGAATGAGGGACATGACAAAATACCAAAAAAAAAGAATAATTAATTTCCTTTAACGAGTTTCACCCTAAACATGAATGAATCATATTCCATATCACAAATTTCATCAAAGTAAAACTATACAATTAATACAAAAGGCCTACGAACCCCATTTACAAAAATAGAGGCGATTTATCAAACATGAAAGGATCTCACTCGAATGCATAAATGATACAGTAAATATTATTACATCAATACGGGGTCACCTTCAAGGCACTCATTAATCACAATGCATAACATAAAATGCTGAATGGGGACCCCTTCCAGCTTGTGAGAATATTATCATCATCATACCACTCTAGGTAGCCCCCAAGCTACAAAAAAGAAGATTATGGATGTTTTGCTATCAAGTGAGAGGCTCACACACATACAAGGTATTCATGGCAACACTCATGCCAATCAAAGCATATATCACATGTGGCAACTCATGCCAAATCAAGCATAAGGCACATGCACACCAATCGAAACATATACATGAATGATCAAAAATCACATTAGATACCTAAATCCAACAAGGGACGGAAGATAATACTAAGCATAAGACAAGGAGTATCAACACAATTGCCCAATGGTTCTGTGGTAAATTTGGGAGTAGAACTTCCTCATTGAAAATACTCATCACTCTTACTGATTCCTAGAGTTGTGACATTTCATCATAAAGAACCTTCAAGAGCTTTCCAATCCTAGCACAAAGTCTTATTAATTAACCTAGTGTGCCATTAATTATCACTTGATTAAACTGTACCACCATGTTTGTTCATGTGGTCTTTTCTTACCATAGCAAATGAGAGCCACTCCTTTCCCATCCTAGGCATCCTCAATTGTAAAAGTCCAAAACTCCAATTTTACAAATTATATGCTGCACACAATTCAATGCAATCTTTCATTACGCTTAGCCAAAAAATGCAGAATTCAAAAAATTAAGTAGGCAACTCGTACACAAAATAATTCATTCATATGGGGTCTAAAATGCAATTTTTGTAGTTTTCTTCAAGGAGGTCAAAATCATAAAAATTGCATGCATCCATTAATGGAGCCACATGATACCTTCAAATTTCCCTCAATTTTCTAACATTTAAAAGAGAAGAAATTTCAAAAACTCAAAGATACTCTTTTGATCTAAAAATGCACAACCTTCTTTTTCCAAAGTCAATTTTTCAAAATTTCAATGAAGTGATATTAAAACATTTTGCAATAACTTAGCCCCCAAAACCCCATTTTAGAAAAATGCAAAACATAAATTAAAACTAGAAATTAATATCCTAAATATTTTATAGAATGATGCCATATTACCACCTAATCTGGGCATGGCTAAAGGAAAGGATTTCATTTTAGTTACAAATTTAATAAGAAAAATACCTCTTTCATCAAGATCCTAAGTTGCCGGTTCGGGTTTGAATTCGGGTTCGAGTTCGAAGAACCAGTTCGTTGGTTCGCCAAAATTTTGAAAAGGGGTTTGGGTTCGGGTTCGTTAGTACAAAAATATTTAATTTTTTTTATATATATATATACATATTTTGATATTTATGCAGCCTAGAAGCATGAGTTAAGATTAGAATGTCACTAAGTATCATAAAAAGTAAACATTTAAACAATAAAAACACTTGTAAATTTGTAATCATAGCATCATGAATCATGAATCCATGATCATACCATCATATACTTCAAGTTCAAGTTCAACATGAAAGATTCAAAACATTAAAATTAAATCAGAACATCAGTTCAAGTATCATTGTTTGAAGTTCAACTAATAGATTAATAATTTATTGATATTCTTCTTCTTCATCATCATCATCTTCTATATGGAGCCTAATAAGACTCGAAGGTTAATTTTTCCCCTTTTATTGGCACAGTTTCCACCCCAAATTATTAAATGGGGGTTTGGGGGCAAAGCCCCCAAGTCGGGGTCAAGGGGCAGCGAGAGTTATTTTTCACTGGGCGAAATTCATCACAAATACGCCATAAAAAAATGTTTTAAGTGAAACCGCGGGCGAAATTCGCACCAAATTCTTTTTTTTTGGGTGAAATTCGCTAGGGTTCGAACCATCTCAACCCGGCTTCGAATTTGGTCTTCAAAAATCAGACCTTGTTCGAAATTTTCGAACTGGACCCGGACCTCGAACCGGTTTGAATTTATCCAGGTCCGGGGGGGTTAGGGGCCGAACCCGATAACTTAGTCAAGATCACACAATGGAGTGATTCTTCCTCTGTAGCAAACACACATCTATGCAACTCTTATCCACTGGCAAGCATTCCCACTCCAACAAATGCAATCGAAATCCAACTTTAAGCTTTTTCATCCATTTGTCTCAAAATGAATTTTTTTCTAGAGGAAAGAAGAGGCTTTTGTGGAAGTTGATGCTGAAATGAATGAGTGAATAAGAAGTTTTCTATTTTTTTCTTTATCCCTTTTTCATTTCTTTTCCATTTTTCTATTTGCTATATTTCTTTATTTACTTTGGCCAATAATACAATTGAATAATAATTAAATATAATGTACCAAATGATAGAAGTCACCCGAGGGAAAATACCCGACAACAATGTACCTGAGGGCAAGTACCCGACGACAATGTACCTGACAACAAGTGCCTGACGACAATGTACCTGATGGCAATGTACTCGACGACAATGTTCCCGAGGGAAATTACCCGACGACAATGTACCCGACGGCAACGCGGGTAGTGTGCCCGACGGCAATGCAAGTGATGTGCCTGACGGTAACACAGTTGATGTTCTTGATGGCAGCATGGGAGATGTGCCCGACGGCAACACGGGAGATGTGTCCGACGACAACGCAGGTGATATGCCTGACGGCAACGCGGGTGATGTGCCCAACGACAATGCGGGAGATGTGCCCGACGACAACGCGGGAGATGTGCCCAATGGGAACGTAGATGATGTGCCCGACGACACTCGACACCCTTCGACACTTGGCACCCTTCGGTCCCTTTTGGTACTCGGCACCCTTTAGCACTCGACACACTTTGACTCCCTTCGGCACTCTTAATTGATAATGTATTATTGTTGATGAATAAAGTGTTAACAAAGAGCTCACACCATCAATCAGAATGAATCGCTAAGAACAGAGAATTTGTATTTTCAGATTATATATCTCAGATTACATCGAATTGTCTTCAAGTAAAGAGTTCACAAAGTTGAACAATTACACACAAGTGAAATATCTGAATCGATATCTCCAATGGCAGACTAGGGTGGCTAATAACTACCGAAACTGCAATTATAGACTAGGGAGGGTCTTGCACCTCCGAAATTGCGACAAGGACTGAATTCCAATTAGAATCACAAATACACAAGAAAAGGTAACTCCACGATGCCTTCCTACAATGCCAACATGACCTTATGAAGGGATCCGGAAATTTTCTCGAAGGGTTACAAGCAGGCCAACAATAGTTTATTACTTTTTATTTTATAATTAAATTAATTAATTAAAAGGGCCCGTAAGACATTATTATTTAATTTGGGACCACTTAATCAATTAATTTAATTGACTTATTTAATTATTTCAGGGACATTACAGTCCTCCCCGCCCAGAGATTGCTTGCCCTCAAGCAATCACAAATTCGATCCTGGGAATCTTGTTAGGGGCGGATCATGAATCTCTCCTATCATCATCTTCTTCGGTTTTGTTTCAGGCACCAAATAGATTCTATCATTGTAGTAGATGGCATCATCAACCACCTTGTACCTGTAATCCTGTATTTGAACATCCATCAACTGGCACACATAGGTGTTCTTGGAGTGCTCAACCAACAAATGAGCCCTCCAATCCTTTAAGATCTTAAACAAGGGGCATATTGTAGGTATCTCAAATAACGCATGGGCCACCACATTCTTCTTCCCTTTCGCACTTCAGTGTCAAAGTTATATGCTTGAATCTTATCTTTTCTGAAAATTGCCTCTATCTTCTTCATTGAAATCTCTCTTGGGCCTTTATTGGACATTCGTCTTAGTACCGCCTTCTTCCCGTCCACCTCAAATGAAAACTCCATCTTCTTGAAATTCTGTGTGTACTGGTTGTGGGTTGCCATCCATTGAATGCCTAATATGACATCTGTATCATCCAAATCTATCACAATTAAATCATACGTCATTGTGTAGTTCCCCATGGTAATGCTCAGCTGTTGAATCATATGAGTGCAGGGTAGTAAAGTTCCTCCTGCCACCTTGACCTCAAATCCCTCATGCTCCACCGTGTGCAAATCCCATTTAGTGACAAGTGATGAATTGATGAAATTGAGTGTGGCCCCACTATCAAGCATGACTGTGACTCGCTCCCCTTGAAGTGTGCCACGAACCCAAAATACGCTACATCTGGAAGTTGCGGAAAGTGTAGCAATGGAACCTCCCCTTTGCGCAAGTGTGGCAATCCTTTCTGCATGATTAGTCTCTGCCTCTTGCACTTTGGGTACTTTACTTTCTTCTTCATCATCAGGTACCACCTCAATATAGTGAATCTTCCCCTTGCCAAGAAAAAGATGACCCGATTCCCAAGGCTCCTTGCAAGTGAAACAAAGCCTCCTCCTCCGGAGCTCCTGACGAGTGGCCTCATCCATCGAAGGCTTCTTCTGAAATGGCTCCATGTCCCTGTCCTCTTGTGGGAGAGGTGGCTAGAAATGTGTGTAACCAGGAGGATGAGGTAGCCATGTTACGCGCCTTCTCATAGGCCTCTGTGAGCGTGTTGGGGTTGAAACCTTTGACCCAACCCTTGAGGGATTCCATCAATCCATGCATGGACAACACGACAAGTCTTCTCTCAGACATGTCAGCAACCAACACTGACAAGCTCTGGAATTCTGAAATGTTATTGTCCACTGGTCCGGTCTACTTTAGTTGTGCCAACTCCTTGAAGTTGAGCTCTGGATCCTTCCCGTCAAAGCGGTCTATCAGTTTCTCCGTGAAATTTGCATATGAAGTGACCGAGGCTGACCATCTTGTATTGCCACCATTCGTGAGCGACTCCTAGGTGAAGTGCAGCAAATTTGATTGCCTCATCTTCGAGCATCAGGTTGAGCTAGAAGTAGGTATCTGCTTTTCGTACCCAAGCTCGTGTTGATGTTGTCCCAGACCCATCAAAGGATGATAATTTTAGCTTGCCAATCTTTCGTTTGATGTCATCGTTGTAGTAGCCACGACCCTTGTAGTCCAAATATTTCATTTGTAGATCTACATATCCTTGAAGGATATGTCTCCAAGATCCGCATCCCTCCAATTTTGTATTTAGCTTCTCTTGCATCTCTCGGAAAGTGGGCTCTTGTTCTCTACAAGGTGCTTCTATTCTTTGGGGAAATGTTGGCATAAACAGTCGAGAATGTGAGTGATGTGTGTTTGACCTTCCGGTGACTGAATTATCATCGTGTCCATTGTGATCTCCATTTATTCTACCTTCTGCCAATTGTCTCAATTTCTTTTCCATGAGTTGTCGTTGTTCTCCCCTGGCCATGGCTTCGTTGAGTTGAGCTTGGCTTCTGGTTAGCTCCCTCAGCAATGTCGTGATTTCATTGTTAGGCTCCCCCATTTTGTCCGCAAAAAGGTACCTCCTTCTGGTGTATACTACAAGCTCGTTCTGCATCCACTACTCGACAGGTTGGCAAGATCACAGGCTCTGATACCACTCTAATGTACCTAACGATGAAAGCACCTGACGGAAAGTCACCTAAGGGAAAATACTCGACGACAATGTACCCGAGGGCAAACACCCGACGATAATGTACCCGAGGGCAATGTACTTGGGGGTAAGTACTCGACGATAATGTTCCCAAGGGAAAATACTCGACGATAATGTACTTGAGGGCAAATACTCGACGACAACGCACGTAGTGTGCCCTACGATAATGCAGGTGATGTGCTTGACGGTAACAGGGTTGATGATCCCAATGACAGCGCGGAAGATGTGCCCGACGGCAACGCGGAAGATGTATCCGACGACAACGCAGGTGATGTGCCTAATGACAACGCGTGTGATATTCCCAATGGTAACACGGGAGATGTGCCCGACGACAACGCGGGAGATGTGCCTGATGGCAACGCAGGTGATGTGCTTGACGATACATGGCACCCTTCGGCCCCTTTCAACACTCGGTACCCTTCAACACTCGACACCCTTTGACTCCCTTTGGCACTCTTAATTGATAATGTATTATTGTTGATGAATGAAGTGTTAACAGAGAGCTCACACCATCAACCGGAATGAATCGCTAAGAACAAAGAATTTGTATTTTCAGATTATATATCTCAGATTACATCAGATTGTCTTCAAGTCAAGACTTCACAAAGTAGAACAATCACGCACAAGTGAAATATCTGAATCGATATCTCCAACGGCAGACTAGGGTGGTTGCTAAACACCGAAATTGCAATTACAAACTAGGGAGGGTCTTGCACCTTCAAAACTGCGACAAGGACTCAATTCCAATTGGAATCGCAAACACACAAGAAAAGATAACTCCACGATGCCTTCCTACAATGCCAACACGACCTTATAAAGGGCTTTGGGAAGTTTCTTGAAGGGTTACAAGCAGACCGACAAGAGTTTATTACTTTTTTTTTATAATTAAATTAATTAATTAAAAGGGTCCGTAAGATACTATTATTAAATTTGGGACCACTTAATCAATTAATTTAATTGAGTTTTTTAATTATTTCGGGGACATTACAATAAATCAATGAAATTTGATTTAATAAAATTATATAGACGAAAATAATTTAAATTACTTTGCAACAAGCAATTATTTCACTAAGGCAAATACTTCATTTTTAAAACAGTAATTTAAAATTTTAAATGCATTTAATTTTCTTCTAACTGAAACCATATAATCCAACAAACCTTTTTCCTACTAAGGCATAGATATTATCTTTTTGACACAAGCATTAATTATTCACAAACACAATAAACATGCCTTTCAAAGTGTAAATATTTAAATGAAATGCAAGACAGATGACTCACATACACTTATGGGTTTTGAAAACATATAGATTTTGGATTGCTATTGGTTTAGATTCAGGTTAACACAAAGGTTAACAAGGGCTAAGTAGAGTGAGATGGCTAAGCAAAATCCATGTCAACTTCTCCACATACCAACCATTGGTCTAATACCTGTAAATTTCTTGCACACAAGTCAAACCTCAGGCATACATGCTCCACATAATAATAGCTAAAGCAACATAGTCTAATTATGGTCAATGTGGAGTAAATGATAACATGATATTAGTTCATCACATCTACTATAAATCATCTACGACAAACATGATCTAGGAACAATATGCATAATCAACAATAACACATAATGCTGAAACTATCAAATGATCTAAATACATGGGCACAACATATGCACTCCATAATGCATATTTGAGAAACCAATGCCAAAACATAACTCATTGGAAACACCTCGATAGTCATAATAAGTATCTTCACAAAAGCATCGAGAATACACCATAAGAACACCTGAATGGCATGACAAACCTCATCGAAGATTGCATGCAATGTATTATAGCATATGAACCTTCAATTAAATAATACACTGATAATACAGTCCATGACTCCATACAACCTCTGTTATATGAATCAGAAAGCACAAAAGGCAAACACAAGAGTGAGCATTACAGAGACAATATGATTTGAGGTGGAATCTGGTCACAGTCAGAGTTGGTGATGACCATCTCTAATCATTAATACTCTCTAAGTTTAGTAGAACACATTTCTAACCACTTAAAAAGCTATCGTAGAATGACCTTAGTTCTCCACCCATTACAAACCTCATAGGAAAACTCGATGCAATGGATTATAACATATCAATCATCAACCAAATAATACACTCAATACAACCTCTATCATATGAATCAGAAAGCACACAAGGCAAATACAAGAGTGAGCGTTACAGATACAATCTGATTTGAGATGGAATCTGGTCACAGTCAGAGTTTGCGATGAGGACCATCTCTAACCATTAATATTTTCTATGTTTAGTAGATCACATTTCTGACCACTTTCAAAGCTATTGCGAATGACCTTAGTTCCCCACCCATGACATAATACAATTATAAGATTGCCTGCATTAAGAATGTCACATGGATATTCCTTGCAATTTTATTTTAGATCTGCTTGCCACTGCTAGACTCAGTAACTTTGTTGTATGTCTCTGTCACTGAACTAGCATATAATCTAAGATCCTTTTGTGTATCGTAGTTCTACAGATGAGGTCTTGACATGAAGGCCGTCTGCCTAGATCTTATTCCAGGCCAGGATTATAGTTACATTATTTTTATATGAACTCTTTAGTTATCATTTTATGTTTACTGCTTATTGAAAATATATATTTTTAATATTTATTTCTTCTGTACAACTTTTCAGGAACTTCCCTTGTTATGATCATCATACCTTCTATTGGAGATGGTTATGGACAAACAGGTGTTTGGTGCTGGATTCAAACAACAAGGGCTGGAAAGGTAGTTTCTTATTAACTTCTTGTAAACTTCAAGTGGAAATCTACTTCCTTCAATGGAATTTACCAAGTGTAGGTTTTACATGACTCCGTTGTGTAATAAAAAATACTTATAGAGAACTTGTTAGTGTGATTGAGCATTTAATTTATTGAGTAAACTTTTGAATCAAGTGCGGACTGCTAAATAAAGATAAAAGTAAGGAGACATATAGCTGCTTTGTAATGGTTCCTTTAGAAATTAAGACCAAAGAATTCTATTGGCTAGAGCCTAATGCAAATATTGGAGATCAAATAGAAGGTAATTAATTGGAAGGCAAGTGAAGTTTTAGAAAGATCACACATGAAAGGTTTGAGTTAGAAAATTTGGTAAGATTTTGCACCAATCCTGTGTACATTCACTGGTATCTGTACCTGGCACCTGTAGGGGGTTTCTAATTTGAGTTCCTCTCAATGATAACATTTTATTAATATTTTTAAACTATTTAAATTATGTTAACAATTGTGGATCTATAATTATATTTTGCTTATGTTATTGATTTATTATATACACGTTTTTATATTTGACTTTTATATTTTTTGTTTTTCAACTGTTACATTTTGTGGCACCCTCAGATCCATACATCCAGATTGAGAGTACCACATCTGATACATGCAATCACACCATCGATAATTTTGGATAAGTACCAAATGTAACATTTGCAAGGTGAAAGTTAGCAAGCTTGATGTTGCTGTCAAAAAATTCACCACCTCTATACAGTCTGATTATAGCAGAGGTTGAGCCCATCATTTATCTGTCAGGGATAACTGAGTATGTAGATCTAATTGTGTATGGCTGCAAATTAACTGAAACCTAATGAAGAACTGAAATTTCCAGTGAAATAAAGCTATTAGGATACCTGCAGTGTTGTTGATCAGTTTTTGCTATTTGCATATTATTGTGATTTCCTTTGGTAGCCTCTTGCATTGAAGTATAAACAGACCAACTATGGAGGCAGGTCTTAAGTTTTAAAACTCTATCCCTACCAAAGCAGGATGTAAATGCCTGCAACACAATTTTTCTTCTTTCCCTTTGTGCTATATAAATTCCTACAGCACATCGGAGTGTTTAGAATGGTAAACACGGAAATTCTGTTAAATCATCTCTGGAACTACTATCCCTGCAACTGCAGCCACGGGACACTAATAGTGTATTTATGGGTCTTTCCTATAAAGAGCATGGTCAGTTTGATTAAATTGATGTTATTTTTCTTTTATTTATAGGCAATAAACTTTTCTCCATTCAAATTTTGTTTCATTCCTCCTTGTGCTTGTTCTGTGCCTCCTACGTTAGTGACTGGTAGCCTATATTTTTGTTTAAGGACTTAACTATATGTAGTCATCGCACCTAATTCTATAAGGTACGCCGCCCATCTGATTTGATTTCTATCTCCTTTAGCATTGTAGCATAATAAATATGTCGTCAATCAAATTGTAAGAGCAAGGTCTGAGCAATTTTACTTTTGTATGTTGTTAGTAGAGGCATCCTACAGATAAAAACTAAATCTATAATGCATATACTAAACAGCTATGTTCTTTACACCATAAAATAGAAAATGTATTGTCAAACAACAGTTGAGATTTGAACCATCAATGAGTAATTTCATGTTTTAAGATAAAAACTTTCCACATCACCATGTTTAAATGAAATCTATGGCTGCTTTACAAATAATTTATTTCAAATTTATGGCCAACCATTTTGAATTTCATCATTTTTGCAAGGTTGTATTGTTTCCATAATGACATCTTTACTTTTATTCTGCTCAAGGGTTCATCAAGGTCAGCCTCAAGGTTGAAGTAGCAGTTTCAGAAAAGCTCAATATGGATGAATCAATTTTACCTTCTGTTGAATGACATCAAAGTCCATCTGCAGAGCAACCTTGTGTTGTTTGGATTAAATTATAAGTCATCATTGGTATTCTTGATCTATCCTAGTGAGCACAGGAAAGTGCAGTCACTTTTGACCTTCTTTACCAAGTAATGACATCAAAGTCCATCTGCAGAGCAACCTTGTGTTGTTTGGATTAAATTATAAGTTCTCATTGGTATTCTTGATCTATCCTAGTGAGCACAGGAAAGTGGAGTCACTTTTGACCTTCTTTACCACTGTTACTTGGCAATCTCGGATTAAAATGTACTTTGTCAAAGTGCATGTTAGACCTCTTAATCAGTGCAAGTCAACATTTGATTTCCTGAAAATCAAAATACCATTCCCAAATTTTTCTTTTAATATCTTTGTGAAAAAAATGGTGGAAGATGAGACAGACGGATCTGTGATTGGCAGGAGGGGAAAAAGCGGAATTTCTACAGATGGGAATCAGGTTGTGGTTGGGGTTGGTGACAGTAGGTAGGAACTCAGTGGTGCAGAGGAGGAACAGACCTTTTTCTGTTGGAAAGACAGGTCAAACCACTCGGCCTAGGTGGGGTCTTCCATGTGGTGGGCCTTTCCAAGGAGGATAGAAGTGGAACCAAGGAAAGTGAACCAAGGACCTTGGTAGATGGACAAGTTGAGGGTTTTGAGATTCTGATATGTAAAGGCCATTCTTTGGGAGATTCTGTATTGAAGGAAATAGGATATTTTATTGATTCAAAAAACAAAAATGCAAGTGGATAAGCTGAGTAAGTCGAAGAACGTGTTTTTATAAGGATAGTAGGTTTCACAGGGTTAGTGTTGATGGGGCTTTTAGAGCCATTATGTTTTGGAATCCTAAACTGGTGAATGATGATGCTTTGTTACTAATCATTTTGCTTCTCAGTTTTCTAACCTCAAAGATAACACTTTTGGATTTCTTCTGCACTGAATATTAGAGTGTAAGAACCTTTCACAGGCTCTGCTGCTGTACTGCATGTTTTTTGTTTGTTTGTTTTGCAAATTTTTTTTTTTTGAAATTCTTTCAATAAGGGTTTTGAATCAAACAAATGACTGAAATAAAATCAGACTACTGCAATTTTATTTAATTTCACCATGCAATGCTAAGTACAAAGATAACTGATTCCGGCGAATAAACATAAGCAAAAACGAGTTCTACAAAGCATAAAGAACTTGATTTATTTCCGAAGACGCTGCTGCAATCTTATTGTCATAGTAAGGGCTGAGATTTTTGACCCTCATTCTTCACGCCATCCCTTTCCTTCTAAACTTCTAACCAACAAGAATAACTAGTAAAACTTGATGCGGCACTGTTCACGCACTGTAGCAGCACTATTCACGGTATTGTAGCAATTTTACTATTCACAGTACTGTAGTAAATTCACTATTCATGCGCACTATAGCAAATCACTATACATGCACACTGTAGCAAAATCACTATTCACGGGTACTGTAGCAAATCACTATTCACGCGCATTGTAGAAAATCACTATATTGAAGCACAATAAGAATCTCTAGATGGGACTCTCCAAAATACCAGATTCACCAGATATTTCACTAGCTCAAATGGTGAACACAGAAGAAGACTACGTTTCTCCAATGGTGAATATTGAAAACCCTTGTCCAAAGCTCAGAGCAAGAAGCAATAATCAATAACAATAACAATGGATAGATCATTCTTCATTTCCCAAGCAAATATAGGCCTCCAAAACCCTAATCGAAATTCCTCTTCAAGGGTGCGATTTTATTTAATGAAATAACATTAAATAATATCATTAACATTTAATTGAATTAGACTTAGGGAAAACTTTTAATAAATCTCCTCCAAAATAAAATACTCAATTGGCCCCATTTGATGTGCTATAAACCCATCACTATAAAGTCAATTTAACTTTATATTTAATCATTAATCATTAAGCATGCTGGAAATCACTGAAATTATCATAACTCTCTCAATATTGAGAATCTGGCCAAACCGTTTGAAGTTGGAGTCCAACAAATTATTTCCCATGTGCCTGAAAAGACATGCTAAAAATAGCAAGAATCGCTCAAAAGAAGCCTAAATCAAACTTTCTAAGCCCAAACCAACCACTGAACTCTGAGAAGGCCAAAAACACTGAACAACCCAAACCTCCTGTGTCCAATCTGACCCCCTATCCATCTGTAATAGCCTACGAGGGTCCAATAATAGGCTAAACCACATCTAGACTAAGGTATCTAGCTAGAAGGGGACATCACATAGAGATGGTAGGAAACAATTATTGATCATTAGAAAGGTGAAAAGCAAAAAAATTGAATGATGGAACATCAAGATGGAAGGGTCAACCATGTACAGAGTTGCTAGAAAGTTGTCCAATTTTAAAACCAATATTTGGGCGTGGACTAAGAAATCCTTCAAACATATCTTAAAAGGAAAAAGGATATTAAGAGTAAATTGGATTGTATCCAGAAGGAGATTTAGCAAAAAGGAATGGAATTTGCCTTCTCAAGCAGGGAAACAAGCTCTTTTCTGAACTTCATTCTATTATTTTTAAGGAAGAGGAATTCTGGAGGCAAAGATAAAGAGCAATTTGGTTGAAAAATGGAGACCATAATACAAAACAATTTCATCTTACTACTCTCAAGCAAAGATCTTCTGATAGAATAAAGTAAATCCAGATGAATGATATTCAGATTTCTAAGGACTCCAAGATTTGTAATGCAGTGACTTGCTTTTGCAAAGCCCTCCTTTGACACTATCAACATGGATATTGGGAGGGGCATATTGGAAAAGATTCCTAGAATCTTAAAAAAAGTGGATAACTCTCAGTTGACGAAACTCCCTACAGATGAAGAGATTAGAGATGTTGTCTTCTCTCTTGAGGAAAATAAAGCCCTTGGTCTGGATGGTTTGCCCCATTTTTTTTCCAAATTTACTTGGAAATCATTGTGAAGGATGTGATTGCTACTACAAAAGAGTTTTTTTTGGTAATAGAAGAGTTTTGGAGGAACTGACCTCTACCTTTATTGTTCTTGTTTTTTAAAAAGTTGTGTTGATCCTTTAGAGAGTCAGATCTATTGGCCTTCGTATCTTGATGTATTAAAAGTTTCCAAAGTGATAGCAACCAGATTGTAGGTCGTTCTCAATCTTGGTCTAAAAGAGTGCCTTTGTGCAAGGAAAACAAAAGCCAAATTTTGGATTCCATTATTTCTATTCATGATGTCTTCATTCATTGTCCATAAACAAGAAGGAAGGTTTTCTCCTCAAGCTTGAGCTAATGAAAGTATATGATAGGGTGATGGGAATTTCCTATTGAAAGTTATGGTGAAGTTTGGTTTTGAGGTTAGATTCTTAGATCGTATATCTAAGATGATCTCTGCTCCTAATTTTTTGTTTTAGTAACTGGTTCCCCATCCAGATTTTTCAAGAGTACCAGGGGCATCATACAAGGGGATCTTAATTATCCTTTCTTGTTTGTGATCATAATTGAAGCCCTGGGAAGAAATATTCTCAAGGCGATCAATGATAGTAGATTGAAGGGTGCTTTTTTTTTGCTTTGGTTGGCCCTCCTTGTTCACATCAACAATTTGTGAATGACACTATTATAATTGGGGACGCTTTGGTTAGAGAGGCTAGAGAAATCAAACCCATTTTGTAGAACTATGAGTTGGCTTTAGGCCAAAAAACCAGTCTTCCAAAAAGAACAACCTTTTCCATGAACACTATGGTATGAGGTGCTTCCTATTAAAATAATGTAATGTTTCTTTAATGATCATCTTAGTTTGTTTAGGTAGTTTCTAATTCTAGTTTTTGTTTACGTTTGTTCTTTTAGAAACATAGTAATGTAATAGCCTATATATTGTATACTCCTTATTCAATAACCTTTTTCATTATTGAATATACAATTACCATTACATGGTATCAAAGTAGAAAAATGGGGTTTTTTGGACCTTGGCAAAAAACAAATTTTAAAATTCATGGGTAAAGGTTTTCTAAGTTCAATTTTTTCACCAAATTTTGAGGGTTTCTTCTGTGAAAGTTGCGCCCAAGTCTCCATCTGAGTTTTCTTTTTGGCTTGCACAACCTCATATCTGGTCTCTTTCGTCTACGTAATGGTTTTCACGTCTTTCTTGTGCGATGTTTTGTGCTGCGCCTATGCATCTGCAAAGCTCACGTTTCTTCCCATTAGGTGGTGTTTTCCTTCCCGCGCGTCGTGCCTGCATTTTCAACGCTTTTGACTACTGTTGTGTCTCCTGACTTTCGTGTGCGCATCGTCCTTTGATCAACTTGATCATGATTCTTAACCTCTCAACACTATTTTCTACAAAACAATTTAAATTGTGCTAGCAAAATAATGCGATTTTGAACCCGTGGATAGGGTTTACATGCCTCTTCTCTGTGTTTTTTGATGACGGCTCTATATTTTTTCTATGCAGACCTAGGGCTTCTAAGACCCGCAATCTAGGACAACCTAATGTTTTTTTACCTTATTTGGACAGGTTTGATTTTTTATGAATGAGTTTTATAAATTTTGACTGCATTTTATAATTTTTCCTTGAAAAAATTATTTGTTAGGTTTTATAAATTTTTCCTCAAAAAATTATTTGTTGGGTTTTGATTGATTTTTCTCCTTAAAAATTGTTTCTGGGTTTTTTCAATTTTCTCTTTAAAAATTGTTTATGTGTTTTTTTCGATTTTCTCCTTAAAACTCATTTTTGGGTTTTATATTTTTTCCCTCAAAAAATTATTGTGGGGTTTTTTTATTTTTCTCCTAAAACAAATCAGGCAGTTTTTCGTACATGATCTCACCATCACATTAAGGGTTTGTCAATTTTCTTCACAAAAATCTTGGTTTCTTGCAATTTGTTTTGGGTCATCGTACTCATCTGCAAAAGTTGTTGGCAATTTTTTGAACAAAATCATATTTGTTTTTCTCAAGCATCGGAGGGTTTGACGATTCTCTCCTCAAAATTGTGGTTTCAGTCTTAGAAGCTGAACTTGGTGTCTCTGGCTACAGGGAGGGACAATTTTGTTTCCCAACATCAAGTTGGAAGGATTTTGGATATCTTTGTCATTTCCAAAAGTTTTGCAGAATCAGGTAGGGTCTTAGTAGCAGGCTCATTTTGCATAGTGTTCTATGCATTCATGACTAGAAGGTAGGGTCTCAGCAGCAGGCTCATTTTGCATAGTGTTCTATGCATTCATGACTAGAAGGGGGCAGCCTTCTATGCATTCGTGACCAAAAGACCTGCAAATTATGTCTTCTACAGGGTAGTTAGAACGATGACCATTAAGGGAGGGTATTAAAATAATGCAATGTTTCTTTAATGGTCATCTTAGTTTGTTTAGGTGTTTCTAATTCTAGCTTCTATTTTCGGTTGTTTCTTTTAGAAACATCGTAATGTAATTGCCTATATATTGTAAACTATGTTTTCATTTTCAATTTGATTTCTGGATTTGATTGTGTGTAGTTTTTTTATGCTAAAAACTACACACAATCAAATCCAGAAATCAAATTGAAAATTCTTATGGATTGTGGAAATCTGATTGATTTATGTTTTCATTATTGAATATACAATTACCATTACATTTCCTTATATGGAAGAAGGAGCCAAATCTTGCAGGTCTCCTCGGTTGCTTCTATAGGATGGTTATTATGTTGGGATTCAGGATAGAGGAGTAGAGTTCGGTAGATTGGTATTCCAATTGTAATC
Source organism: Thuja plicata (assembly GCA_018584345.1). Taxonomy (NCBI): domain Eukaryota; kingdom Viridiplantae; phylum Streptophyta; class Pinopsida; order Cupressales; family Cupressaceae; genus Thuja; species Thuja plicata. The sequence goes on from MU227524.1 coordinate 664,381, forward strand.
AAAATAGCTCAGCATAAGTCATCTGATATCGAAAATAGTGGACTGCAAATTTGGCCTTGGGATGTAGGGATTTTTATTTGGGTGGATTACTTCACAATGTGCCAAGATCTAACAAAGTTGATGTGTTCAGTTGTATTAGAATGGTACAATTCATATTTGGTGGTATATTCATGAGATTGATATATGATCTTGGTGATTGGTGGACTGTACAGTTGGTATTTGGTGCAGATTGCTTGGGGGCAAGCAATCTTTGGTAAGTGAGGAATTTAATGCCCCCTTTTTCCGAGTGATTCTTGGAAAGGATGTTTAACATATATGTATTCCCAGTGGATTATGTTAAGAAGATATGAGAGTAAATTAATTAAATTAATTGTTATAAAGTTATCCTCTTAAATTAAATCATAAAGATGACTTTATTTAACAATTTAATACAATTAAATATAATAAAGTTACTTATGAGGAGTTTAATATTTAAAAGTGATGTTATATTATTTATTCCAGAATGTTCTAGGAGGGCTTTAAGAAGGAGATTTGAGAGCTCATTTGGATTATGCTTGGATTTATTGTTTTCTTGTGAGTGTTTGAGAGCGTCAGCTTTCGATTCAAGAAATCAGAGGACAAAAACCCTTGAAATTTCTTAATGGATTGGACGAAAACCTAGTTCATCTTTGGGGGAAGATTCATGTCGAGATTCACCAGACATAAACCTAGTTCACCTTTCGGGGTAGATTCATATTAGGATTCACCAGTCATGCTACATTGTTCAATATGTTGGAGGTTTCAGTCAATAATCTCAGAGGGTTTTATAGAAAATTTTAGGAGTCGCATTCTAAGACAAATTTGTAGAACATGATTCAAGTATCATCTCTAGAAATTAGTATGGATGGGGTCAACCCACAATAGTGGGTTACACTTTTTTGCCTAAACAAACATTGAAGTCTACATTTTGAAAAAAACTTTCAGATTCAGATGCATATTGTTGTTAAACTGTTTGAAATTGGAAGATGAAGTAAAATAGAGTCTTTTAGGATTTTCTGTCGAGATTCTAAATATATTTTTTTCATTTTTTTTTGAATTTATTTGAATGGTTTTTTTTTTCTCCCACGAAAACTACTATGTTGCTGAAAATGTCATTTTCAAAAAGTTACATTGACTTCATAGAGCATAACTTTTTTTTTAAACTAAATATCAATGCAATTCTTTCGAATTTGGTTTTGTAACATCCATACGGAGGGCATGCAATTGGTTTTATGATTTTATCATGATTATTGCATATTTTATGAACGTTTGAAGTAGAGTAAACTGTAATTTTGACATACCTTGATTGCATAGCTTATAACTTATTGTGTATTTATCGAAATTCAATTTTTATTTTTGATAGAAAGTAGATTCAAAGATAGAGCACTATTATTTTTCAATTTTTTTTTTCTCTTTTCTACTATTTTTTATTGAACGTCAAACTTGGAGGTTTATATTGGATAAATAACCTACATTTGATGCATGTCAAAAAACATAGACCTAATTAGTTCAAAAATTGTCAAATATATATATTTTAGAAAGCTCGTTCAGAGTACTTGTGCGATGCAAAAGGACGTCTCTTTATTCTTCCATTTGAGCCCCGCGCTTGAGCCCCGAAGCCCTGAAAACTGCAGATTTCTGTTAGCCTTTGCAAATGGCCTCTAATCAGAGGGTTTTGATAGAAAGTAGTTTCGATCAAAACTACTTTCTATCGAAAGTACTTTCTTAGTTTAACATGGGTATGGGTAAAAACCCAAGTAAAATCTTCACTAGTTAGTTTCGATCGAAACTAAGCAAAAAAGGTAGTTTCGATCGAAACTAAGAATGTTTTGATCGAAACAATCAAGTACTTTCTATCGAAAGTACCCAACTAATCCTCCCACCTCGCGGATTTTGTGAGGAATTGCTTCCTCCAAAAAAGTGTAACCCGCTATTGTGGGTTCACCTGATGTTATTGAGAGTTGAATATATTTGCAAATTATAGGGCAAAGGATTGGTTGCTCTTTGTTACTTTTGGCTATATGATAATTTTCAATATTATTTCTGGCATGGAAAGAGTATAAATAATGACAAGACCTTGACGTGGTGTGTTTAACTCCTAGTAGCTTTTAATTTTGTCTTGGCGTGGTTATTATCTCCTAAGTGAATTTATTACGAATTCATGTTGTCAATCTAATATGTGGAATGGTGAAGTTTAGCTATGGCACGGTCAATATATTTCTATTCCATAAGAGGCCAATAGCATTTGGGGAAAATATTAATATTTGGGCTTGAGGCACACCTTCAAAGAGGTGATATTAATAAAGTATCATCTCATTGATACTTGTTGAAGTTAAATCAATATATTTTAGCCAAGTGGATAACACTTCATAAACTCTTGCTAGCTGCGATGATATGTTCCATGCCTTGTTGGAGTGCATCAGTGTACTTCAGTTTGTGGGAATCCTTCTCTTAAAAGATGAATTGTAATATCTTTTGGTGATGTGGCACTCCTTTTACTTCCTTTGTGAAAGCTAAATAGTCACTATTGATGTAATGAATTCATATATTTGTAGTCAATGTTTTTTAACCAATAATTCTAGTAAGAATAAGAGCTCTTCCCCAAAAATTCAGCCTACTGACTTCAACGAATGCTATATTTGATTTTTTTTATCTCTAGCCTAGGACATTCAACTTAATAGTTGTATTGGGATTGTGATTACCTTTTCCAAACTGCTCATAGTAATGCTAATTTTTATTAGATTATGGGACTATTGTATGAGCAAATTCAGGTTGTAGTGACCTTTTTTACCCCTGCAGTGAGTGATTTATATTTCCCACAGGTTTGATGATTTGGTTATGGCGTTTGCAGTCTATAACAACCCTGGGGTTAGTATAGGCAATATAAAAACATTGAATATAATTGACTAGGAGCTTTTATACCTGTAAAGAAATGACAATTTAACCAGAAACTGACAATAATTGCAAGTAAAACAGATGCTAAACATGAACAAAAATTCACAAGTAAATGATCTCTAAATATGTTCTTTGTTTGTGGACATACCCCATAAGAAACTACGAGGATTTGTATAACAAAGGGGATCCAACTGAATGATTTGACGAACTGTTGGGCTAATATTGCATCATTCTAAGAAATTTGTTAGGCATGAAAATGGTAAAAAAAAAATAACAATCTCATTCAAATTCATTGATAAGGATGAGGCATTTTGTGCAAAGGAAGCAAATTGTGCTTGTGGGAAGGCTATATGAACTCCCAGAATCTCAATAATGAATCAACGGACTCCTAAAATCAATATCCCATTTAAAATTAACTCAAAATGAATACAGGTAGGCATAATCATTGTTTTTCTAGATCCACCATACAACAAAGACACAACACAAGATCAATCAAAATGGGAAAATCCAATTATTGGTAACTATCTTAAGTCAAAACGCCCAATTCTTAAATCCATAATACTACCAAAGCCCAACTCAACCTTTCATAACATTCTATTGAACTTCAGTGAGAGTGTACATACCTGGAGTATGTGAAGCCTTAAACCCAAATGCCCTAGAGAATGTTGTGAACTTGATTTCTTGTGTTTCTCTTCTGCTCCACCTCTGTTATATATATATATATATATATATTTGATTAATTGGTGAGGATTTGGTTTTGATGTTCACACCCCATATAATCATCCACTAAGGGCACATGTCTGTTACAAGACATTTTAATTCCAATATGGGCTAACAACAGTGGGGACACCTCTCCAACTACAGGAAGATCATGGCAACAAAGACACTATAGCATTGAGATGTCACTTTAGTGGATTTCAACTTGGTTCTCCATTTTGAGAACTCTATAGTCCTACCATTTTAGCACAATTCCTTTCATACCATAGGCATTGATCTCTCATATTACATTTTAACTTCCTACCAGTTGAACTAAGCACTTCTCTTAGTTAAGGTAGGTTCAAATTACGTCTACAAAACTGTTTTGAAAATTCGTTTTATATAAATAACTCCCAATCTTTTGCCCTTTTATTATCTTTTATCCTTCTTGCATTTTCACCCAACAAAACAATATCAATATTAAAACACACCTCCAACAAGAATTATTTGCTAACTTAGCCATACAAGTTGAGTGATGAAAATTCCACCAACGGCTTTTCTGCATTTGAAACTTTTACCACAACTAAAATATTCTACTTAGCTGTCAAATCACCAATATGAATAAATTCAAAGCTTAGTTGGTCTTCAGCCTGCACATGTCTTTTTCTTAAGAGGCTCGTCTCCCTTCTCGTCAGATCTTTTCTCCTTAGAAGCACTCAGAGATATTTTTGTTCTTGTTGTTCTATGCTTCCAATCTTCATGCTCTGTTGTTTTATTTGGGCACTTATCTTGATGACATTTCTACTGCCTAGGCACTGCTACTTCTTGGATGCTGCTCAAAAACTGTTCAAGGCACTTCCTCAAATGCCTCCTAGCTTTCAGAACGCCTATCTAGCTAGACAGCAAACAAAATGTTCAGGGTGCTTTTTATATGGTACCTTTCAACATCATCTTTCTCACTCTAGCAAATAACAAACAATTAAATGATCTGCCTCTCTTGATCTCCTTTTCACTCTTAGTTTGCTCTAGGTATCTGACTAGGTATAAGGAAATAATATGGCTGCCCTTGGCAAATAACTAATGCTTTAAATTTTCCATCACAGCCTCTCTGGCTCTGATACCATGTTGAAACAGTGAGCAAATTGAATTTACAAAATTCAAATCACATCATTCCTGCACACTGATATGACACCAAATCTATCTTACCTCAAGTTTCCTGGATGTGGATAGTAGGGGATGGGAGAACAAATTTCAGAAATGGCTTTAATCAGGCCATTTTGGGGATGGCAGTGGACGGCTATATACAAAATATGGAAAACATAAAATATATAGGAAAACTTAAATTATTCATATGATAACACTGATAAAGCATTTGTCATATACATTACAAATCCTTAATACATAACATTTTTGTTTAATTGAGGGTTCACATGAAAGTCAAACAAATTAGCAAATGTCAAAACCATAGTTGGAAAAATCTGCAGGCTCGCCGCGGACTTGGGACTCGCCAGTCCATGAGTGAGCCAAGCCGACTCGCCACGGACTCCTGAGTCGACTCGCCGCAGACTCCCAAGTCTAGTCCAGGGGAGTCAATGGATTGGATTCGGGAGTTTTTTTGAAGGACTCGGACATGGTCTCGGTAGTCCTTGAATAAGACACTCAACGTTTGCTGAGAACACCCAGCCAAGAATAAAACATAAAAAAATCACTTATCACTTTTATGATTTGTTATTGCTCAAAACAGGTCTGTAGGGTTATTAATTTCTTTTTGTTTTTTTGTAAAACTACGGTTTTTTCCTTTTGCCAAGTCCTTGCCGAGCTTGAGTCCAATGTTTTGGGCTGCCAAGTCCGAGTTTTCCAACTATGGTCAACACTCAATTGCTTTCAAATTCATTGTTAATATGCATGTGATATTAAAAAATTGCATACAAATTTCAACAAAATTGCCGAAGGCTTCAAATTTCACTTTCTTTTTACTGCCTTTTGGCTGCAATATTTTTGGGCTTAAGTTGCCAATTTTGGTATGGAGGTGGGTACAGGTATGGGGTTGTGGTATGCTGGCACAACAAAAAAATTTTCTCTTGGGTACAGTATGGATGGGTATGACTGTAATGTGTGTAAAAAATTGAAAAAATATACAGAATTGCAAATACTTTTGATATATCGTATAATATTATTTTTTTATAATAATGGCATTTGAATCTTTGATAGTATGATACTTCATCATTGATCCTTGATATTATGATAGTCATACAAATATTGTCAAAGTTGTCCGTTCTGGTCTCCACTCCCAGACCTTGTCATTGTAATCACGTCTCTTATGTGACAAGAGGTCCCAATAACCAGAAGGGACTGAGAGTGGAGAGTACAATGAGGTTGAGAAGCAACACCGCTCATGGGAGTTTGGGGGCAACACCCGAATAGGGTTGAGGAGTAGTGCCTCTCTTGGGGTTTGAGGGCAACATCCCTGGTGGATTTCTTGTTGCGATACATAGAGAGGTCAAGGGGCAGAGCCCCCACCACCAAGCCCAAATTAAGCCCTTTGAAACCATATAGACCTTCATGGCACACACCATTTTCACAATTTTATCATGTAATGGAAAATTTTGGTATTTGGCACACTTTTGTTTATAAAAATGTTTCAATTTTTTTTAAAGCATTGGGCCTTTTTTAACGTTATTTTTTATGGGGATGGCATGCCATCCCTTTTGATTTTCTGGGATGTCCCCAAGTTAGAGGACATGCACCACATTTTTTCCCCGATTTGGGGAAGGCCCAAGGACATCCCCTAGGCATACCCATGTACCTAAAATGTTCTGGAAATGGAGATGCCCAAAAAATGCTAGAGACACATCCCCGATTTTCCTGCAAATATATGATGCTATATTATAATTCATTGAGATTATGTTTACAATGATATTCATTTTTTTATGAAGCATTCCCATTATAACTACTTAGACAACTACTCTACACAACCAGATCACGAGAAATGACCCACTTTAACTACTAACATTATTGAATGCTAACAAAAGCTAACATGGTTTCTTACTTATAAGCAATACTAATGTAAACTATATTATAAATGTAATATGACCTCCAACAAACATGTTTTACCGTCCCCTTTTCCAGTGCTATTCATTCTTACCATCCACTTTAGTGCTCATAACTTCATTACTTAGGAATTTCTCTATATTTAATTAGTCTGTTTGCGTATTATTAACATTGTTTTCTGAGCGTTTCTGTTGAAAGTTGAAATAATTGCCAGTTACATGGATGAAATATAAGTTTGGTGCTTCTGTTTAGGTATATACTTATTGGCTCATGAGCCTGTGTGTTTAAGCCTGTTGATGTAGATGTAACAAACATGGACAGAAGTTCCTAACAAATTGCATGTTATTTTAAAAACATTATGCAGGTCCTCCAATTTATCACCTTCTATGCTCCACTATGGGGAGCCATTCTCTTCAATGGTTTCACATATTTCCAAGTCATTCGTATGCTTAACAATGCAACTAGGGTATGTATATGGATTCTTTCTTTGTAGTCTGTCTCGTGCTTTAATACAACAGTTATCTACATCCATTCCAAAAACAATGAAAACTGGGTCATTTTTGAATCAGGTGTTATAGAGATCAGACCCTACCTTTGTTTCAAAATAAGCCTGCTAATGTCTCTGTCATATTTAAATATCTTAAGCATGATTGCAAACTGATTTTTCCGTAGAATATAGTGTTTTAATAGAAAGTCAACTGCTGCAATTTCACAAGTGCAATGTTAAATCTATAAGGATACTTTCTTTTGAAATTTCAAACCATTATAATTATTCTTTTAGAGAATATTGCTTTAATTCGTTTGCATATAATTGGATGGATAGTCTGCATTTTCTCCTATACAAATCTTGATTACTTTACTACTCACTAAACTTTTTAAATAATATGCTGGTGGTTATACTCTAGATGTTACTGAAGTTTGGTGAGATTTTTGCTTTTTCTGATATTTGAATACAATTCATTCCATGTTCTGGGCAACAGAAGCAAAGTAGTTTATCACCTATCCATATTGTTGGTAATATCTGTGTCAACTCTGTTTGACAAAAGCTTTGCTACTGTCTATTTATTTTAAAGTAGTTGATATCTCTAATTAAAAAATTTCTAGAAAAGAACATTGTAATGAGTGCCTTTCAGTTTCTCTTAAATTTTCTTTTATAGTGAGTCCTTAGATTTTGGAGTCGCATTGGTACATAACAAATGCTATGCTACAAGTGTGTACCACAGGGAAGTCAAACAAAGGAAAAAAATGCTATTTCAAACCTGCAGAATTGTGACAACTATTACTAACATTCCCTAGAGTGTTTTGGTCTGACACAAATGTCTTATACAATTCCCAGAAGCCATTAACTCATCTTGCCAAATGTCAAATTCTAACCTCTCTGCTTAATGCAGCTTCTCGTGTCCATTAACTGTAAGTGTCTTTTTATTTTCTGGCAGATGGCAGCAGGCATGTCAGATCGACAATTACAAGTTGATGCAAAGGCTGATATGAAGGTGTGTACACAAATATGAGATTACTTTGCATGTTTAGATTTGCATAATACATATAGTTTCTTCATCTTGATTGTTTTGAAGGTTTATCTGCCCACATGTTAGAAATGTAGCCAGTGAACAATAAAAGTACAGCTGATCTAGATACTAGAATATTCTGTTTCTTGCTCTCTGTTTAGTTATAACTTATTATCCTTATTCAGTTGCAAGTTTTTGCAATAAGTACCCTGAAATGGTTTGTGACAGATTACAATGTCTTATATAACACAGCCACAAAATGCTTGAATGATTCCAAGTCTGTCGGTGCCTAATCTGATTCTGCACTTTATAGCTTAGTTGGATTGTTGTATCCGATGGAGTTATCTCTATCTGAAGGAACTGCACTGAGTGAAATTTCCCTTAACATATTTTAAAACCATTTAGCATAGCAGTGCAGATATCAGTTGGCTGCATGATATATTATCTAATTTAATTTCAAATGCATTTTAATTTAGTGCATTGTTGTTTCTCCAGGCAGTGAACCGATGGGGCTACTATCCTCTGATATTGATAGGCTGTTGGACATTTTCCACCCTGAATCGTATGCATGATTTTATTGAACCAAACAAAAAGATATTTTGGCTTTCTTTTCTTGATGTTGGAACAGCAGCCTTGATGGTAAGTTCTAGCCCACACAATGGAATAGTTTTGTAGTTTTTCAGAAAAGTTTTGGAACAAATCCCACCTTTTATTTTACTCCTAGTAATTTGTGCAGTATTAATAAGAATATTTAGGCATAAATGTCTAGTTTTCAAACTGAGTTTCTGATATTGTTTCATTTTATTTTCTTAATTTAAGTGGATTTATTTATTATTTTAATTGCCATTTTTGTTAATTTCAGTTAGTTTTTGTTTTACCAATTTATCTATCCAGAGTGGTATAGGCTTTTCATTTTCTGTTTAGAACAGAGCTTGGCTAATTGTTGGTGACGTACAATTTTCTTTTATAGCACTATTGTTGTCGGTAATACAATTAAATTTCCAATGGGACTCACACTTGTACCCACAGGACTCACCAAGTCAGTTTGATCAAACAAACCAACTGGAAAAGATGTTGCCCTCTTATTGTTATCTTCTTAGCAGATAAATATCCTTCTAAATAGTTTTTCGTTGAGGGTAAATGTGCATTGCTCGCTAACTTGTCTAGACGAGTTCCCTCTTCAAAATCCTCAGGTGCATTGGGTCAAATATATCTTAAAATATCGAATATTATGACATCTTTTTATTAATCTCAAGGGCCTATATTGTGAGATTAATGCATGCTTTTTTGGTTCCTGCTAATTTGCTAATGTATGAGCATGCAAAATTTATTCCACGTGACAATTTCAGAAATTTTCAATATAGAAGAAATATGATGCACTTCCGTATGTTTACAAATTCAACAAAAAATAATAAGGTTGTGAACAATAGTTGAAAATCTCAGACCCCACAATAACCTGGCTAACCCAACAAAAATTAAAAACTCGTACTTGGCAAAAACTTGGGGAAAATGTCTGTAATATCTTACAAAATATTTCAAACATTAAAAACACAAATTTTTCTATTATTATTATTTAAAAACATGCGTATTACTGAATTTATGGAACATATTCCTGATTTCCTTCATCTGTAGATCAAATTAGAGTTCAATTCATATCAACTTCAAGTTTCAATTTAAATAAAAAATTACAATTTATAAATTTCTTCTACAACGAAAAAGCTCATAAAGGTCTGCTGTTGTTTGTGGGTGTCCTCAAACCGTATGTATAGCTGCATCACCCTCAATAGTAGCCTCAATAGAATGTGGTTTGTTGTTCTCCAACACCTGGAAATTGAAACTCCCCTATTCCAACACAGCTTTAAAAAAAGCAGATCCCAAAACAGTGCAAAATGACTTTTCATTTTAAATTATATTATGAAACTGCAAGTAAATTTTTTGACAAAATTTGTAAGTTTTGACATGAACTCTCCATTTACTCAGCTGTGAGTTTTTAAGTGAGTTACTCGCAAACTACAATGACTCACAACTTGAGTTTTATTTATTTATCGACAAAAATGCTTGATATAAAACTTTCAAGGAACAGGCTATTATATCATTAGATAGTTACATCGTTTAAGTATAATGCTTAACAAGAGGTTACTACATGGGCAAGGAAAGAAAACATTTGCCTTCACAGTGGGCAAAGACTTCACAGCTCTTTGAAACTACTCAAACTTGTGCAGATAAAAGCCAAGTCTTGTTTGAAAAGCCTCAACTTCCCCATAGTGAGAGGGGAGACTCCTGAAAGATGGCATGGCATTTTGACCTCTAAAGGTTGCCGATTTGGGTATGGGATCAGTTATGCAGGTACGGAATTTTTTTTCCTTGGGTATGGTTACAGGAATGGGTACGTCTGGACACATACACACACATATGCTCAAACATCAAAATTATAAATATAATATATAACTATAATTGTAAAACTATAAGAAGAGTGATACTCATAAATCCATAATTGCCAATAAATACAAATTTTAAATATCACATATATCATATTCATAATTATTATTCAAGTTTCAAAATGTTACTACCCAATGAAAATTCAAATTACAAGCCATATTTGATATCCAATTTCAGGCATGGTTTCTATAGGACTTTCCGTTGACCTTTCAGTAGTTCTAACTTCTAAGCTACTAATTATTTTATAATTTGTGTTTTTAGTTGGAATTATAAACAGTGGAAAGGAGGATGTGATTGAATTGTAAAATTTAACTCCCAAATGGGGATCAAGAGATAGAGGCATTCGCAATGGTAGTCTTTGGGATGATGATTTGTATGAGTGTGAGACATTTATGCAGGAGTTAATCACTTGACTATTAGACAATTGCAATCATTACCTCAAAGCTGAATGGTAGAACCTTATAAGTATGTTGTTGTAAACATGTAAGGTGCAAAAGGTATATGCCAAAAATCCAGAAAAGATGCAAGCCAATCTTGTGTTGAAGCAAGAGGAAATTAGAGGCTAAAATCAAAAGAGAGAATTTATAATTTAGAAGAATTCTGACCAGTCTTTCAAGAATAGTGCATTTTCCCTAGAAGACTGCCAGATTGAAGGACTCAAATTAGTTAGAAGTGAGTTTGTTATATTCATATAGGACAGAATGCAAATAGTAACAAAATGTAAAAACATTGTAAGAAAGACAACAAAATGTGACTTTAGAAATCAACAAAGCAATTTTATTTGATAAGCTTTCAGCAATGATCATCAAAAGCACCTATTTCAGCACAAATATTAGTGTTCCATAGGACATGTTCCCTCAGGTGTGCTCGGGCGCTTGGCCAAACCCACAATGAATTTGGGTGCCCGGGATGAACTTGGAGGCGAACCCGGGCCCAAATTGTACCTGGACTCGGATCTAGTCTTGGGGGCACGATTCTAGTATCTTAGAAAAAAATTGATTGTTGCCAACTGAGTTGTATGCCATAAACCCTTCCAGTTGTCCCAGACCATCCAGGAATCCCCTAAAGGATGCCCTTTCCAAGAGAGAGGAGCAATAAAAAAGAAATGGAATACATCTTGCAGCCATCCCCAAAAGCCTCTAGTTATTGGACTTTTCTGGAAGATATGATCAACTATCTTAAGTTTTGGCGAGTAATTGATAGGTTTTTCAACTGATCGGAACCGTGGCATCAACTAGACATCAAAAACAAATGTCCATTAACTCCTAGATTAACCTCACTATGAAACGTCATTGTGTAAAGATTAAATTAATAATAAGAATAAGATTGGAATGCCATGAAATTAATGTTTCAATGAAGTATGCTTGAGATTGAACTCAAAAAAGTTAGTCTATATACATGTAGGGTTGATCCCAACATTGGATTGAATAAACTAGTTAGTAGACCATTGAGATTGTGTATCTCCACTTCAGTCAAGAGTCGTCTAAGTGCCTTAGAATCATGAATTCGTCAAAAGGTCGTATTGCAGCATGAGGGATCGTATTATTGGCAGAGAAATGTCTAAGGTGATCCAGAGCATGTTGGAGAGCCCTTGAAATAGAGGTGTAGGCTTCAAAACAAAATAGAAAATCTAAAATGATAAAATAGCTTGTTGGTGAAAGTGGTGATTCCATGACTGCTGTGGAAATGTTTTTGCTGCTATGTCAGAAGTGGCAATTTCACTATTCTGCCAACAAAATTGAAGGGTTTTGTTATTCAAACCGACTCTTTTGACTTTTGTTCTTCCATTTTGGGGCCATGGGAGGATAGAGGAATGGCATATATTGTTTAAACAATAAATATGAAGGGTTGGCCCTCATGTATCCTTCATATTTTTAAATTCATTCGGAGGTTGAAAGGGAAAGAGTAGAGGCTTCTGAGCTGTAGAGGCATGTTGTAGGTGTGAGAAGTGTATTTCTGACTATATCAAGACTTTGAGGAGTGTGTTTCACTCTCTTGCTTGTGTTTTCACCCAATAAGGGTTTTCTAAGGTATATCATTTGTTGCAGTGGTTCTTCAAGTTTTCTTTGCATGTTTTATATTTTTGTTTTTGTTTTTCTGTCATGATGGCATAAAGAATGAACTTGTATGAGTTTACAACATACTATTAATGTGAAACAATGTTTTGAAGGTGTTGATAGGGTTAACAGTAAAGATATTTGTAGGTGTTGATCTTTTAGGTTTTTATAGATCAAGTGGCATCAAAGTATGTTCATGTTACTTGTTTGTGGAATTTTGCAATTGTGTTGCTAAATCTGAGTTTTTGCCTTCCACAAGATCTATTAGGAGTAAGATCTTTGTATGTTTTGAGCCTGCAGTTGGAACTGGAGAGTAGGTGAGGACAGTAAGGATGGCAAGGCAAAAAGATGACGGAGAAGAATGTGGGAAGAGAATGCTGTGAGGATTTCCAGTGTTGAAGAGAAGGTAGATAGACTGAAAGCATGATCCTAGTCTTGATATTCAAATTGAGAATTGAAAAGAAACCTGAAAAAGAAGAAAAATAACCTGAGAAATAGGAGGAGCTAGGAGAGTCTTCATCTAGAATATTTTTCAAAGCTGAGGCAAAAATTGATATTCAGCTCTCTGATAATGAGATGGTGAGATTAGTCCAATAAAGCTTGACTAGCGGGTCTCTCAAATGGTGTTCTACGTTAGCCTCCACGTAATATCTCCACATTAACAGATCTTGTTTGCAAGGTTGAAGTTGTTTGGGCATGCTCATACACGGTATGAGAGCTATTTCGGAAATTATAAATGTGTCACCTAATTTAAGTGAGATGATTTCAACCATGGTGCATAAACATTTTCCCCCTTTTAGCCATGAAGAGGAAAAGATGACGTTGTGGCATTAATCGAGGCAAAGGCGAGGACAAAGCAGGCAAGATTATATCAGTGAATTTATGAAAAGGGCGGTTCAACTTGGACATGATGTTACAGGCTGTGAAATGTTAATGAATCACACTGGTGGGCTCCTTGGGCACTTGACAAGAAGGGGAACTGTTCCTACAAACACAAATAGCAGGGTGAGCAGCAACTTGGTGGCAAGAGTGAAGGAAATAACATGGGTAAAGGCAATAAGATTGCTTCTACTAGTTCTATTGTTCTCATTGTGAGAAAGGAGAATGTTCAGAAGAGAGATGTTGGAATTTACATCTGAAATTGGCTGCTTTGCAGGTGAAGAAGGAAAAGACACGAATATTTCCTATGTGAGCAACGGGCAAGAAATTGTTGCAGCTCAGATCTAGATTTGGCGCTGTTTTTGCCACAGTTTGCAGGAGTGTTGTGATCAGAAATTGTGTTTGTTGTTTGTAGTCTGGCATTTATTCTATGCAGTTGGATCAGTTGTTGAACAACGTAGCACAGTTTCTGTGCAACCTATCTTAGTTTGTTGTTCCACATATCTCAGTTGCTGTGCCATTAAACTTGGGCCCTCTGAAAAATAAAAAGAGCAGTTTCATCTCCTTTCAAGTGGATTTTTGACTTCATAATAAGCTTGTTTGTTGTTTTCTTGTCTTGGATGGCATCAGAACAACAAAACATCATGATTGACAATTTGTTGGCAGTTTTTAAGGAATGACCATTGGTGTTTCAGATCTTGGCCTATGCATCTTCTTCTTGTCTGTTTGTGGTCTGCTCAGCTTCCAAAATATTTTTGGCATCTTTATGTACACGTTATGCAAGTGAGAGGAAAAGGAGTCATTTGGTGAGCAGTGTGAAGGGACAATTTGGCAACATGACCTTTAGAGTTCCTTGGAAATACTAGAAGTCATGGAGGTCGGGGTAGATCCTATGTAAGCCTTGAGCAAGTTGGGAAGAACCAAAGAGGCCAACTAGAAGTTGGATTCCATTGAGACCCAAATAGTGCCATAGATTGTTTGCCAATTTTCCTTCTATATTTTTTAAGACGTTCATAAGTATTGGGAGCATTGGCGACTGTTTCAGCTCGTATATTATGACTGTCATGTAATAAAGGACTTAAAATTTACAGATTTTAGTTGTAATTGATTGTGTAAGAGGGTTTACAATCATTGAAAGGAATCAATGGCCAGTGATCAATTGTAACAAACCAATTTGGAGTACTAAGTGAGCTTTTTCATGCTTTTGGTGGAGCTTTTACTCACAAGGGGCTTCTCCACATCAACTCTTTTTGTCTCCTTTTTCGGGCATTTTTTTTTTGTCATGTTACACTTTCATTTGAATTAAAGAATCTTAGTTATTTATTTGCTTCATAATTTACTCTACAAAATTTGTTATTGGTGACCTGATTTGGAATATCTAAAGCAATGATGAATCATGCTGATTTAGTGAGTGTTGAATCTCTCAAGGAAGTGGAGCTCGCTAAACTTTTCCACATCCAAATCCTAGGTAATAGGTTTGGTGCATTGTTTGATATGTTTTTGCACGAAACCTTATTTCTTGGTATTTGGCTAATGAACTGAACTTGAAGATTAAAAACCATCCATGTCAAGACTATTTGGGGTGATTGGAGCAAGGAGTGGATATATAACAACTCTTTGGCGCTGTTGAAGCAAAGAGTGGACATATAATAGTCACTAAATAATGTAAGTTGCATTTTGGAATGCATATTGAATTTAAGGTTGGAGTAATTATAGACATGATTCCCTCAAATGCATGTGTCATATTTGGGAACTCATACCTATATGATAGAGATTCTATCATCTATAGGAGAAAGGATCACTGTAGGCTCTATTTGAATGGGAAGGGCCACCTCTTGAACTCATATATGGGAAGGTCCAAGCTTTCTATGGCTAGTACTTCTCAAGTAAAGAGGTTGATCAATGTGTTGTCCTCAATTTTGTATTCGCAAAATTGGGGCAACCCTATGGAAAATTGTGGGTTAAATTCTTCAAAACAAGTCTTTGTTTAGTTTTCCTTGATTGTTTGTTGGGATTTTGGTCTAAAAACAAGACCAAAAACCCAACAAACAAGACCAAAAATGTTGCCAAATTGTCCGTTCGTTTTGAGCTATTTTAGGCGTCAATCGGAGTTGTCTAGCTCAAGTTATTAGGTTTTAAGCATACTCCAGGTGGGGTTTTTCTACCTAATTGCATGTCTTGGTTAAAATCCTTCAAAAATGGGCTTTTTGTTGGTGATTGCATTAAGTAAAAACATCATTTATACGTAAAGTGGGTTTAGAACCCCATTTTAAAATTTCACATCATTCAGAGAAGTTTTACTTATAGTTTTTAATGGTTTAAATATGTGATGGTGGACTTTTTAAGTCCTGCATATTATATTATTATTACTATAAGTTACATATAAAGATTATGTTTAAATGCAATTAGGTGGGGTTTTTATTTACCATTGCATGTCATAACATATGCAAATCATCTTTAAAACTCCACTATCAATATATTCTAAGTCTCAAATACATAAATGTGGGGTTTTTTTCTGCCCGATTGCATGTCCTTGTTAAAATCCCTTAAAAGTGGGTTTTTTTATTGATAATTGCATGAAATAAAAATGTCATTTACATGTAAATTGGGTTAAGGACCCCATTTTCAAATTTCACATCATTTTGAGAAGTTTTGGATATAGTTTTTAATGTTTTATATGTAAAGGTGGGTTTTTCCAATCCTTTTGCATATTATATCATTAAAATTTAAAACTATAGTTACATATAAATATATTATCATGAGACACTTTTTAATACAAGGAAGTGGGGTTTTTGTTTAACATTGCATGTCATCATAATGCAAATCACTTTTAAAACTCCACTATCAATATATTCAAAGTCCCAAATGTATAAAGGTGGGCTTTTTAAATGTAAATACATATGTTTGCATACAACTTAACATGTGTAAGTGGGGTTTTGAAATGTGTTTCCATATAAGAAGCCCATTGTTATAAAACTTTTAATTTAAAGGCTTTATAGTGGCACATTCCAACCCAAATACATACGCGTTTGCATACAAAAAAAACGTTTTTAATAGCTTAAAGGCATAAGTGGAGAATTTTTGATGAAATGCATATGCGTTTGGTCCCAAAAAAACCGTCATTATTGACTGAAAAGCATGGTGGCGATTTTATATGCAATTGCATGTGTTTTTAATATGCAATCTTTGTCCAAAAACCTGTCACTTTGCTCGGCATGCAAGAACACATCCATTATTGCATGTATTTGCACATTTGGAGCCCGTTTTAAGGGTTGAACAGCAAAAACATTGGATTTGAGGCATGCAAATGAAGCTAAAAAACCCGTTTTTGAAGCTGGAAGTGCAAAAATGTCATTAAAATGACTGTATTCTTCATTTTAAAGCCTGTTTTTGGGCTGGAAGTTCAAAAACGGCTCATCTATGGTATGTTTTGGGCATTCTAAAGCCCGTTTTTGTTCTCCAACAGAAAAAACAAGATTTATATTGCATGTAAAAGACAATATAAAGCCCGTTTTGGTGGCTGGAAGTTCAAAACAGCAAGTAGGGCATTGAATTTGTGTTTGAATCTTTCAAAATTGGTTGCTATTTAATTGCATTGTTGTTATCTATTATGGACATTTGACAAGAACATCAGCTTGACTTATCAAAAGCAATCAATTAGTGAGAAGGATTAATTGAACTCTTTGTCTATATAGCTGTGAATTTGTAATTGTTTCTTGAATTAAAAAATCATTGGTATCAAGAGCAAGATAGCCAAGTTCTTCCCCAATTTTCTTCATCTCACAAGAAGTAAATTTTTATTTTCTTGTTTTCTTTTTGTGTTTGTTTGTTTGTTTTTAAAAATGCAAATCTTTCATTTCATTTTCAGATTTGCATGTGTTTAGTGTGTTTTATTTTCTTCTCCTTTCTTCTGTCTAAATTTCTCCAAGTTGCATATGCAAAGACTTCATCTATTTTGCATATGCAGTCGGGACTAAAAACCTTGTTCTTAATGTGAGATATTTAAAAAAAGAAAGGAAAAAAAGCCAAGTCATTCCCAATATGCAAAGCAAACCAAAAAGCTCACCTCCGCGCTTATATGTCAAAGCAGAATGACTTGTAATGAGACATAAACATCTCACTTATGAGTAAACAAATGGAGATTCCCAATATGCAATATAAACCAAAAAACCCACCTTCATGCTTTTTCATGGCTTTTTATGAGATGCAAGTGTTTCCAAAAATCCCACCTTGCATATTGAACATTTGCTCATGCATATATACGTCCATTTTTTCATTTCACCAAGCTCCAAGCTTGCTGTCCGCATACATGCAGTGCCTCCCCAAAACCCTGTTTTTGAGTTTTTCTCTCATTTAAAGAGCTGATTTTGCCTAAAATCCATTGCCTTTTGCTGCTCAAAGGTCTTCCACTCATATCCTATACACATACTCTTCCACATCTGCAGATTTCTAGCTTAAAAGACCATGTTATGGCCTTTTTTGGTAACTAAAGAATGACAACATAATGAAGCTATTCAAAGAAAGAGACGAGCGATGAAACGATGAGAGCATAGAAAGCTTTGAAGGCTGATTGCAAGCAGGCGATTGGTTGATGCCATCAGTACAAAAAAACCAAGGATGCAGATTCATATTCCGGTTCGAGATGCTTTCACCAAACCAGAAAGCATCAATCATCGGACATCCAATAGCAGCATGAATACCAATAAAGGATGATGTAATAGATGTCGTGTCTTATCAGACACTTTGAAAATTTTCATCATGTATTTGTAATTTGTATTTGACAGATTACATATAATGTAAAAACAAGGTGTAATTGCATGTGATATTATCACATGCAATGTTGATTCATGTAATCATGTTACAAGTGCATTAAGCCTTGCAGTATTGAATATGTCAAAGTTAGTTAGTTAGGGATAAGTATTGAATAAGTCAAGGTGGTTAAGGGTTTGCCCTTTCTTCTCCACTTTTCTCTCTCCTCTTTTCCTATATAAAAGAGGGAGCTCATTGTAAATAATCATCTTTTGTTGTGTGCAAGAAAACTATAGGCAAATCTCTTGAGTTCTGAAAACATTGTGTTTCATTGTGCAAGAGCTGAGCAATTGAATGAAGGAATAAAGATTAGCAAACTTTGAGTTGTTTATGTATTCATATGTTGCATTCGTTGATCCTTCTTCAAGTTAATAGTTATTTTTCTTATATCATTGGAACACTTTATTTCAAGTTTTCTGAAGACTTTGTGCTTCAAAAAATCATGATTACTATAGATAGTAGTGGCTGCAACAATTTGAGGCTAAAGTCTTTGGGCTTCAGTGATAGAATTTTTATGAAAGTAGAGGGTGTTCGAAGAAAGACTTTGAGGTTTCTTGTGCATCCATATTTAGAGTGATCATCTGAAGCAAAGATAAGAGACTTTGAGCTCATATTTATTCATTTTTAGTTAGAATAGATTGCTGTCTTAAGAATTGTTCTTACGTCAATTCTTAAGCCACCGGTATTAAGATTGTTGTCTTAAGAATTGTTCTTACGTCATATTTATTCATTTTTAGTTAGAATAGATTGCTGTCTTAAGAATTGTTCTTACGTCAATTCTTAAGCCACCGGTATTACCGTAGCAAGAAGAATTGTTTGTACTACAGTTCAGTTTTGATTGAAGCCACCTGTGGTAAGAAGGGAGCCTCCCCTGTTGCTAAGAGGAGAGAGAAATCTCACACACTGCTGCCTAAAAGTAACATTTTGACAAGTTGTAGTCTTAGTGACTTACAAAATATTTAGCCAACACAATGCAAGTGGAAAGATTGTTTCCTTGTTAAGTCATGGAAAAGGGGAACCAATGGTCATGGATTGTTGTCTTACAAGAAGCAACAAAAGAGGGTCTACAAGTGTATGAATCTTGTTGGCTAAATATTTTGCAAGTCACTAAAACTACAACTTGCAAAATGTGTATTTTAGGCAGCAGTATGTGAGATTTCTCTCTCCTCTCAGCAATAGGGGAGGCTCCCTTCTTACCGCAGGTGGCTTCAAGTAGAACTGAACTGTAGCACATACAGTTCACCTTGCAACAGTAATGCCGGTGACTCGATGATTGACGTAAGAACAATCAAACGAGGCAGCGGTTGATTTATCTAAAGACGAGGTGATACTATGAGCTCAAAGTCTCCTGTCCTCACCTCGAATCAGTAATCTAATCTATTTATCCAATACCGAAGCTCAAAGTCTTCAGTCCTTGGAGTATCTCAGCCACTAATCTCTATAGTAATCTCAATTCCCTGAAGCACAAAGTCTTCAGAAAACTTAAATTAAAGATGCTCAAATGATCTAAACAAAGAAAC
>MU227524.1:714123-730478 GCA_018584345.1 Thuja plicata
CATAAACCTCGTGACATGAGGAGTCTAGTCATGTGTGGCTTCCATGTGTGGTAGTTATGAGGTGTCAGTCGGGCCACAGAGGGGTCCGACATTGAAAGAAGAATAAGACGGAAGTAGAAGGGTCTTTTTGAAGGAAATTGCAGAAAGTAAAATGCACCCCCCCACAATGTATAATACTATCCCCTGTACACCATAAATTACTATGAAAGCACAAGAAACGAGAAGAAAACCTGAGTTCCAGAAGCCGAACAGCAGCACAAAGGAAGGCATGACTTTGATTGCAACAAAAGGAAATGAAATGGCAAAATCAGGAAATAAGACCTGCACCAATACAACGGGCTCAGAAACACCTTTTCGGCGATATTTTATTTTTAAAAAACGGACACCGTATGCTCAAGTTATGAGCAAAAAACTGATAGGTACCTTGAAAAATGAACTTGCTGGAAAAAACACAGTACCTGGGCTAAATTTGATGCCCGTATGGATGTCGCAGACCGTTTGAGCGGCGCCGCTAGCGGTGGTGGTGGCCCGACGGCCGCCGGGTGGCGCTGCGGCCGGGCGGCGCAGCCGACGGAGGGTGGCGGGAGGGCGGCGGCCGGGCGGAGCGGCGACTGGGAGGGGTGCCGGTGGCTCCGCGGTGGCGCACCGTCCCGTGGCGGAGCGCGGGTGGCCCCTTGGTGGCGCGCGGGTGGCGCCTCTTGTTTTACACTGTGGGCGTTATTTTAAACCCAAAAATCATTAAAAAAATGATTTTTTTTTGAATTTTTTTTCTCGTTTTGCGTGTTGTACGGCCTGGAGAGAACTTTTTTTTTCCCAGAAGCTTCGATGACCAAAAAGGTCAAATTTTATATGGATTTTAGGTGTTTCAGGCCTTCTGGACGCAACCGTAAGGTCGGTTTTTGCCCAAGATGCTTCAAAAAATTGCAACCCCCCAGATCCAATATAAAAAACGTTAGAAAACCCCAGAAAGAGAGGGCTTGATCCACAGCTCCAAAAAACTTGAACAAGCTGCAGCAGTAGGGCTCTGATACCATGTAGAAACTGATGAAATATCAGATTCAACTCCAAGATCCAGCTGCATGCAATAAACCTGTCACAAAGAATAAAGCAACAAAATGGAAAAAACACAAAACTTTTGTACTCAAAATGACAGAGCTCCAAAATTATATTATGCGATCAATGAAAAAGTACAAAGCTCAACCTTATAAAGGTGAGATAGAAACCCTAAAGGAAAAAACTAGGCTGCACATTATTAATTAATAATGAAGCTTAAGTAACTAGAATAAAAGTAACTTATATAATTAAATCAATATGATTTAATTAATAAGCGTGAAGTAATAATACTCTAACAATTGATACCAATAAACTTGCACAATTGCTCTAATTCGGAGTGTATATTGACTCATAAGTAATTTAGGAGACTTTTAATTTGAATAAATGAAAGAATTTTAATGTCATCCACTAGCAACCTAAAAGACCAATACTCCAATCCTAAACCATCTTCATGTTCTTCTCAATATCAACTTTATAGTTATTGATCATTATAAAAAAAAAAAACCCACTGTTTTGTGAATATTTGCTTCTTTAAAAAAAAATTAGTTTAAAAAACCTTCTTTGATGATGTGAAGGAGCAGACAGTCCTTTAATTGTACTTCATGTCTTCAAAATTATGGAAATATCGTCATATAGCCATGAAATTATTCCGCAAAGCCGTTCGACAGGTTTATTGCAGAGCTTCAGTCTTTTTTATTAACTTCGCATAATTCTGACGCTCTGTGATAAATCGTCGGAATCGTCTGCTTCCGGACAATATCGATGGTGCAGTTCTCAACAAAAAATGCCCATATTTTAAGCAGTTTACTCTTCTCCCTCTCTTCCCGAATCCCGATACGAAGTAATGCCGCCAAATATATATTTCCTTTACAAAATAAAAGCGAATGTTCCAGCCCGCGCTTCACCTTGTCTGGAAGACTGAACCCACCGCGGCCTTCCCCTTCTACTGTGGCTCGCAAATCTATTACGATAAGCTGAAAAAACCAGAGTATCCGTAGAGATTTTGCAGTTTATGTATGAAGAAGAATGTAACTCCATTTTACAGAGTAGAAGCGTACGGAATCAAGAAAAATAATGTTGGTGTGAACGTATCCTTACACTCTGCAGAATAGAGGAGGTTCAAATACCGATGGTGGACGCCTGATTCCTTGAAGGTTCTGCCCTAACCCAGTTATTTAGGTAGGGCTTTATGGGGATCTAGATACTAGGTAAATTCAACTACTACTTTTACTCCCCGGAATTCAGAGAACTGAATTATTTACTCTTTAGCCTGCTGATTCAAATCCACCCGTCCACCGAAAATACCGGGGGTTGCTTATTTCTTCTGGTTTGTACGAATGCCGTCTGCTATTTAATCCGTTGGCATTAACAACTCAAAGTTCCACAGACATTTAAATGCATCTGAAATTAATTCTTTCTCATAGCCAAAAGTTGCTTCTGCGAGTTATTTTAGGCAGAAAAGGTAAACATATTCTGCAAAATATGGCAGTCTGTAGCTACAACCGCCTTCTGTAGAAGAGGCGGATAGCAAGGCTTGAAACTCCACCAGTTCACACTGGAAACAGGCTACCGACAAGATAATAAGGTGAGCCACATTAACTCCAAATTTCTTAAAATATGATCGCTTTTAAAACTACCGGCATTTGAGCTGCCAAGATGTGGCACGTTGACTCCAGAACTGTTAAAATATCTGTGTGTTTAATGTGTTAAAGATATGAACCCATCTGTGCAGAAGATTTGCGAACAGTT
Source organism: Thuja plicata (assembly GCA_018584345.1). NCBI lineage: Eukaryota > Viridiplantae > Streptophyta > Pinopsida > Cupressales > Cupressaceae > Thuja > Thuja plicata. The sequence continues at coordinate 716,926 of MU227524.1, forward strand.
GGACCTGAACCCTAGTTGAAAAAAACTTTCTTAAAAAATTAATAGATTACCTGTTCTTAAAAGTCAAGGGTTATGGTTGGCAACGCCTTACCTTGAGAGCGTTGGGTGGTTTACCTGAAAACTTTCTTGTGTTATTCTACCCCATCTCCTTTCGCTCCATGTTCGATGTCCGTTCCTTGCGGGTTTTGGTGCCGTTCATTCGTTTATTTTATTTTTGTCGTGGATTTTTCTATTCCACTAAATGAAGTTTAATCTTTATTCAATGATGTAGTTCGAACTTCCCATCTGATCTCAAAAGTCTGCACGTAATATAGTCGTTGTGTATTCTCGGCCATTGTTCATTCTCCTTCCCCATCTGTTTCTGATATGATTTAAGGTGGAGAGGTCAAACCATCAAAGGAAAAGTGCTGTATATTAATTGTAATGCTGTAGCACGAGAATTGTGAAGCGTTTTGTCTAACTGGAAATTTTTTTTGTTAATATATGATTATATCTGCAACCAAGCTTCTGGATTATTAGTACTAGTAATAACAAGATTTGTGCTTGTAAAATAAGGAAGAAAGATGGAGTCAGGGCTCGAATGTGGAGAGCGTCTTTCAGTGGCGTGTGCGGACTGCATGTCGGACACGTGTATCGGCCAATCCTGCTCTGGAACGAACCGGATGATGGTCCGGTTCCTGTATCTGGCCATTTTCCTTGTCAACACGCTGATTGCTTGGATGGTGCGAGATTTTGGTCAAAATGCTTTCGCTCATCTCCATTGTAAGTTTCTTTTATTTCTTCTTTCCTGCTCTTAAAACTGCGTCACATGGTTGAGCTGCCAAATTGTTATGTCTGTTGATGCATCGAACTCAGTTTTAAATTACAAAGATAAATTCAAGAATAAAGAACAACGTTTCTAACTATTTAGTCAAATAAACATGGCAAGGCAATTGTGTTCTCGTTTAAAGTGATTTGAATTAGATTTTGACTCCTAATTTCCTTGGGAAAGGAGTTACTATTTTAATCCAATGTTTTTACTTTAATGAAAGGCCAACATACCGGCAAAAATCCATCAAATCAAAAAGAGTGACTGATTAAGAAATATAACATAAAGTACCTTTGACAGTGATGCTTCCTGTTGGAAACATCTCAGGATACCTTTTGAAAAGTAGTCTTGGCATTTCATGCTGGGTATCTAGAAACGTTATATAAGCAGTGATGTGGAGGGTGAGGGCTTGATTTTGTGGCATTTTGTAGTGAACTTGTAGGCTCGTGTACTCCATTAATGGAGATTACATTTTCAGGAGGTGACAAGCATTTTAATTTAAAAATATTATATAAATTTAATGAAAACACTAATACTCCTTGGAACTCTTGAATTAGGGGGTGTGCAACACTTTCAGTTTGACAATAATCTAAAAAGATAAAGTTTACTTTTGGTTAATGTTTTATCTATCATTGTAAATAAGTATAGTATTTGTAGTCAATACTTAATACTTAAATATGTCATTGAAGATTGATTATAGGTGGTGGTGTTATTCTGCTTACCTATATTCATTGGACTACTGTGCTTGTGATTTTGATCTGCCGGTTATTAAGATGAAAACCTGTCCCATCGACTAAACCGGGTTGTGTCTAAAATGATATTCAAGGTCCATATCAATCTTTGATAATTTATCAAAAACAATCTAAATATAATTTTTTTTTTCATTATAATTTAGTTAGGTTGTATGGTGGATGGGTTTCAGTGGATTTTGAAAAGCCGGTGGTCTCATATATTTAATAGCGGAGTAGCGAGAGAAGCTGCGAATGAATGCAGAGACAAAAATAAATAATTATAAAAATAAATAAATAAATGATCATTTTCTTTTAATTTATTTTTCTGATGGGAAGCTAAATTTTTTAGAATTCAGACAATTGACTAGTGCCAAAAAAAAAATTCCTAACTTGATAAGACAATTTCTAGCTCTTCACCAATTCACCCATCTCAATTTGTAACCCTAAAATATAGAAACTGCTAATTTATTTTAACTTAATGAAACCTGAGGCTCTATGATGGAAATGGCTTATGCAGCCAAAATTTCTATCTAATTTGACAATTTCATAACATTTATTAATTAAATTAAAAACCATGAAACAGTTGTTTTTTATTTTTAATTTAATTAATAAATGCTATAAAACTGTGGTCTCATGTAAATATTTGTTTTGGCTGCATAGCCATTTCCCCATAACACCCCCACCCTAAATATTCTCGAGATTGCCTACTAATAGCTTTTTGCCCCGCAAAACCGCTGTGCATACAGAGTATCTGCGAGAAACTCGTTTGTAGCCCCACAAAGTGAACCCAGTGAATCCGTTGAACGAAGCTGAACGTTCGTTTCAACCTTCAACATCCCGATAAAAAGTACAGAAATATAAAACCTTTTTAAATGTGCTTTTATAAATATCCTTAAATTAGGCAGGATCTAAGCTTGCAATGGTTTGTTCGTCGGTCTCTTGCATGTAAAATTCAATATCTCGACAAATAGATCATTTAAGAATGCCGTACTTAAAACAGATATACAGAGTCGTCCATCTGTAAAGAACTGTGAATCTGTCAGTTTTGTCCTATGATAGGAAGCTATAAACAATAGAGGTTTGGTTCCCATAATAACTTATTGGTTCACGTAATCACTAAGAAAACGACAAAGTTTTAGTGGAAAATGGTTTTTTATAGTTAATTTTTTTTTAAGTTTTCCTTTGCAAGGATTTTGAGAATCTCCGTGAATAACTGCCATTAAATATTTTCTATAAAATGAGCGAAAATATTTAAAGTAATTTCAGCTGTCAGGTGGCAAACATGATTCTTGCAAGCTCTCGAAATGTGCGTTGCAAATTCTTTGCGGCAAACCACCATTATATGCTGGAAATTTCTTGCTAAAAATGTGGGGCTTCGTAATTTACGCAGGAGACTCGGCATGTTGTATGGGTTCTAAAGTCAATCGAAATTAACCTAGAATTAATGAAAGATAATGAAAGTAATCAAAGTGTTGTTATCCAACACAAACACGGGAAACAATCTTTCAAATTATATTATTATGGATAATGACTACACAATCTGAATATTGATTTGTCCTGGGTGAAAATGACAAAGCGTAGAAGCCTCTATAAGACAACGATTAAAACCATTCCACGGGAAAACAACTGTCTATTAATTCATCAGCTCAAAACAAAACCTTTAAAGAAAAAATAAGAACCAAAGAAAGGGGTGTCTCACTAAGGAGAAGTTTTGTTTAACAATATATTTTGAATAAGCATTTTGGATTATGAGATTTTACAAATTTTCTTTGATCTAAAGGGGAAATAATAAGAAGATTTGGAGCATAACTCTACAAATTTGGTTTTCTGTCATTGTTGTTGTTCAATTTGTGCTTGTCATCTTGACACAATCATGCTAGATTATCAATAATTCAATTGACCGTCTACACTGTACATGCAGCTGTAGATGTAGCTAAATGACGTGTTATTCAACCATAGTGAGCTTGTTTCACTGATCATTCCGAAATTATAATAATTGAGTGACATCCACCTAAGATTAGTAACATGCAGCAAAGGGGTAGTTGAAACTGAATGGCACTTTATCTTTGAATGTGCTGCTCACCAGGATATCGGTGGTCAATATGAAAACAACTTGAATAAACCAACTTTCAAGAAAGCAAGGTGTCACAAAACTACTGGTTTCATGATATAGATTCATATCTAAAGAGTTGACATTGAGAAGAATATGAAGATGGCTTAGAATGTGATTCTTGGTCCCTTAGACTGCTGGTCTCATGGATGTCATCAAAATTCCTTAAATTCAATTCAACCAAATATTACTTGACCCCCTTAGTTCCTTATTCTTCTGTGAGCAGCATCTATCAATCTGTACCAATCACCATGAACGATTGATCACCTAAACCTCTCCCTAGTAATTGTTGGGGAAAAAAAAATATTATTTACTCCACCTTTGCTCCTTATCAACGTCCGGTCATTAAAAACCATAATGGAAATACACAAACACTGGAATATCAAAAATTGAAGCGTATACACGAAAACTCTCTCAAGTACTGTACGCGATCTCTGGACAAGAAGCTTACTGGAAATGATAATATTCCTCCATCTTGTGATGGGTCTTCTTAGTAACTCCCTACTGCCCTGCTCCCTGCCCTTTGCTCCCCCACCTTCCCCCAATTGCTTTTTAAAATGCATATTTACTTTTATCTTGTTTGTGGCATTCATCTTCGACAAAACTAGTAGCATTCTTTGTGAAGGAGAAATTTAACACCCAATTGTCTTCCATTTTAATTTCTTTCTAGAGGTACATGATGTAGCATAATCTCTTGTTTTCCACATTTAAAACACTTGATTGGCTTCTTGTTCCTCTGCTATTGAGGAGCCTTTTCATCATCAGTACTAGAGGTGGAAGAAGAAATATCTGTAAGATCATCAGGATAAGCATGATGATAAACTTATTGTATTTTGGCAATTTATGTTTTGGAGTTTTGTGTTGTGGGTCTACAACAAAAGCTCCTTCAGTTTTTTAAGAGTTCTTTTTCTTAGTGAACTGTCACTCATGTTGAATAAGAAGTTCAAATCAATGTTTAAAGTTGCCTCTTTTAGATTTTCTATGAGCAGGAGCATTTTCAATAAATTTGTGTAATTTGAACTGGGACAATAAGGACCATTTTAGGGATTCCCCCTTGTTGCACAATACGATTGCTTACTGTTTTTCAACCTAGACAGAGTATTTGTAATATCCTTTTCATTGCCCATCTTTGTGTTTAGAAGTTGCAGAAATAATTCCATTTTCTAATGGATTGTTTATCATAAAGATCAAGCACTGTTTTTCATTTTTTCCAAGTTATTGATTTCAGTGCTTCAATGTGTATTACAAATTGGGCCGAACATGTAGATTTTATCAAGGCCAAAGCTTGTCTATCCTTTTTGTTAAACTCTACTAATTTCATAGCATCAGAAGATGGTGGCTCAACCATTTTTCAAAGATACATATTGGAGTGCTTTCCATATTCTTTATAATTTCTCGTAGTTAATTTATTTGTATCAGAATTTAAACTTTCTTTGCCATTACAAAAGATATGACGAAAACTCTCCTATATGATTCCCTTTTTATTTTTGAAGAAAACTATTAGTAAAGAAAGCAGAGATAAATCTATCAAATGTTTTCCAATCAACAACCTTTCTAGAATTAAATTTAGCACCATTAGTCGAGAACAAAACAAACAATGAGGGTACATGTTGATTTTCAGCCCCTATGCTTTTTTAAAATTATAAAGGTCACAAGTCTGTCAAAAATTAAAAAACGCTGCACGTATAGAGGGCATAAATCTGCAAAAGTGTGATTTATAACCTCTATGCCTTGCTTGCTAACATGGTTGGCACTTGCAATCAAGGAGACGAGGGAAAGTAGAGAGCCAAGGAAGAGAGAAGATTAGGGCAAGTTGTTGGTATGTTATCCAAGGAAGAGCTTAGCTAAGGGCAAGTCATTGGTTTCTGTAAGCATTTATGTTACAACAAAGCAAAGAGGACAAAAGATGTTGGAATAAATATTGACAAAATTGATGAGAGAAAAAAATATGCTGTAAGTTTTGGAATTGAGACTACAAATGATGTATTGTAAGTGTCAACACACACACTTACATGTTAATAATCTAGGAAGTAAAGGATGATTGATAATGAACATCACATAGACAATGATGCATATTTAGTGCTTAATGGGAGTTAAGTAAAGATAACCCAATTATTTGAAGATGCATTTGGAAAGCCTCATTGAACACCAAGTGAGCATAGAGAATTATCACGTGTGTCTATAAGGGGGTGTGTGGCAGCCTATAAGAGTTAGAGCAAGGATGGGATGTATAAAATATTGGTCTAAAAGAATCAACAACTAAATATGGGGGTTTGTAAAGGTGAATTGGCTCATGAGTTGCTTTGCATCACCAAAACCATTTTTAATGTTTTCATTGACCCAAAAGACAAGACCAAAAGAGAGAACAAGAAAATGGAGATATGATGTCAAGATTATAAGAGGATTCACTTTATAGCTGAGTTGCCGATTCAGGTATGGGTACATCAATTTTTTTTCCTTGGGTATGAGTATGGGTGTGTCAACACACACACATGTACATTATAAATCTATATATAAATGTTCAAACGTCAAATTCATAAATAAAAGAAGAGTGATACTCATAAATTCATAATCACTTATAAAACTATAAATAAAATACCTCAATGACAGTGAGCGCATTGAAAACAGTTGGTCTGAAAAAAAGATGGAACTAAAATGTTTCTTTTTAATGTGTAGAAAAAGAGTTTAGCGAGATAAACATTTATGAGGAAGTTAATACTTATATAAATGATCATTTATAGAGATTAACTACACCCCACATTCATATGCATTGCTAGAGAATAAGAGGCACCATTCCAAAAGAAACCTTATGAAGAGAAAGTATGGTAGATTGGAGAGAATAAAACATATTGTCAAATATGAGTCACCAAGATTCTTATTCTATTGTGGAGCCATTCCAGTCTACAAAGTAGTTGGAGTGTCACTTAAAATTACCATCTCTCTCCAAGAATGTTTCTATGGAGGACACTCGTTTTGTCCACGAATCTGTCCAACGAAGGATAAGCACCATTTTAGAATGAGTATATATTCTTCTACCTACAACTCTCACGTAGTTGTTTTGCCTTGGAACAATACAAATGGCTCTCCTCTTTAGTTGATGCTCGGCTCTTAGCAAAATTGCCCCCTTTCTAACTCACCTCCCAATGACTTGATGCTTGATTCTCAACAAAATGGTGCACTTATTAACTATAGGTGCATCTCCTCAATGTACAAACATGGCGGCAATGTCTTATTGCTAGTGGCCAGAAATAAGCTTTTGTACACGGGGTCTAAGAGCAAGAATATCAAAATCGAGGTGCCTAGGCCGCACTCGAGACGAACTCAGGGGAGAATTCAGACTATACCTGGTCCCGATGCCGGATCTCCCGAGGTGAATCCATTATCTTAGCTTCATAGTATCAAACTACTACAACACAATTTTGTATGCATGATTTAGACCACCCCATGGGAGTTTGAGCATGTTATGTAGTTTCTCATATGCTAGTAAAGTTTCACTTATTGTCAATGTAGCCAATTTCAAGAATGGTCTTAATTTGCCCTATGACATGTGGTGCTTGGTGATGAACATCCAAATCTCTTCGGCCTTAGGATACATTTGTTTGATCTAATCAATTTTGTGCTAATCTCGTGTAGCATAAGTTTGAGGGAGTGTGTTGGCTAAAAATTTGTAAGTCATTGTGACCACAACTTACAAAATTGTGATTTTAGACAACGTTAAGTGAGATTACTTTCCCCTCTCAGCAATAGGGGATGCGCCCTTCTTACTGCAGGTGGCTTCGACAAGGACTTGACTGATAATTATAATAAAGGGCGGTTCTCACAATCTATTCCTCTTTTTTTAGGAAGGATTTCACAAATATCTTTTGAACACTAAAACTTAAACAAAAAGGACTTGTTGCTACGATAATATCGATAGCTTCTAGGTTGACATAAGAACAACATAGAAGATACCAATCTACTTTCTAGTGTAGAACAATTGCAAAAACCCAAAGTCTCCTGCACTTATCTCGAGAGATAAATTAACAATTCAAGATAGACGATAAAGCTCAAAGTCTTAAACCAAACACCTTCTGAATTCTCTACAAAGATTACTTGAAACTGAGGCACAAAGTCACTCAGCTTTTAGTATTTGAAGCCACTCTAAACTATATTAACCTGCCTCTTTTGCAGCACAAAGTCTCCAAAAAACACAAATCAATTGCCCAAAAGATTATGAAAGCAACTCAATGAATCAAAGATTGAATAATCTATACAATATAAGAATACGTAAACTACTCACAAGCCTCACAACACAAAGTTTGGGCAAACTTGTTCTTTATTATTCACTTTGAAACTTTGTACAATGAAACGCAAAGTTTTCACTCCATAAAAAATTTCAGCATAGTCTACTTGCATAAACAAAAGATGTTTTTTTACAATGAAGCCCACTCCTTTATATAGGTGAGGAGTGGGAGAAAAAGGTGGGAGAACCCTAACAACTTTGACTAATTCTATAACTAATTTTGACTTATTCAAATTACAAGTCCTTATGTATTTGACTTGCAATTTGATTACATGTAGTAGCATTACAGGTGAAAGGTCACCTTCAATTACAACTTGCTCTTCGATTACATGTAATCAGTCAACAACTCAAACAACTATCTAAAAAGCATGAAAAAAGGCTTAAGTGTCCAAGACACTTCTGGATCTTCTTTAGAGATCATCTATGAAAGCATCAAATCTACAGATAGACTCCTGCACTGCTCCAGGACTGGGTGCACTTGTGTGTTGTGCTACGACAGTCGTTTTGAGGATTGTGCTCACACACCTGAAAATGGCTTTGCTGCTCTCTTCAAGTCTGGTCTGAAGACGATCCAGTGAAATCTTAAAGCTTGTGAGTTTGTTCATGGAACTGAGAGCGAAGTCATCCGCCTCAAGCTCTATTCGAATCACTTTCATGAGCTCTGATATTGCAACATCTTCTGGAATCAGCTCATTACTCTCACTTATTACCCTAAATGTCAGCTCCCCGAAACCTTCGCTGATCATACGCTCTTCCTCTCTACAGGTACCAATGGCTGCCTTCACATTTGCAACCAGCTGTTCGATCACTTGTCCCTTATTCAGCATCAACTCTTGATACTCATGAAACATTTCCCTGTAGGAAATGACATCATATGTACACAACGCATCCAAATCAATATTTGGCATCTTGTTCCAGACACTCAAATCATCATCTAAGACTTTTAGGTCCTGATTGAATGATGTGAGGACTTCATCCAATTTGGCTGTTGTATCTCTAGCATGACTCAACACCCGGAAAGCATCTCTGACAACTTGTGTTTGTAACATGTGCTAAAACATAAAATGAAGTATCGGCTAGTTTTAACAGAAAACAAAAAGACTTGCAAGTAACATATTCTAACACGCTAGTAAATTTTTTATTTATATCTAATATAAAATTAAAGATGCGTTCCAAGAGTATTCTACTTCTACATACATAATTATCATCAAATATAAAATACTGAGAAAGCAAGGTTTCTTACTTTTTAACATATAGCATATGATATCCATGAGCCTTTCTTAGATATTTCTTGCATCATAGGGGGGGAAAAGATATCACCGGGGCGTTTATCCACCCAACCATGGATCGTAACTCGATCCTCCCTTGCTCATTTCCTACTCGAAGTGGGCTTGGCCCTACGCAAGGGATGGAATATGGTTATGACAAGTCATGTGCGATCTGGTGTAAGACCCTACAATCATAGTCGGTCACACCCTATAGCTACTGCTATCTTGGTTGACTCCTGACTAGGACTATATCCGGTATCGTAGAACTGACAAGCACTAACATGTCGTTAATACCCCTAGGCCAAGGATTCACTTTACATGATATCAAGTTCTCACCCTATCCAACTTGCACCTTAATGATCATAATAGGCTAATGGTAAGCTCAAGGTAAAAATAATTTGCTTTCCTTAGTTCTCTACACTTGTCTTGCACATGATCATTCCGACCATCTGTTTGGTTCTTTAAATTAATTTGTCTTTATTTACATTTAGTCCAATTTCAGAAATGTAAACCCATTCAGCTTGGTACTGCTCAATATGCTCTTTCTCGAGCCTATGTACTCATTCAGGATCCTCATCTGAACCTAAAGAGTACATGTGCTTGAGCTGCTTGCAATGGATCTGTATAGTTATTAACCAACTGTTTCATTTTCTCTTATGCATAGCACTCCAAAATATATATTTGCTTTGCATGTCCAAAAAGAATATGGTTGTTGGCATAAGAAGCTCTAGCATTTAGTTTTCATATATAGTTTGATACACTACAATAATTTTTGTGAGATATAGTTTCATATATAGGTTATTTGCATTCAGATTAGTTTATGTTGTAAAATCTAGGTTACTGGTATGCAGATTAATCATTGCATATTTTGATTGTCTATGATGTGCTTCTCTTATTTTGGAATTCAATTGCGTTTTTTTTTCCATTAATAATGCTAAATAAGAACTCACACTCCAATATTTTTGGCTTATATTCTTTTAGCAGGAAACACAATCTTTACCAATTTAAACTTTATCAATCACAATAGTAGTGAATTTCAAAAATCAAGGGATCTCAAATGAAACTCAAAATGTTGAGTCAAAACCATTACAGTGTTATCTAGATACATGATGTTATGTTTGATTGTGAAATTCTAAAATCTTTAAAGCTCAGAATTATAATGATGTGGACACCATGTTCTCTTATTCAATAACCTATTTTTTCCATTAATAATACTAAATAAGAACTCACACACTAATGTTTTTGGCTTATATTCTTTTAGCAGGAAACAAAATCTTTACCAATTTAAGCTTTATCAACCACAATAGTATTATTTACTAAATTTCAACAATCAAGGAAGGGGTCTCAATCAAATTCAATAACATATTTGTTTCCATTAATAATACTAAATAAGAAGTCACATGCCAATGTTTTTGGCTTATATTCTTTTAGCATGAAACACAATCTTTACCAATTTAAACTATCAACCACAATAGTATTATTTTGGAATTCAGTAACATTTTTTTTCCCTTAATAATACTAAATAAGAACTCACACACTAATATTTTGTAGTTAGTAGCAAATTTTCTATTCATTTTCTTTCTGCATTATCATATCAAAGACTTTGTGCTCTATCATATATCGAAAAGGAGCAATTGTGTCTCTCATTAATTCTTTAAGTAATTAAATTTAGTTTTGATAAAAAAATATATAGAAATTGCTCACAATTGAGTTTATATTTGTAGATATGAGATACTGCAGAGGAGATCTTATTTGTTTGGGATCGGAGGGTGTTCTTCGCATCAGCTTTGGTTGTTTTGTATCCTTCAAACAAAAAATTCCAATGCTATGGAGATGGATTGAGTCTTGTTTTTGAAAAGGCATCTTATATTACTCTAGAGAAAAAATGATAAACAATAGTTGAGTATTATAGTTATTTTAAAATTTTCCCTTAATGGTAAAGGAAAGAAAGCACCTAGATCCATTCGTAAAAGACTTCACATCCTTCACAAACCACTCAAAAATGTTGCAATATCCTTATGTTGAGGGAGTTATCTTCTTGAAAAGTAACTTGCATCTTTTGGTCCAAAGGTAGCTGATTGCTGCTAATTGAATTGTGTGCTATATGCTTTTGCAGTTGTCCATGACCACCCAAAAAATCTTCTACTAGAAGTGGTCCTCCCCAAGAGAGACAGGGAACTGGTAATCAAACTAAGCTTAACGAACCCTTAAACCTTCAATCTATTTCACACTTCCAGAATATATTTTCAATTGTCTTGTCTCCTCACAAGCGATGCACCCGCATTCAAAATAACCACCTCGCTAGCTGTGCTTTGACAGTTGAACCTTGATGTATTGCTGGCCATTCTAACAACTTCAAATAGGGCCTTACTTGCCAAATGACTGGGCAGCCCTATTGCTATCCCAGTTCACAATCCTTGACCTGCCATTGCCTCTTCAGTTTTTGGGAGCCGGGTGATGGAACTCAACGCATTGGGAAGGGTGAGGTGGGAGCAGTAGCATTAGATTGTCTCACTTGATTATATTAGATCTTTGCATTAAATCTGTAAGGGTTTTTTTTGGTGCTCCACTTCAAATGTCTCCGTCACAGTCTCACTCTTTGTAATTGCTATATTAAGACAAGCTCTTAGGAATCAGCTTTAGGATTCTGGTAAAATATTATTATTTGGTGACATCAAACTTGTGCTTTGATAAGTCCTGCGAAGACTTCATGGCTGCCTGATGTTGTTCTGGTCTCCTTTGGGATTAAGAGTCTTTGCTTATTCATTCCAATCTTATTAATATGCAGAGGTGTGCAAAAGAACTCATGATGCTAATTATAAGTTATGGCTAGACAGTATTTTAATCACTTAATTTTCATTAAAGTTTTTACCTGATTTGAAATGCAAGGACTGTTCATATCATTGATGCTATTCCTTAATAGTTTTGCAAGGTATTTTACTTCATTATGTATATGACTACTGTGGGAGTCACTACAATTAATGACCCAAGAGATGCATGGCATACTGGATTTTGGCCAATAAAAAGTCTAATATGGATTTCTTGTCTTGTTGTACCCTTTTTCATACCTACGTCAGTAACAAAGTTCTATGGTAAGTAAATTCATATTATTTGGCATGTCAGAAACAATGTTAGATAGCTTTATGTCAGAAGGTCTTATGGATTTTCAAATTTGATTATAATTGCTCATGCATTCAAATTTAAAAGGAAGGATCTTTATTTAATTTTTGTAAAATGCAGGTGAAATTTCCAGGTTTGGTGGTGGGTGAGTTTATTATATCTCTGATTTTGTTTCAAGTACTAGAGAAGCTAACCTCAATGTGATATTTTTTTATGGTTATGTTTTTCATTTATTACCTTATCTACAAATTGAATATGTGTTGTTTCCATGGGGGTTAGAAATGTTCAAGCAAGCTATGTTTATTCTTAACCATGATTAAAAAAGTTTGAAAAGTCAAACCAATTCGTTGTTGTCAACATTTCACATCAAGACATTTGACTTTTCTATTGACAAAATTTCTTTCTTGAAAAATGCATATCTTTTTAATATTATCATGAAAATTAGTCAACTAGAAAAGTAGAAATCATTTTTAAAATTTTTTTATGTTTGTTATTCCGTAAGCATGAATAGCCATTGAAGTAATTGTTAAGTCATATTTATGAAAATAAAATACTCCATGTTACAGTGTAAAACCACAAATTGTTTATGTTACCTATTTAGTTTGCATACTAAATTGCTAGATGGAGACTACTTTTGCATTAAATCATGAATTGAAAGGTTGCTGTTCTTAATTACAGAATCAATTAAATGCAGAAAATAAAGTACAGAATGCAGAAGGAATTGATTAATCTGTTCACTTTTATTCAAATCTGAAATATAAAGACAATGCATTTTTCTTGACGTATTATTCAAATGCTATTGTTACAACGGTACAATGATTGTTCAGATTTCAATTTACAAAGTATGTACAATGCATTTAGATCCACACAAGTCGTGGAAACTATTAACGCTACATCTGAATAAACACATTGCAAATGTAAAGAAGTAAAGGGATAGAGGGAAAGCCTCCATTGTCTGAACGGAGAAGCAATCTGTGGCTTTGTGTTGAAAATCTGGGCTGTATCTCCAGCTTTCGCAAACCTGCAAGACAGAATGAAGAAGGAGTCAGTTAAGAAGAACTGAGCAATGGAGACATTCCTAATACCTCTACACTACTCTAAAAACAGCAATATGCTTACTCAGATAAAGCATTAAAAGATGCAAAGGAGAAGGAAGAGAACAGAAAGGAAATCATTTTTATGCTAATATTGTTTGTTTCATGTACAGATTCAGGTATGAAGACCAAGTAAGTTG
>MU227524.1:743542-765634 GCA_018584345.1 Thuja plicata
AATTCAAGGAGGAAGTTCACGATCTTATCACCTTGCTGAGTCGTGTTGGGGGTTTGAAAGAATCCAATCTTTTCGAACCCTGGATGTATAAGTACTTTTCCTTGATCCTCAAGTCAAGGCAGTGATTTTTTGGGGAGAATTGATCAGTAATACCATTTGTGGGCAGCTACTACAAGTGCCTAATACATGCACTTTTTACATGAATTCTTATCTGATCTACATTGCTGTTGCTCTGGGATCTTTCTCAAGGTTATCTACTAAAGGAGACCGGATGCAGTTGCCTGTGTGGGAGTACTATGATCAGTTGTCGTTAAAGTCTAGCCGCATTCATTTTAGAAGAGTGCAAGATGCATTCTTTGGATACTACCGATGCCTGTTTGACAAGGAGCTTCCGAACAAAAGAGTTTCGGATGAAGCATGGAGCAAGGTCAGAGAGTATGGATGTATCTTTCTACAGTTTCCAAACTTCACCTATCTCAGGGTGGGGTATTTCCGAGAAGAACCATATAGCTTGCCTAGGTATCCTATGGATAAGCTCATTCTCATGGAGTTGGCTCGACAACTTATGGCTGTGCAAACACATCAGTCTTCTCTACATAGACTAGGTGTGGGTATTTCTTCACGCAATCCTTTGAGGATTGGCGGTTATTCACTCGACACAGTGCCTAAAGCAAAGTCCATGGAGTTTGAGCTTTAGGAGGTTAACCTAAAAAGGTTTATGGCACGGAGTTCATTTGACTTAAGAGGGATGAATGATAAGATCCAGAGACAATTTACTCATGTTCATCGCCTTGAGGATGTATGGATTGATCTCCGTACAGAGCTGGATATTGCCAAGATGGACTATTGCCGCCTTACAATCAGGCAGATAATAGATTTCCGTCTTGCCCAGATTCCTGAAGGAGTTGAGGATGATGATAACATCTTGGATCCGGAGTATCGAAAGCATCGTCTTAAGAACTTGCCCATTGCAGCTCCATGTTGGTCTGTGAAGGAAAACGTGTCCATATGGGATAGATTCCAGAGCATCTTGGCTAATACAAACATTTGGCTGAAGAAGAGGGGCTTAAAAAGCATTAAGGTTAAGCTTGGTCGAGACTTTGACCTTGCTGGTCCGTTGGGTGCAAAATCAGAAATCAGAGGTAAGGGCAAGGGAGAATCATCCTCGTCAGATTTTCCAGTGATCCAGAAGCTGGCTATTAAAGGAGGTAAACTTATACCTAAGTCTCCTACTCCACATGTAATGCTCAAAGTCAAAAGCCCTGAGATGATCAATCTTTCAGATAGTGAGGAAGATTTGCAAGTATCAGTTACTCCTGAAGCATTACAGCCACAGGAAGCAGTTGAGATGCAAGGTGTACACAAGTCCGCTCTGGAGATGGACGAGCCTCCCACGTCTCCACTTGACACGGATGTTGATTCATTTACGGCACATCTACCTCTTACACATGCTACAGCCATTGTGTCAGCCACACCCATCTCCTCTGTCGCCCCAGCACAGAGAGAGGACTTGTCACGAGTGTTTGATGAGCTTCATGAGGATCTACCTAGACTTGATACACTCATGGCTAACAATAATCTGGCATCACAGATTGAGTTGTTCATTGAGGAGAAAGTACAAGGAGAATCAGTCTTAACGGCAACACCAGTAGAGGCAATCACATATATACCTTCTTCTCAAATAGAACTGGTGACTGACATGGTTCCAGCTGATGGTACTACTTCATCTTTTGTTCTACCTCCTTGGTTGGGTGTCATTACCCAAAGGAGGAAAAAGCTTGAAGTACCTTTGGAGGAGGAAGGTCTTGCTCCTAAGAGAAAACGTCGAGCATTGAGAATCAAGAAGGCTAAGGTGGTTTCTAAAATCATGGTTGATGATTAGAACGTCAAATATGCTGAGGTTGTTGCGCCTATTCCAGATAAGCCCTTAGAGCAATGTGACGGCACGAATTATAAAATTACTAGGGTAGAACTTGGTAAGCAATCATATGTAGGATGTCAGATGGATGTTCGTGATGCACTTGATCACTTCACAAAGAGATCTGATATACTTTGGCAAAAGAAGCATATGCTGAAAGAGGAAAACATTCGTCTACGTGAAGCACTTGAGAAAAGTTCTTTTCAGCATGCAAAAGTGCTTTCAGAGGACACTCAGCGGCATATTGATTGTTTGGAAAAGAAGACCAAGGTAATGGATGAGTGGGGCAGCCAGCTTGAAGTTCAGGGCGTGATGGTTATTAGGGATGCGCATCGCATTTTCAGAAACATCAAGAAGACAATTGATCGTCTGCAAGAGGTTGTTGGATCCTTGGAACAGCAACTAAAAACTCTAAGTGAAGACTTGGAGGTATGGGAGAGAATGGCAGAAGCTGATCTTGATGTATTGTGCACCTATGAAATAATCTCTTCAAAAGAGATGTATTTTGAGTTTTTGGATCAATTGGTGAACAAGGATGAAGTCTTGAAGAAGTTGATAGGAGATGTTCATGGAGCTTTTCAAGTATGTGTTGAGCATAGGAGGATCATTCTCAGAGCCTTTGATAGCTTGGCATACAAGTTAGTGAGGGAGGATGGAGAACTGATTGGTGAAGAGCAGGCCTTGTCGAGGTTTGCCCAGATAGTTCATCAGGAATTGGAGGATAGCACTTTCAGTTGTAGTGCTATGGATAAACTGGCAAGATTCGGAGTTGCTTTGAGTCACCTGCAAAAAGATTTAGGTGGATGCAATGGTGCGATCTCCAAAGCGGCAAGTGTTGCGTGTAAAACCGTAAACATAGCTCAACACACGAGAGCACATGATCCAACTATTGTTCATAAGTCTCTTACCCAGTTTGAGACTTGTATTAATTTCCTTTGAAGGTGTTGTTACAACACTTAGTTTTAGAAGTGTAGAATCTTTGACAGATTGCACGAAAATATGTAAAAGAATTCTCATGTAATCATGCTCAAGGTACATTAGGTCTTGCAACATTGAATAAGTCAAAGTTAGTTAGTTACAGATAAGGATAGAACAAGTCAAAGTGGTTAAGGGTTTCCCCTTTCTTCTCCACTTTCCTCTGTCCTCTTTTCCAATATAAGGAGGGGGGGGGTTCATTGTAAATATTCATCTTTTGTTTGTGCAAATAAACTATAGGCAAAACTCTTGAGTTCTGAAAACTTTGTGTTTCATTGTAAGAGAGTTAAGCATTTGAATAAACGAATAAAGATTGACAGACTTTGTGTTGATGTCTTGAAAATCAATGAATGTATTCTTATGTTGCATTTGTTGATCCTTGTTCAAATTGAATAGTTTCTTTTTTTATATCATCGAAGCATTTTTAATCCAAGTTTTCTGAAGACTTTGTGCTTCAGGAAATCGGGGTTACTATAGAGAGTAGTGGCTGATATACTCCAAGGACTGAAGACTTTGGGCTTCAGTATTGGACAACAGAATAATAGAATACTTATTTGAGGTGAGGACAGGAGACATTGAGTTCATTGTATCACTTCATCTTTAGATAAATCAACTGCTGCCTCGTTTGATTGTTCTTAAGTCAATCATCGAGTCATCGGTATTACTGTTGCAAGGTGAACTATATGTGTTACAGTTCAGTTCTACTTGAAGCCACATGCGGTAAGAGGGGAGCCTCTCCTATTGCTGAGAGGAGAGAGTAATCTCACATACTGTTGCCTAAAATACACATTTTGCAAGTTGTAGTCTTAGTGACTTGCAAAATATTTAGCCAACACTCCCAACTTCAAAGACCGGTATTGCTTATTCACCGTAATTTGTCGCTAATTAAGGAAGATGATTTCAAGTTACACAATGCACTCAGATCTACAAATTCGTTGGAGACTTTATGAATTTGTTTACTTCCCAAGAGACTAAGGTGGGTATTTACTCCACCAAAATTGCTCCACTCCTTTAGCTCGTGAGCTTCTGGTAGAAAGAAAGATGAATTCCCAAAACTTCAATGACTCACTTGCTTCCAAAAGATCCTTTTATGCTACCTCAAATGCCCCCTTTCCCTCCAAAATTAATCGTATTCAAATGGGTCCTTATGAGGGAAAAACAATAAAGTGGCCCCAATTAATATTTTATTATTGAATTCAATGGGCCTTAATTAGTATTACTCTTAGAATAGGCATGTGATGATTAATATTAATTAATTAATTTGATTCTCCTGGTCAACTAGAGGGGACATTATAGTGGATGTACGTGTGTGGATGCTCATATTTGTCTATTTCACATTGTTTTGTTTTAAACCATTCCTTTGTGCTTTCCTAACTCTTTTCTATTATGATTTAATTTTCTTTATTACTTAGTCCTGAAGTATTCTCCTAAGTTGGATGTGTATCTTGCTTCCCTACAATCTTTGTTGATATTCCCTACACTTGATAGCTTTGTGCTAGATGGATCAATGTGATGAGCATCTCTTGGATGGAGGATATATTGGGCTTTTCTCCCATTTTGTCAAGTTAGCCTATGGATCACATTTAAATTTCATTATATGCAATAATACAGAACACCATCATCAATTTTTTATTTGCTTCATTGAGCTCTATATAGAAAATGCTTTTAACTATGAAACACGAGGATGTGCCCCCTGCCACAAAACCGAACATCCCCATGGCCTAGCCGTTTTGAGGATGGCGGATCGCCGAGGGGACATCCCCCTCTTGGCTTCAATACCTGCTCAACCCTCGAAATGCTAGTAAAGGTCCCTGACCATTTGTGGACCGCTAGCCCTCCCTGGGATGGTCGGGGGACATTTTGGGGACAGCTAACTATCCCTTGAGGCTAGGAACACCCCCTAGGCATTAAAAAACAAAAAATATATATATATATATTTTTTTAAAGTTTGATTTCGTACCTGTTGATGTGTGTTTTATGACTCACCAAACAGTAGAACAAAATACCAAAGTATCTTATCCTCTCTTGATCAAAGTTCTGTATATGCTAAGATTGCAAGAAGATCATATGGGTCACTCCAAGGTTCCTTTCGTGTTAGGTATTGACTGTGGATAAGCTCAATGGTTGATGTGATTTGCTGATAATCACGAGGGGCCTTATGTTTGCAAACTTTAAATTGATTTCAGATCATGCTGCATGGGAGCTATCGATGGATTTTGCAATGAAACACTTTTTTTTTTGGATTTTCAAGAATATGCAGAAAGCAAATAAGAGTAGGGTTCAGGAATTCTAGTCTACTCCTAAGGCAATGATAACAATGGATATTGTTTTGGTGGACAAATTCCAAATAACTGAGCTTCGCTTTGCCAAGTTAAACTTCAACTATGCGTGAACCGATGCAATCTTCAAGGGGTTATGCAATTGATTTTCATACCACCACAAACACTATCAAAAAGAACAATGTGTGTGAATGATAGAAGTTAAGCATACACAGGAATGGGGTTCAGGCTAATTTTGCACAATGATTTACAATCAGTAAAACGTCAAAAGTATGAACCGAAAGGAATTCATCAAAATGCCATCATATTTTCCATTGCATCACAACACTTTATCTAACAACTTAATCTAAATGAGGGAATTATGAAACCAAGCAAGCTTCAAGACACATCGAATAATCACCAAACTTCAATGAAAATTCTATTGCCTCAATAACTCTTAGCAACAATCTCAAACTTCCACCCCTTACAAATAGAAATGAAGCCTTTATATAGGTCCCTAGTTACAACGAGTGGCCCGGATCAAAACATTAACCAATGGCCCAAATTTTGCCACCTCAGCCCTAATTAGGGTTAGGGCAAAGAAGAGAGAATCTACATTAATGCAAAGGTCAACTTTGACTAACCTAGAAGAATCCACTACCTTAGTGGGTAATAAATGCCCACTATGCATTAAATGTATCCTTGGCCAGAATAGCCTAGCTTTGACCTCTCTGCTTGAATGCTTGGAATCTTCCCAAAACTGCTTCTAATTTGTCCACGTTGACACTCGGTGTTGATTCCTTCTTGAAATCCAAAGCTACCATAGCTCGCTCAGATTTTCTCAAGTTGTCCTCCCATTCCGACAATAAATCCTAAGTTGTATGCATGTCATTCGAGAAATGGAGTTCTCAAAGTCATCCCTGGTGAAGAAATTCAATCTAAAGGACTCTTCCAATATACTCTTTAGGTTGCTTGCAGTTATCTCATTTTCAAACAACCTTTGTTATACTAGTGATGCAACAGTGTTGGAGACCTGTTTGATATTCTCAGTTATCCCCCTCAATCGAGTGGACTCCTCAACGAAATGTCTGACCATTTCCTTTGCCATGAGCACTGCGCCATACCATTGGGTAAAATCATATGCTCTTCCTTCCTTTAATGACCGCACAATCAATTAGTACCTGTCTGGGCGTCTCCATCAATTCTTGCAATTTCGTAATCATCTCATCCTAATAAATATGCTCATCTTCCCACGACTCCATGCACTGAATCTGAGAAAGGATGGCTAGTGCCTTGTCATAAACTCGCACTAAGTCCTCAACATGCTTTGTAGGCCTCATTTTGGATGCCCTCAATTCAAACTTCCGCTCCTTGAGCAATTCGCCTGATTCTATCTATACTCTCCACTGACTCAATCAGAACGTAGGTTGTTGATGTAGTCGCACAATGCTTTGATCTCTCCCTTCTACCTCTAGTATTTTTTTCTAACTTCCTCATCTTGTCCTTAACTGCTTGTGCAGAATCATCAAATTCTTCCAATACTTGCTCTCAGGAGGCATGGCCTAAATCAATCTCCCTCACATTATACTTATCGGGAGTAATCTGATCTTTTGCCTTATCAATTGTAGGAGTTGCAAATTGAAGGATTATGGATTCTGGATTCGGATTCTCCTTTTACTACCTTTGCAAATTTCTTAGCTTTGCCTTTCTCTTGTGATTGGTTGAGTCGATTCAAGATTATTTGCAATTCAATTGCTGGGTCAACCTCCTTCTCTTGACTTCTCTGTATTCTTTGCCTCAACCATTCTAGAATAGCATCACCGTGATCATTCTGAGCTATCAACTGTTCTTGCCCTTGCACTGCCCTTACATCAATTTCTTCCTCGGCCATAGGTCTTTTTGTCATTGTTTTTGGAGCTACTAATTTTGCCTCTATTGTAGGAACTTCCTTTGCCGCAGGTTCCTCTGTTTCCATCATTTCCCGCTCCAAAATGGCACCAAGACTCTCCTCAGTGGCAACATCCCGTTCCCTGTTTCTTCCTTGGGACAACTCATATGCATTGATACTTTCTCTATCCTGCACTGACCTAGTCGTATGTTCCTGCTCTAACCTTCTTCTGCTGGCTTTTGCTTCTCCTCTGGGAAAAGGGTCTATCTCCTGCAAACTCAGAGTCCAGCTAGGCGAGGATGGTGCATTTCCTGATCTCTGACTCTTCTGCTGGGGCTCTTCAATACGAATACCTCTTTGTTGCACTTCCTGACCAACATTTTTTCTTTTCCTTCGCTCAACACTACCTTGGTAGAATTACTCCTTCGACTCTATCTTCGGATGGTTGTTGTGGTCTTTCATCCCTCAATGGCAAGTGACCCATCAGCTTGTAAGTCCAACCATCCTTTGGCATGGCGAGCTTGCCCAATTGTCATTCAATACACCACTTTGTGAAATCCAAGACTGGTGCAGATAATATGTCGATGTCTGTAATCTCCTTTCTTGACCAGTCATAGGGATGGGTGATCTTTTCCTTCTCTGGGTTGTATCCTTTCTGCATCACGTTCAAATCCTCTCCCATCTGATCAGGTACTTGGAAGATCTTGCATGCTCTGATCAAATTGAGTGGCAATTTGGAATACATCCGTTTTCTGATCTCATTCTCATCTGTAGCACTGGCCCAAAAATCCTCAAGATGCATCTTGTGTTGATATCTTGCACCTGCCATCGATTTGATTTTGTTATATGGGTCATAGTTTGTTCTTCCTGTAAGTAGTGGAAGACAGAAGAAATGCAATTCATCAGATGACATTTCAGCTGCCTTCAAACATGGACACATTTCACCCTTGTCTTCTCCTATGGAGATTGGGAATTCCAATCCCAACTTCTTCTTTCCCTTCTGGATTTTATCATACACTGTCAGCCGCCAAGTGATCTCCAACAAGACCATTTCATCAGTAGGGTATCATGGGAGTTTATATGGTTGTGCTGAGAATACCTGAACTCTGATATAGGAGAAAGTAGGAAATTGAATAAACCAAGCTCCGTGTTCTTCCACCAACTCCATTGCCCCAACTGACAGTCTCACATGCAACCTTTTCTGCAAAGTCCTTACAATGCATATCGTGAAGGCAGCGTTGACTCAAACATAATCATCTATGGATTGCAAACGCAACTAAGGGTAACACTCATGTACTTTCAGATGTGGATTGCCACTTCCGATTGACCCTTTGCATCTCAATCCCTCATACCTTGTACTCCGTGCCAGCATGTATATGACATAAGAGCTCATATAAAAAATTTGTGATTGCTCCAGATTCTCCAACTGTTCGCTCCGGTTGTCACTGATCAATCCAGCCCAATCCATATGTTTATGCTCTTCAACTACCTGCTCGACAAAGTACCACATCCAGGATTCGAACAGATAGGATTGTGGCATGCCAAAGCCCCTGCTCAGCATCATGACTAAGTCGCTTTATTCTCTGTGAAAATCAAGCCATACCAACTTCTTCGGCAATTTGGAATGGTGGGATCTATTCTTTTTCAACCATTTGTCATTTATGACGTTCTCACAATACTGAACTCCGGCGGTGAAAACTCTGTGTGCTTGTTCTTTTGACTTCAATACCAACTTCCGGGAAGAAGGGATTCCCAATGCTTTTGTAATAGCAGGGGGAGAAAAGTCTGCAACAATGTTTCACTCTACATCTTTAATCGTACTATCTCCTGAATTGAAGTGTTTGGCGCATTCCATGATCAACTCAGAATGTTGAAAAGCTGGAAGAAAGCCAGCTGTAGCTATGATCCCACTGTTCACAATCTAGGTGGTCAAGTGTGTTGGCTGATGATCTTTGTACCCAAACATCCTCCTTTGAAATTCATTCATGTCCAGGCATCTGAGGTTGGTATCTCCAATTTCTGCCCATTTTGAAATAATTTTGGATTCTGGATAAAATCATCTTTGCTCATTCTTTATCTGTTGTTTCCTTGTCACACTTGTTCCTCTTGGCTCAGCCATTCCTACACAACAGAAATTAAGACAAACATAAGTACGTGCAAGAACATGCAAAAAAGCAACACAATTTCTCCAAGAAGAGGAAAATTTCAGAAGTTTATCAAAATTCTCCATTTTCTCTCCAGCATAGGATTTTCTCTCTCCTCCAGGAATTTATTTATTTTCACAAGTTTTCCAAACTTACTGCAAAAAATTTCCTTTCATCCTGAATTTCACAATTTCTCCTAAATTTTCCAAACTGGAAAACACTTTTCACGCTTTTCAAAAAAAAATACACTTCTCTTTCATCAGGATTTTCACGTTCTTAAAATAACTTTTTCGAATCTTCTTGCAAGCCTTCTAAATCTCCAAGTTTTTTTCAATTCGCTCAAAACCTGTGTGATAATCAAATGAGAGAGGGTTTTCTTATATAGACTTCAATCCCGAAAAGTTGCTTTAAAGTTTTCCGACTAAATTTAGGAAGCCTGAATTTCACAATTTCTCCTAAATTTTCCTAACTTGAAAACACTTTTCACGCTTTTCAAAAAAAAATACACTTCTTTCATCAGGATTTTCACGTTCTTAAAATAACTTTTTCGAATCTTCTTGCAAGCCTTCTAAATCTCCAAGTTTTTTTCAATTCACTCCTCAAAACCTGTGTGAGAATCAAATGAGAGAGGGTTTTCTTATATAGACTTCAATCCCGAAAAGCTACTTTAAAGTTTGCCGACTAAATTTAGGAAGTTGCTTTGTTTATCTTCCAAGCTTCCATTTTCAAAGAGATTCTCTGCCACTTGTCATAGTTTTATCTCGCCTTTTAGGAAAATTGCTTGTTTGAGCTGCTTTTACTTCATCAAGAAGTTTTACGATTTTATCTGATCTTTTGATTTTCTTGATTTTAAATATTGAAAAATAAATCTCAATATTTAATTTTTTTCTAATATCAATTTATAAAATCCATTTTTTTCCATTTTTTATATTCCAATTTTCTCTGATTAAACTTATCGCTTTTCTCTTTTATTAGTTAAATATTAAATAAAATTTAATATTTAATTAATATCGCTTTATTTCTGGAAAAATTGTTTTATTATTCATTTATCGCTTTTATGATTTTCAAAATTAATTAATTACATATTAAATATAAAATTTAATATGTAATTAATACCAGTTTAGTTCCAAAAAATTGGTTTGTTTCCAATCTATCGCCTTTTTCAAATTTATTATCACGATCGTTTGTTGCGATTCCTCTTTTACTAGCAAATGTGTAATTAAATATCCTCTAGCCCGTTCCATAATGAGAAGATTTCAATATTTCAAAATGCATCAACAGTGGCCCCCCATCCTCGTTCATCTCGATTTAGCGTTGGGCGCATCCTCCCAATGCCCGTGAATTGCTTTTAGCTATAAACTTTCCTCCACATTATGTCTTTTGCGCTCGAGGGCATTTTGGACTTGGTTAAGGATTTCTTTTTGTTTGTTTATTCCATGACAAAGAAAATTGTGTTGAAGTGCAAACTGGGGCCTATCGTGGATTTTCACCCTTATCAAATACTTCGTGACTGTGTGAAATGCGTTCGGGCACATTATGGACCCCTAGTCAGATTATCCCTTTTCACAAAGTTTCCTTGAGTTTATTAAAACTGTGCTCGGGCACTATGGATTTTAAAATTCCTTGACCACTTGAGTTATTTGCCGAGCGCACTTTGGAGCTCTTGGTGGATAGTTCTTAATCGGAAAATCCGCAACATGGCTTGTTTTGTGCTCGAGCGCATTTAGGAGGGTATCATGGATTATTTTAAATCTTCCATCATACCACGAGCATGAAGGAATTGCACTGGGAGCAACTTTAGGCTTCCATGTTGGATTTTTTTGTTTGGAAATATTCCGTGACTTAATGGAAATCCCACTCGAGCTCAATTTGGGTGTAGACGGACTTTTCTTGCTTGGGACATTCTCTGCTTTTATCAAAGTCATGATGGGATTCATTCTTTGGGGCCCCTTCATTCACCAGAATATTCGTTGGAAGTACGGTGTGTATTGTGTACATGGATGGGATTCATTACCCGTGACTCATTCTTATTTTTCATTTCCCAAACATAAGTGAGATTACAATCTGGACATGATTCTTGGGCCCTTCATGAGTTTCTCGGTGCATGGATAGGACCATGCCAATGGACACGTTTCTCCATTTTGTGAATCAACACCCATTGAATTCCTTATGCCCCATGGTAAATTCCTGTGGGATATCCAGACTTCACTGCCCGCAATGTATTTTGTTAATGATAACTCCTTTCTTGCGTTGCGTCTCGATCATTCATTGTGTCTCGTTGCCTTTGAGATTTTGCATTGCCTTTGACTGCTATATAGTAAAAGCATTCTTTTCATTGATTGGAAACATTGATTCATCCACTTGTTATCAATTCACTATATCTCCACCCAAAACTTGACATTGTTTTCGTAACACTCCATATTGTCTTTGTTTTTTAATGTTTGCTTTCTCTTGTCGTGCATTGCTCAACATGATCAACTATGTGTGATGCCCCCAAATTGGCAGGTTTTGGGACCCTAATTGTGGTCAGCTCATCATCGCGACCCTCATGAGTTGACAGCATGTTTTGGGGGTTTCAGTGGACAGATTGGCTATTTTTAGTAAGTCTGGACTTACTATTTATAGTAAGTCAGTATGGGCCAATTACTATTTTTGGCAATGCAGTGGGTGACCAGGTTGATTAGTCATTACCAGCAGTGAATGCAGGTTTTATCACTTGAGTGCATATTTGTTAATTAATTAATAACTATATGTTATTAATTAATAATAAAGCCATATTATTATAATAATACTTTATTATTACAATAATTTAGAAGTTGCTATCCCAGAGAATGGTTAACTGATATATCATTTTGGAAACTATGGCAACCAAAGGGTTATAAATATGGATTCATTCTTAGAGTTGATCATCGAATATTTTTATTAAATCTGGTCTTGAGAATTGTCTCTGATTTTTTGAGCCCTTGCTGAAGTATAAGGGTCGAATTAGCTTCTTGAAGACTGATTCTTCTTGAACTAATCTTCAATCAATTGCTGAGGTATAATCAATTTATCTTTCTTCTTTCCTACTGTCTACCTGTTGCTGGAAGAAGTAATCCTGGAGAATTTATCCAAGTTGAACTGAGGCCTGCACAAGAGGTCTTTATCATTGCTTTCATCGAAATAGATTGAAGATGGAGTGTTGTATGCTGGCCGCGGGTGGTGAAAGGCGGAATCATCTTAAACATTGCTATTGTTGTTGGGAATCTACTGTATGCAGCCATATAACTTGCAGATAGCAGTGTGGGTGTTGATTCGCACTAGATTAGGAATCGTGTGACCATTCAGCCGTGTGAGCAGAATAGGCTGGGACGCATGTGGAGAAGTGGTGAATAAGCGGCGCTGAGACATAGCCTTGGCTAGAGGACTTGCTATGCGGGTTGTATTACCCGCGTAAGGAAGCACTTGCAGGCCACGTGACTATTTTGCAGTCACAATTGCTGGCCGCGCGACATCTACAGTCATTCGCGTGAGGACATCAACAATATATTCATTGATGTGAATGCAAGGTTGGCCGCCATCACTATACGGTTAACTTGACAGCAAACTAATTTCTTTCCCATTGTTTAAAAATCAAGTAAATTAATGCATGTAATGGCCAGTCGTTTTTTCCAATAACTAATATGCTGGAAATGATTTGTTAGTAAATTGAAAACTATATTTAAATTGTGATAAATAAAGAGTTTTGTTGCGGCAAAGTTTATTGTTTTTGATTGCAAATCTATCAAGTTATAGACGAGCCTGGTCAGGCTCATTACAGTGGTATCAGAGCGGTTTCCTGCCAGCCTGCAGGGAAATCGGGTTCATTTTGATTATTATTATTTGGGAATTCAGTTATGGCAGATGATAAGAGATTCATTCCCGGTAGGCATTACTACCGGAGAGGCCAGTCACCCCCACCAAATGAAGATGTAGATATTCAATTTGGCACAGTACTTGGTGGTGATAATAATTCAGGTGGTTCAGTAGGTTCTGCAAGACCCGCAGCTGCTACTGAAGCAGATTTAGACAGAGAAGCTAGGGAGACATTTAGGAGCCTAGCAGCAGGCCAGCATCATGTAGCTGATGTATTACATGAGCTTTCTGACACATTGAGACAGATCTTTCTCCCGAGGGATCAGAATAGGGAGAGATCACGTGATGCTTCTATCGCATCACACGGATCGCGGGTTGATGACAGGCATAGAGATTATGAGCCTAGAACCTCGAGACATGATAGAGCAGATAGGGCAGGTGATAGGGGAGACTAGTTCAGACCCTGGGGGCCCAGATTTATGAGACCAGAGGCTGATGCAGCCAGTGTTGATGTCGAGAGTGTCCTTTTGCTGACGATGTAGTCACGCACTATGCTGAATGGGATGCCCTCCCTCCAGCCTTGAAACAAAATCTGAACTTTGACAGATATCTAACCTAGAAACGGGAGCATGCGAGGGGAAGGCCAGCATAGGATAGACAGAGGATGGGGCAGAATGATTTGAGACAGGGGGCTAGCAAGATGATGCTAGCACATTTTGATGGCAGTAGTAGGGTCACTACTAGAGCTTGGATCCACAAGGTCGACACCTACCTCGGCTTACGTCCGATGACTGAGGAGGACGCCATTAGATTTGCAGTTTTGCATTTAGATGGGACTGCACATGTCTGGTGGTACCATGGATTGAGATCGCTACATCATGACCAGATTACTGACTATCAGGAGTTTGTAGACAAGCTGATCGATCGCTTCAACGGAAAAGACCCAGAGGTTTATTTTAGAGAGTTGGCTCAATTGCGACAAACAACTAGTCTAAAGGGCTTCATCAACGAGTTTCAGCGCACATCTGTCATGGTGTATGGTATATCAGAGCGGATGAGAGATGTTATTTTTGGAGGGGTTAGCAGAACCACTCCGTGGATGGGTTAAGTCTTTGGACCCACCCACTTTACAGGAGGCGACGAAGAAGGCCCGAGATCTTGAGGCATCATCTCGGAGCAAGGGTGCCCCGAAGTCATCTGGTTCTCCACCTGTTGATGAGGAGTCCCTGCCAGTTGTTGAGGACAAGGGCAAGTCAACGAGAAGATTTGATGATGTTTCCAAAGAGGAACTGAGGAGGAGACAACTTTGATTTTGGTGCAAGGGGCCTTTCTCTAAAGGTCATACTTGTGCTCTGAGGCCAAAGGGGGCAGTGAACCGCGGCATGTGGGTTTACACAGATGAGATTGAGGAGTCATCGCAACAACATGAGGATGAGGGCAATGATGATCCTATTGGGGATCGAATCTATACAGTGTTGAGTGTTTACAACCTCATTTTTTACTCACATGTTCGGGATGTACATCAGGTGCAGAGATGGATTGGTTTCAGGATGACTGGGGAGAGTCAATGAAGTTTGGTATGATGAGTTCTCCTGTTGAGTCATCGCCTGTTAATGTCTAGATCTCCACTTCATCAGCGCAGGCACTTGGGGTTATGATACAGGTTATGTTACTGGTGCTGCTGATGTCATGGGTTTACAGTTGATTTCGAGATAACAGGGATATCATGTGTTTCTTATGGGATCCTGGTGGAGGTTTTGGTGAGATACTCGATTGCTTGAGGACAAGCAATTTCAGGGAGGGAGGACTGTGATGTCCCCAAATTGGCAGGTTCTGGGAGCCTAATTGTGGTCAGCTCATCATCGCGACCCTCGTGAGTTAACAACATGTTTTGGGGTTTTCAGTGGACAGATTGGCTATTTTTAGTAAGTCTGGACTTACTATTTATAGTAAGTCAGTCTGGGCCAGTTACTATTTTTGGCAATGCAGTGGGTGACCAGGTTAATCAGTCATTACCAGCAGTGAATGCAGGTTTTATCACTTGAGTGCATATTTGTTAATTAATAACTATATGTTATTAATTAATAATAAAGCCATATTATTATAATAATACTTTATTATTACAATAATTTTGAAGTTGCTATCCCAGAGAATGGTTAACTGATATATCATTTTGGAAACTATGGCTACCAAAGGGTTATAAATATGGATTCATTCTTAGAGTTGATCATCGAATATTTTTATTAAATCTGGTCTTGAGAATTGTCCTTGATTTTTTGAGCCCTTGCTGAAGTATAAGGGTCGAATTAGCTTCTTGAAGACTGATTCTTCTTGAACTAATCTTCAATTGATTGTTGAGGTATAATCAATTTATCTTTCTTCTTTCCTACTGTCTGCCTGTTGCTGGAAGAAGAAGTAATCCTGGAGAATTTATCCAAATTGAACTGAGGCCTGCACAAGAGGTCTTTATCATTGCTTTCATCAAAATAGATTGAAGTTGGAGTGTTGTATGCTGGCCGCGGGTGGTGAAAGGCGGAATCATCTTAAGCATTGCTATTGCTGCTAGGAATCTACTGTATGTAGCCATATAACTTGCAGATAGCAGTGTGGGTGTTGATTCGCACTGGATTAGGAATCATGTGACCATTCAACCGTGTGAGCAGAACAGGCTGGGAATCGTGTGGAGAAGTGGTGAATAAGCGGCGCTGAGACATAGCCTTGGCTGGAGGACCTACTATGCGGGTTGTATTACCCGCGTAAGGAAGCATTTGCAGGCCATGTGACTATTTTGCAGTCACCATTGCTGGCTGCGCGACATCTGCAGTCACTCGCGTGAGGACATCAACAATATATTCATTGATGTGAATGCAAGGTTGGCCGCCATCACTATACGGTTGACTTGACAGCAAACCAGGTTCTTTCCCATTGTTTAAATTCAAGTAAATTAATGCCTGTAATGGCCAGTCGTTTTTTCCAATAAGTAATATGTTGGAAACGATTTGTTAGTAAATTGAAAACTATATTTAAATTGTGATAAATAAAGAGTTTCGTTGCGGCAAAGTTTATTGTTTTTGATTGCAAATCTATCAAGTTATAGACGAGTCGGGTCAGGCTCATTACACTCTAAACATATTAATATAGGCGTGCATTTTCAGACTTTTGAACATCTCTAAACCTTTCAAAGATACTTCCCGACTTAGCATATTTTCGAACCTTTATTCTGCATCTTATTGACTCTCTCTAAGGGATTTAACTTCAAAACACAAAATCAAGAAGCACTTTAAAATTGGAATCTTGGAAGACAGAGAACAAAACTTGACTTAGGAAAGAGTAAAAAATTGCCACATCTCAGCCAAAATAGGGTGGAACCTCAAGAGATAAACACTAAGAGCTATCGAGAAAGCCAAAATTGCAAAGGCCAAGCGAACGAAAAGATAGGGGTCCCATTGGGAATGGGCGAGGTGTGAGTAACCTCCGAATGATAATTAAAGCCATATATTCAAATTTCAAATGTATGAGAATAAAAAATATTCAATGAGATACACATTAAAAGCTATAGTTGTTTAATTATCTAAGTCATGCCAAGTCCGAGTCTTGATACTATGCTTGAAAAGTTTCATTCTTGAGTTTTGAAATTAAATAAATGTACTATTTTATTTTTTTGTATGATTGTACTTTATTTGCTCTGAAAATGTTTACTATTTGGTGCTGACCATAGTGGCTACCATAGTAACAAGACTCAGACTTGACAAGCTGGTTTCGGGCTCGGACTCGACGTCCGGACTCAGCAAGGATGCATTCGAAAAACCCACGAAATTCAAAGATTTTTAAGGATTTAAAGCTTTTTTGATGCACCATTTAGTCAATTAACATCAAATACACAATAATTGAGAACCTAAGCTTATTATCATAGAGCTTTAACAACAACATCCTCCAAGTCATCTCACCCATACAACAATCCCTGCATCTCACCATCAACATTCTCTATTACTTCATCCTCATTGTGAACTGACAGTCCAGCCATACATCGTTTCATGGTTCAACTCATTGATGATTGCCACCTCCAATTCAGCTTTGAAGTCCTTTGAAATCTATCTAATACATAGTAAAATTAGAAGTAGCTATGTCTATGAAAGTTTCATTCATCCATTTTTCTGCTCTATTTTGGTGTGAAGTATATGGAGTTGTTTTTTATAAAACAATTCCTCAATTTTTATAATAATCGTCAAAATTTATAGAGCAATACTCAGCGCTAGTATTTGTTTTCAACTTTTCAAAGCCTATTCTATCTATTTGTTTCTCAACAAGTGATTTAAATTCTTTAAACATAGAAAATACATCAAACTTATGTATTAGAAAGTAAGTACATGTATATCTCGAGAAATAATTGATAATTATAACATTAGATTTTCCATTGGAAGACACATGCATAGGACCAAACACATTATTGGTTAATAGAAGCCAAAATATGTTTAGTTGTGGTACTACTGAATTTTAATGAAACACTATGTTATTTTCCATACATATTGTTCATAAAAAAGCAAGTAAAATTTAAAAAAAAATTTTGCCTTATTTCTCGCTGGCCGCGGCAGAGTCCAGACAGAGGGACTCGCAGAGTCCGGAGAGTCCTTGGACTCGACTAGTCCAAGCAGGACACTGCAGGACTCGGCCGAGTTTGAGTCCAGAGCCAGAAAAACTCTTGAGCCGGGACTTGGCTCGGGACTCGCATAGTCCTGGCCGGACTCGCAGAGTCCTGTAACACTAGTGGCTATCATTGGACAATCCACTTCTGCTAGAGGGTGATAGTGATTCATATGGTTTCGAATCTTTGGATATTATTACCCTAAATGATACTTAGTAGACTGTTGTATTTTAATGTTTGAGACTTCTAGATATTGATAGACCATGGTTTTTGATCTTTGTGATTGTTGTTATAATGCCTTTTTGAAATTTATTATGCTGTTCTACTACTGCTGTCGTGATTTATTTATATATTGATATTGTTATTATCCGTTATTGACATCTCTCTCTCTTACCCTCTCTTCTATAACTATTAATATATTAATATTTTTTAAATACACACACAAATATATACACCACTGCCCCCTGCCATCCCCTAAAAATGGCCCTATAGGAAACGTCTCGAAAATGCATCCCCTACCGTCCCCGTACCAGAAACGCTGCGGAATGTAGCCTTTTATCTCTTTTCCAACACCAATTTTTAACAATTTAACAAGACAGGTGATATTGTTGTTCCATTGTTTTGGTTTGTATATGCTTCAAGTTTTTATTCTGTAGGACTTGCTTCCCTACACACTTTGTTGATATTGCCTACATTTGATAGCTTTGTGCGAGATGGATCAATGTGATGGGAACCTCTTGGATGGAGGGTTGACTGGTTTTTTCTCCCATTCTGTCAAGTTTGCTTATGGATCACATCTAAATTTTAATTAGATGGAATAATATTGTTATTTCATCATTAGTTTATTGTTTGCTTCATTGAGTTCTGTAAAGAAAATGCTTGTGTCTGTTCCAACGTCAATTTTTTACAATTTAACAAGACAGTTGATATCGTTGTTCCTTTGTTTAGTTTTTATATGCTTCTTTGAGTTTTATTATGTAGGATGATTTTGCAGAAATTTAATTTAGTGAAATTCAGCACAACTGATATTACAAAGATTCAGTTTTAACTTTTGTCTAACCATGGTTGTCCATGTTGTAGAATTTTCTTGTTCGTTCAGCTTCTGGCTATTTTGAATTTTGTTTACTGGTGGAATGAGAATTGGGCATCAGAAAGCAATACACGTAGGTGGTATGTATTTTGAGGCATCCTTTAGAGCACATCACATACTCTTTTGCCCTCTTTGTTCTTCCTCATATTTTAATGGAACGGTAAAACTAATATGACTGGACCATTAATATTCTATTGTTTTTCTATGCAGGCAGGTGTATGTGTTAATTGTATCTGTCGTAAGCTCTGCTGCTTCTATAGTAGGCCTTATCATGATGTACATCTATTTTACACCTCGGGTGTCGTGTGGTGTCAATATCTTTCTTATCACGTGGACACTAATACTTGTATTGTTAATGATTGGCATCTCTCTACATTCAAAAGTGAGTTTATTTTTGTCTCTGTTTATACAAAGTCTAAATGAGTGGAAATTGCATAAACGGGATTTGAACAGAAACTTTTACTGTCTTTGCAGCATTTAAATAATTTCAGCTGCATTTGTGGTAGTTTTGTCATTTAATTCAATGAGATGCAACATTTATCTAAGCAGACTTAAAAATATGCAATTGTTGTCATTATGCTTTTATGAGTGTAGCCTTTGCCTTTAATGTTTGGACTAAATACATCTGTCTGGGATTTTAAAATCTTTATGCTTTTACGAGTGTAGCCTATGTCTTTTATTTATGGATCAAATACATCTGTGTAGAATTTTAAGGTCTTCTATGCATTAGATAAAACTAATATCTATGCATAGAAGGAATGTATTAAGCTGCGAATGGTTGCATCTCAATAGAAGTGTTTTTATCTATTGTTGCATTTCTATTAAGCTGTTCTAACAGATAAAACAACATTTCTAATAGTGGCATCATTTTAAAAATTAGTGGTGTGAAAAAGTTACTGTATGCAGTTAGATGTAGTGTTCTGAAGAATTTCATATTGTCAACATAAACAAGACAGAACAAGCTCTTTAATTAAATAAGTAGCTGTGATATCCAGAGTAGTGATTAAAAAACTCCATGTTATCAGTTACATGCCATATTCTCCTTTTCCTTATTGCTAGGAAAGTGATGTAAATTAATGTCACTTGAATGGTTTTTGTAACCAAATATTCTTGTAATTGACTAAGATGCTACTTTATTATCACCTTTTCAGTGGATTAAAAAATTAAAATGATCATTATCTACGGAAGAAGGCATTTTCAATAGAGAACTCTTCTAATGTATATATTCACAGATCCCTCCTAGGGTTTATCCAATGAGATTAACATAACCTTGTATTTCTAAGGCTATCATTGCATGTTCTAGCAAATTAAAATGGTCATTATCTAGGAAAATAGAAGATGTTTTGGATAGAGAGCGCCATCTACTGTTTACATTCACAGTGCTGTACAACCTTGTACTTCTAAGTAGATCTTGGCATATTCTAGCTGTGGGCATTAATTGTATCTGGGTTCATAAGCAATCCCACATCACTCAAGAAGAAACTAAAGTAGGCTAAGAAGAATTTTGGTTTTGAGATGTGGTCTTTTTGAAAAAATGGCATGTTTGGTTGAATCAACAAGAGCAATGGAATTGTCATGTCCCCCTTTACTTACTGTGGCCCTATGTGGATTCCTCTTAATAGCCCATCCCCATTCCCGTGGGCTACTAGGGAATATGCATCGGCAGTTGTATGGGGCCGATGCCTTGGTTTAATTCAACAGGCCACTTAAATTCAAATATGGGGCTGGCTTGCTTAGATTTTGGAGGGAACATCCTCACATATACGATTGACTCTTGGAGGAGTCAAACATCATCAATCATTCCTTCTTTGCTTAAGATTCCAAGTTTGAAATTCTGAATTGTGTTTGCAGTTTCAGAGGTGTAAGACCCTCCCTAGTCTGCTTATTTCATCAATTTTGCGAAGTCTCCTTGACGAGACAAAATTGCGTAGAGGCTAGAGTTCAGCTTATTCCATTATCGCTGTAAACAAAGAGATTGAAACTTTCATCCATCGCATATCAGAACCTACCTGGAAGTAGTTTGGAAATCAGATGAGTCTGATCATAGAGGATCAGTGGTCGATCAGGCAGAGAATGGCGATATTATTCTCAGATCGCAGCATCATCATATACAGATCACTGCTGAAGACAGCGATATTATTCTCAGATCACAGTGTCATCATATATAGAGTGCCACATTGCATTTGGCGGGTACTGCACATGAGAGTGGTGGAACCATAATCTAATCACTCAAGGTCACATTAATTACCCTCATATGATGAATTCTGCAAACTTTTAGTTGAGAGGTCAAAGGTACAACCCCTTTAACTTTTATGGGGTTCTGTGAGGTCAAAGGGTGATTGTACTCATTGACATCGGTGACACTAACAAATTCATTGATGGATGGCTGGCCGAGTGAACCTTGAACATAGAGGACTTTGAATGGTTTAGCATTATGGTTTAGTTGGACCCAGTTTGGCACGCTTACTATTTATAGTAAATGATTATTTCAGGACAGTCAAAGTTACTATTTATAACAGGGCACCTGAACATGCTATGTTTGCAGTGTCGATCCTTAACACCATTGGGTTGATTAGATATTCACGGACTAACTATTTATAGTAAGTCATATTTGCATAGTTACTATTTTTGGCAGGGCACCTGGATACATGGTATATGCAGTGGTTGTCCTATTTTTCAGTTGACTTAGTGAAATAATGATATTGGTGCGAGTTACATTATTTAATTATTAATAAAGGTGACTTTATTAATAATTAATCATTAAAGGTGAATTATAAAGTTGTAAAGTCACTTTATGCACAATGGGGCCATGACCCTCAATTTAAACTTAAAAGTGCATTAATTGATTATAATTTATGGGGCCAATTATTAAAGTAATTTTTAAAGTCAATGTGAGGACATGTTATATCATTTAAGTTATATTAAAGTGCATTTATAATCCATGAATATGAGCGCCCAAGTTTGAAGACTTATTATAAAGTTTTATTAAAAACCTTAAGTGGATTTAAATGCTATTAAGGAGATTGGGGTTATAAAAGCACATCAAAAAGCAAATCAACCTCATTATTGAATGATCAATTGACCTTGTTTTTGGTGTTCTTGGGAATTGTGCATTGAGACCAAGGGTTTCAGTTTATTTGTGCATTGGAAGACTGTTGGCTAAAAATTTTGTAAGCCACTAAGACTACACCTTACAAAATTGTAACTTTAGGCAATGGTATAATGAGATAAATCTCTCCTCTCAGCAATAGGGGAGGCTCCCTTCTTACCGCAGGTGGCTTCAGCAGGATTTCAACTGTAATTGGATAAGAGTGATACTTTCAACCTTTTCCTCTTTGTTAAG
>MU227524.1:778715-800824 GCA_018584345.1 Thuja plicata
TAAAACTCCCACCACTTTAATAGCCACGGGTTCTTTTACAAATCATAACATCGGAAATGCATTCGGCAGGCAACCAACCGTTACAGCCAGCTCACTCAAAACACAAACATGATGATGCTACATTGAACGAATCACTCGCAATGTCTTTTTGAATACAACGCGATGAATCTGTGACCTCCGTTAGTTATGCAAAGATGAAACTCTTAATTTCCAAACTCTTAATACTAAAAATAAATAAATAATACTTGCGAATCTGGGCGGCATCCACAGGGCATCCGCGCCCGATTCCGCATCCGCGCGCATTCGCTCCCGCATCGAGCGTTTGGAGCCTCGCATCGGTAACTAAGCATTTGGGAAGAGTTGTATCAATATATCAATTCATATTATTGTAGCAGAAGTGCAGATTATATAAATGTAGAGCAGAGATCATCCTTGAATGAATCTAATAGATATATCAGAGATAGCAGTGATACTCTATAATAAAAATGAGATATCCATGCTTCTTATTTTCGCTCAATAAATATTACATATATATAGGATTGTAATAGCCTATTTTGTAGGAAACAACTCCTTAATATATATGGAGTTGTTCCAACAACTCAAATCCCTACAAACACTCTCAAATCTCTACGTGAGTTGTATTAGCAACTCACATCATTATTTTCACACACATCTTAATATTTGTTACACATAATTAAATATGTGAACACTAATCTCTAACATCCCCCCTTAGTGTGAACACGGAGAGAAAGATCGTCACACAACTTGGAAACAGAATCGTATGCATATGCATGCTTTTAGGTGTGTATACTGCTATCTGGATTTTGCTGCACATGATCACCTACATACGAGAACTTATCCCGCATTCACTTCTAGTGAACTCATCACCGACTGACCATACTTCCAAGAAATCTGACAGTTAGAGGACCTCTGTAGCTAGCTGGTCTCCTATACAATTGTTTACAATATCAACGATGTCCACATTCTCCACATTAGCACTTCGAACTGTAGTAAACCAACTCTTGTGGCTCATGATCTTGATTCAAATGAAAGTCTCTCTCCTTCCATGGTTTTAAATGGACTTACCACAAACCTTGACACGAACAAGAACACATCAACTGTCCACCTCATGTGGTTTTTTGGATCCTCCCACAAACCCTTTCAAGATCCATGAACTTACTCTAGTGCTTTTGTTCGCCGCTATGCTTGTACACCAAGGAACTTGTATAGAAATCAACATACATATCACAAATCTGAAAAACCCATACTAGAGGGAATGAAACATTGGGTATATTATCCCCTCCCCCCCTCCCCCCTTCCACAATGTGAAATTTCCACTTATTCACACAACCAAGAACACTGAAAAGAATAGTAAATGCCACCAAAGATGATAAGTGGCCCTGTCGTTGGTGACCAATGAGAGGTTGCCGGATTTCCTCCGGCCACCAAAGCTGATAAGTGGCCCCGTCGTTGGTGACCAACAAGAGGTCGCTGAATTTCCTCCAGCCTCCTATGCCTCCGACCTCCGATTAGTTCGCTACTTACTTAGCAGATATGTATTTTGAGGCTCATTTTATTCCTCCCCCCTTAATGTGAACTTCTTTGGAGTGTCAGGTACCATTGATAATGCACTCCAATTACAATTGAGATATTTTTTTATTTTTTTTGACACTTTGACATACATTCTTTTGATGACACAACAATTAATGACTCAAACATTAAAGAGGATAAAATAGGCCCTATTTTAAAAATAATAATACAACTCAAGCACACTTCACTAAAACAAAGATAATAACTAATAATGAAAACCAATCATTATATATCTACTAAAAACTTAACATCAACTATACTCTAACATGATTAGCGACCAATGATGGTGAATATCCCTTGTCAAAAAGGTTGAGTTGTTTAGAGTCCCTTTTAAGGATAATCTCAGATGCTACTTAAGCTGGAGTCTTATAGGTTGTATGGAGCAAACCGAAGTTGAAGATGTTGAGATTGCCTTGAGATTGCTGTTGTCATCAAGTAACAGATGCTCTTGATGATAGATGCCACGGTTATTGAATACAACAGAATTCCCTTCAATACACTTCAAGTTTCCCATGCGACCTCCAATATGACAGGTACCTAGAGTGGCCGATATATAAATGTTGGGCAGTTGGTGATATAAAACACGAGTACAAATTGCACATCAACAATCGCTCTAGCAAACCAAAGATCTAAAAGGATAAGAACCAAACTGAGAGTATTGCTACTAGCGACCATTCAACGCCATATACGAGTTGCACATCAATATGAAGAATCCCTGGACGGGATCTCAGCCGCAAGCAGATTATAACCCCCTAAAAGGATGCCTTTGTGATGTGCAGGCAGAGCCCAAAGATGAAAGTGCTTTGACAGCTCCAATGTAAACTGCTGCAAAGTCTAATGAAGTTGCCTTGAACTCAGAAACAACTCAGATCCAAGTGAAAACAGAAAACTTTGGTCACAAACAAATCAAAGACTATAAGTCTCTGCAAGCCTCAAAGAAGGGAATACGCATGCTGCTAAAGTGTAAAGATCTGACCACAGAACAACATGTGCTGCCAAAATAAAACATGCGATCAGACCTAGCTCATTATCACTAAAACATAGGCACAGAGAATGTTGGTGCTCTGATACCATATAAGAAAAAATGGTGAGAGAGAAAAAGCTGCAATAATAAAAATGAGATATCTGTGCTTCTTATTTTCATTCAATAAACAGTACATATATAGGATTGTAATATCCTATTTTGTAGGAAACAACTCCTTAATATATATTGAGTTGTTTCAGCAACTCAAATCCCTACAAACACTCTCAGATCTCTGTGTGAGTTGTATTAACAACTCACATCATTATTTGCAAACACACGTCTTAATATTTGTTACACATAATTAAATATGTGAACACTAATCTCTAACAATAGCATCATATGATAAGTGGTATCAATTAGACAATAATTTATCAAGTAAATTATAATATATCATTCTTATATTAAGTGATTTCAATTATCATCATTCGAAGAACGGATTTTTAGAATCTTTTGGGAAAGAAGTCTCTTGCAATTGAATTTGTGAGTTAATTGTGCATAATTCCTAAGAATTAACATAAGAAGACGTTACAGTTTATATCCACATATCTTCTCTTGATCACTTACAATATACTTGTCAAAAATTCTTAAGCAGTCAAAGGGCATTGGCTTGAATGGATAAGGACTAATGTGGTGAGCATATTTAGTCATCTCTTCTATTGCACCTTGGCAATCTCTTAATCTATAGTGGTGCTCAAAAATATCTGAAGTTTCAATACTGTCAGATTTTGTGTGTCTGATGCTTCTATAGTTGTTTTGGCCAGTAAGACTCTAAAATACATTATATTAAGGATTGTGTTTTTCATACTTTGTTTTTTAATAAAATAATGAAGCTAACGCCAAGCCTGCAAAATTTGTTCTAGGTGCCTGAGCTTACCTATTAGGGGCTTCATCTTAATAAAGTATTTTACCTTACATAATCATAGGAGTCTATCCTAATTAAGACTGCAAACTGTTTAATATTTAAGAAATAGTACAATGGTAGTAAACTATAAAAATTATTTCAATTAGTATTAGTCAACAATAACCAAATGAAAATTGATTCCAGTCAATTCAACTTCTATATTCATAGTAAACCGTTGTAGATTTGCTCTGGGATGTGTGGATAGCACCAATATGTTTTTAGTGATAAAAATGACAGTTATTTTGCAATAAAGATTCATGATCAAAATGTTTAGTGAAGGAATGAATCTATAGATTTTTTGAAGATTGAATGGGCTGTGGAGATTTGATCAAGGATTAGGAGCTAACCGTTCGTGGAGTTAGCTTGAAGAAGTGTGTGAGTGAACTGAAATTAGTAGAGGTAAATTTACATTTTGAACTCATGAGAGGATAATAATGAATTTAGTGATTCATTAAATAGAAAAATTGATGAGGAGTCGTTAGTTTTGAAGAATGAGTTAACTGAAGAGAAGATAGTTGTGAATTTTTTGATTTAATAAAAAATAGATAACTTAGCTCCTATTAATATAACTAATAAAGAACTGATTAATTAAATGATTATAATTGATAATGATGATAATTAATAGTGGGATAGTTAATAGTAATAATGGATGAAAATATAAATAATTAACGATGGGAATGATTTTAGCGTCTGCATGTATAATTAGTGAAATTAGAACGGAGCTAAAATAATTGGACTTATTTTGGAGTGAAAATTTAAATCTTGCAAACTGTTTGAGCTGATTACAAATATTTTTTAAAAACGTTCACTAATTCAATTACAAATTCACCCACTGAAATAGTAATTATATAAGTTTACAAACATACCTTATGTTGGAATCAAAAATCTATAACCGAAGGAAGGTGGTTCTCTGGAAATAGAAGTGAATAAAGGAGAAAGGGCTTTATAGATGACTGTTTTGTATTATGTTTTTTAAGGTCTTATTTTCTTAAACAAAGTTTTCAAGAGTACCTTCTTTTCATTTTACTTGAGTGTATTAAAAAATGATATCGGATGATGTGTTCAGAAGTCTACATACCAACCACATTCTGAAAAGAAATTATTTGTTTGTACTTCTCCCAGTACCACACTATGGCAAATACAGCTTTAATACCATATTAAGAATTTTAAAGTTTGCGACTTTTGGAGCGATGAAATCAGAAATCCAAATTGTCGCTGTTAGTGTTAACTGTTATAAACTTACATAACTTATAGCATCAACTATAAATTTGAATCATGATATATTAATTGCTATTATACTACAGCTGCTGCTGTCATGATATATATTATTGCTGCTGTTATAAATGTTGTCATGTTGTAGTGCTATTATAATGCTGTCATGATATATTCAACAGTCTTTTTTAAAATTGTTACATCAACTTTATTTTTATAACATAAAATATTGATTTTTTGTAGGGGACGCCTAGCCGTCCCTGGGATGGTCAGGGATGTCTCAGGGACGGCTAGGCCCTGACCATCCCAGGGACGGCTAGGCGTACCTTACATGTTTCCTACCATCCCAATTTTGGGGACGTGTTCCAGGACTTTTCCAGATTTTCTCATATTGGATAGGTGGGGTGGGGGGAACAGCTAGGGGATGTCCCCCTGTCCCTGAAACACCTGAATGGACAAGGAAAGGGTTTGAGAGGTGGAGATGCATCCCCATGGAACACAGATTTTTACTGCTTCAGCTAGACTAGCATTTTAACATTTGCTGTCTTGTTTGTGTTTTTGCTGGGGCATTTGCCTTCTTACCATGAATGTCGTTGCTCTCGCTACATGTAAGAAGCAGCAAATTCATCATTCCTGCCTTCACAGTCAGCGTTGAAGTTTGGAACTTGCTGCAGAGACTCCCAAGATGCTCCTTATCGCCTTCAGTTTCATGTTTCCAAGTCATTAGTCTGCTTCTTAACTGAAGTGGTTCAACTTGACTCTGCTGATTCAGGTGAGCTGGTAAAAATTGTAGCTGGACTGCTCAGCTCGGTGCCATGAGTCTGATGACTTGCAGAGTTCCCAACTCTATGGGCTTCAACCATCTCTGTGCTTTAGGGGAGGAGATTTTGTTGTGGCAACCACGTAGTAGTGATCAATTTCTGTGACTTCCATCAATATTGTTAGTGGCACTAACTATAGTCCAAGAGCTGTAGGATTCTGCACCTTGATAAGAATGTTTGCTTGGCATTCTTCATTCTAGTTCCATATTCTCCTGTGGAAGTTACACTGCTTGTTCATATTTTTCTCTGTTTTTTAATGCAGGGATGCATTGTTTGAGGGAGTCTTTAATGTGCTGCTACTTGATGCTATTATTTTCAAGAATATTTTCTTTACTTGCATATATATTTCAATGTTGCTTGGTTGTTGACTGCACACGGGTCTGTGTAACTTGGGGTAAGCTTCTATTGCTATCATTTAAATGAATTTCGACAATCCACGGAATGTGCTGATATGGTATTTTGCCAATTGTGCAAAGTTTTGTAATAGTCATGATGGTTCTTTAGAAGATATAAGTTGTCTCTGATAGTCCCTGCAAAGTCTGACTCAGTTTTGACCAAGGCATCCTTGTCAAGTGTTAACTTGTCTTTGTCTTCGCCCTCTTGGTTGTTACATGATTCCCACCAATTTTTATTTTTTAATTGACGGGCAATTTCTTAAGGGGTAACCTGGTAACCGATTAAATTTGTCGTTGAAAACATTCTTTAGAGAGAAATATAATTCCCCATTGTCAAGCCATTTGTCTTGATTTGCTTCAATTTTTCCTTTCAAAAGGAGGGATGTTGAAATTCACTTGTACTTTTAAGGATTTGAGATTCCTGAAGTATATGCTTGGCAAAGAGGTGGATGCCCTGAACATTGTTTGAGAATAGACATTAACTATTCACTCTATCATCTCTCTCCAGTACTTTGAGGTCTGCATCAAGTGACAGTTCAAAATGATCTTTCAGTCCCTTTGTCTTCGCCCTGTAAGATTGTTTGAACCAGCAAGGAAGATAATCTGACAGTACATGTATCTTTAGAATGTACTTGTATGATCTTATTTGATGGGACGTTAAAACATTGAACAAATTATTTTGTTATCACTGAACCAGATTGGTTGGTAATACGGTGGAGAGGATGAAATTTTTTGAACTTGATGTGTTATTAAAGAAAAAGAAAATGAATATAATGAATGCATGATATTCAATGTAAATAAATGTTTTGTTGGAGATCTTAAAAAGGTAGCAATCTTTGCAAAACGATCTGCTACAAAACTAAGCTGCTTCCTTTTTGGGCGAAGAACCTCAGTATGTACAATCAAGTACATAAAAGAAATGAAGACTCCAAGGGCCCATTAAGGTATTCTGCATTTAGAACGAATTAAACTATCTATTAGGGATGGACGAGGACAAACTGGGTCGGCAGACGCTGACAAACATAGTTGATGAGTGTAGTTGGATTCAGGTCAGTCCATTTCACAACTTTTGGTCTGGTGTGTTTTTTGGTGTCCCAAGCTTTGATGAACAAAATTCCACACCCTTAATGATTTTATATGGTTTCCAACGTATTTTGTGGGACCATTCCAGGCTATAGTTTTAAATTTCAGGCACCAGCAAGCTAGTTGTCATGATCAGAAGATTGCTCTCCACCGTATGAATCAAGGTTAAGCTTCAACAATTTTGATTCTTTTGAATTTCTAGATTTCAATGCATCTATTTTTTGTTCTTTATTAGATTCTAATGCATGTTAAATATCATCAAGCGGCAGTTATCATGAGTTTGTTTTTCTTTATGTGGCATTATGAGTTTGTTTTGCTGGAGATGACAATCTGAAGGAATTTATTTTGCTGGATGTGGCATTAGGCCAAGGCCTAAGACCTTACATTTTGAATGACTTTGTGCTCCGTAGGCCTTTCTTTATACATTTAACTTTTACATTACTTGGTTGTGGTATTGGCACTCTTATTTTAGAGAATGCAAATTGTAAACTCAGATATTTTGCAAAAATGATTTTAACTTTGGAAATGAAGTTAGAAATTTTTTGGGCGTCTATCTATATATTTTGTGTGATGGTCATGTGATTTATCAACCCATAGTTGTTAAATGGTATACTTCGTATACGGAATGCATGCTATTCAATTCAACTTCAATGGGTGTGTTGATGTCTACTGGCTATGTTGGGCATGGAATGAATGATTTTTATTTTGCATTTTTTAGAACTAATACTCTCCATATTTGGGCCATGCTGAGTATGAGTGTAATTACTGTCTCAGCAATCCAACTCCGAGTGTCCATCTAAGAATTCCCAACAGTAGAGAGCCGATTATAGTTTAGGGAGACGATTTTTATGTCTTTGGCAGTTGGCATTATACTGGACAATAAAAATAGGTTAATATTGGATTTATAGTTTGTTAAATTTCGTGGCTGTACATTTGCATGGCATTTGTACGGAGAGGTAATCTATAATTATATGCATCAGATTATATTAGAGCTGGGTCTTTGTGTTTTTAATCAAA
Source organism: Thuja plicata (assembly GCA_018584345.1). NCBI lineage: Eukaryota > Viridiplantae > Streptophyta > Pinopsida > Cupressales > Cupressaceae > Thuja > Thuja plicata. The sequence goes on from MU227524.1 coordinate 786,759, forward strand.
GATGAGGCACCTCACATAATAAAAACTATGACAAAACTCTTAATGGGCTGAATTGTTCCTTAACGCTAGCCATTTTTAAATTTCTATCAGCTTTCATCATCAATGTATAAAATATACCATAGTACTCAATACCATGCGAGCAAACATCTATTCGGATTTTTAATCACCGAGTCAGTTCCTTTTTGAATTTTGAAAACTTAATCAGGGAATAACTTTTCATTGTACACTCATTACATATGTAATTTTTTCGCGTATTCTAAAGGAGTTCTTGTAACTCACAACTATTTGGATCTAGTATTTCAATCTTAGAATCTTAATTAATTTTGATTTTCAGAGCTTTGCGTTTGGAGCCTTCACATTAGTTATGGCAACACTTTCTACAGGAATTGATCCCAAATCGTTGTCGGTAAGATTGCATTCTAAAAATCTTTTATGTGAGTACCTAGCCATTTCTTGAAACACAATACAACCAACACCATTTACTGATTTAGGTTTTGGGATCAAATTTGATGCAGATGGCTACAAAAGAGAGCAGTACTGACAATAAAATTCCGTACGGTTATGGTTTCTTCCATTTTATTTTTGGCCTGGCTTCAATGTATCTTGCCATGTTATTTCTTGGTTGGAATTTGCAGCACACTATTGAAAAGTACGTTGAAATCATTTGCCATACCATCCTTAATTCTAGAGCTTATGAATTGGTTAATCTGCATTAGAGTTCAATTTTCACTTATGCTCTTGATATTACCCAGTGCATGACCTCATGTTGAGATCAGCAAAGTTTGTGCCGGATATAATTTATAAATTATGCCTTGAATTTTGACTGACAGTGCTCGATCGCCTTGTATGTGTAGGTGGACACTTGATTTTGGCTGGGCAAGTGTATGGCTGAAAATAATAAATCAATGGCTTGCAGTTGGCTTTTACAGTAAATAATCTCAGAAACCTGTTGTAACCAAAATTTTCTTTCCGAATGACTCCATTTAAAAATTTGGTTAAATACATTAAAAAATAACAGCAGTGTGATTGATAAGATAGCTTCTAGATTCACCTGTGTATGTTTTTCACGTTTTAAATCATCAGGAAAAGGAGAGTGAAGGGCTAGTCTGTTTCCATGGTTGTTTATATCCTAGGTTGATTTTTTTTTAAGTTCATATTTTCGATCTTTACGAATTCGAAGGAGACGAATTATAGCACATCTGTGGCGTTCAAGCACATTGTTTAATGTCGTTATAAGGCATACCAGTAATTTGTTTCATGTTCTATAGTTTCCGATAATGATGCACCCAAACACATCTGGCAAACATGTTTTTTTGAATGCATGTTGTATCGATTTTAGTCTTAGTTCTTATTTGGTTGCCTTGTTTACCTGCAGTATGGACAATGACTGGTTCATTGATTCTACAGCGTTGAGAAACGAAATTCAGACACCAAGAGCTGCTTTACCGCTTGATTGAGGACCGCTGCCCTTGGCCTTTATCCATCATTGTATGGGTTTTGCTCTGTAACGGGGTAGAGGGGGGCTCTTGATGAAATTCAGAATTGCCACCATAGTAATTGTATAGCAAGACAAGCAAAATTTTTGTTCAAGCATGGTGGTTGATACCTCGAAGCAAATGGAACTAAGATGGTCACCCATTAAAATATGGATCCCGTTTAAATGGGTTATTGAGCTGTCCGTCAACTGTCAAAATTTTGTTTCTGTAAGAAAAAGCTTATGTGAATATCTTGACTTGCCATATATCAGAAAGCTTGCTGGAAACTATAGAATCTAAGCACACATGGTTCCAACTTCCATGGAAGAAGGGTTTTTTTTTTGAAACACGTTTTCCTTTGTAAGGGAAAATAACCTTTCGTAAATATACGAATCAATTTACACAAGGATATGCCTGTTAGGGATAGTAAAACATTATTTCTTAATTATGGAAATTAAATATGGAGGAGAAAGGCGCTTAGCTTTATGATTGAAGAATGCCGATTTGGAATTTCAAGTCTTGTAAAAGCTTTCTTTTTTATTAGTTGAATGTTTTGGATCTTGTGTGTTTGGGTTTGTTCTGTACTTGTGGATTAAGAGCAATTTTGGAAGAGTCAGTTCACTATTCATAAAATCTTGATAATGCATATATTATAGAATCTCCATGTGTGATGACTTGAGGAAAAATAATATGATTATATTTCAAAAGTTACTCCAATATCTATGTGAACATACTCTTGCAATGTGATGAATTCTCGAAAAGACTTTAGTTTAGAAAACATCACATAATCTTAAGATACATCTTCATTGCTCTGACTATTTGAATGCAACCAAGTGTTATACATATGTTTATGTAAAAGAGGATGGTTTAGTAAAGCATGATCATCCTTAGATATATCAGTACACAACTTTGAAAAGGAGGCATGCAATATACTTGGTCTCTAAATATTGAAAGTAAACCATCCATAAATATGCCTTGAAGTTCATATAGTATAACTCATGTTAATAGTTATATTTGAAACCGTGATATGTAAGATTTAATTGGCTCTTGTTTTCATGGCTTGCATTTTATGAGGCAAAGAGCATATGCATTAAGCTTAATTTTATAACAAAAATATCTCGTGAAAGTAATGACCAACTAGATAAGTCAATTGGTCCTTGTGAAAATCTGACACATAACTTGGATGTATTGTCAATGTTGTAATAGATCAACTTTAATATTGTATATGTAAAACAAGGTGCCGCAAATCTACTTGTTGGATGAGTTCAAATGGTAGGAACCAAATGAATTTGTAGTATTAGTTTGATAAGTCCATCACCCTCCCCACTACAATCTACCACCCCTATACATGCATCAACATTAGATTATACATCTATAGAGTTTCAATTTCACCAAATTCCCCCCATTCCTTATAATCAATTGCCCTTGCAAATCAATCAAAGTGGGATTGTATGTCCATGCAAACAAAACACTAGACAATATTCAAAATAGAGCTCACCATCATCAACAATGGTATATAATTGAAAACTATTCACCAAAATTGGGCTACCACAACAAAATTTGACACTAGAAAAATGAAACCAACCCTTCTTTGTTGTTGTCCACCACACTACTCCTCGTCCTCTTCCAACAACCATCGGAAGCAACCCCCATCCAGTTATCGATGAGCTAAAATGTGAGCCTGCATTTCTCCAATTGCTCTTTCAGCACACCAAATGCCAAGACAATTTCCCATTCATGAACATAGTCCAAAATAAAACCTCAGGTTTGTGTGGCCTCCCTCTTCCTCGCATTCTTGTCCTTCTGAGCTCTCCATAGAATGAAAGGATGGACATGGTGTGGATGCCTCGACATGGTCGCCCAATCTCCACTAGCTGCCACAAATCAGGGCTTAGTTTTGCTAAGGTCAGTATGGACTCAAGACTCGGCCTCCATTCAGGCTTGATGTACCTCTCCATGACTCTTCTCACCACATCTCGATTTCCAAATTCTAACCGCATGCACAAATATAATGTCCTCTTTATTTGGATATAAAAAATTAATTAAATTTAAGTTGTCGAAATATAATAAATTTAATGACAACTTAATTTTAATATTTAACAGAGTATTAAAATAACTTTAATGAAGTTAGAAAATTAATGAAGTCATTTTATTATTATTTCCCAAAGTTCAAATCAAATTAAAAGAGGAAAGAAGAAAAAAAAAGGGAAATGAAGAAACAGATAGAGGGAGAACGAAGAGTCACTCCAATGAGCTTTAAAAGAAGGGGAAGCTCATTTTTTATATGCTTGATTATTGTTTTCTCTTGGAAAATTCTGAAAAATTCAAAGAAGTATTTATCTTCATAATTAATTTCAAATCTTTTGTCAATCTGATATTATATGATTTTTATATAATCTATTGGATAAAGAGAAATCAGTTTGTATGAAAAAAATTTTAGGGGTAATTTGTGGAGCTGGTGGCATGCAGCTGCTAATTTTGCTGCTTATTTTTAAGTAGTCATTTTAATATTAGTTTTTCACATATAATTTGGAGGGAAAAATTGGTGATAAAAGAAATAGAGAAAATTTAGTGGCAAATAAAGGAGGGAAATAATTTATGAAGACACCTGACAAATTTTTTTCAATAAGCAAACACTGCTTATTTTAAACCCCCCTTTTTCTTATGGCTTATTTTTATTTCCTAAACAATAGCTGCTACACAAAAATAGGAAAGGATTTCATATTATCCCTTTTCCACAATTTTAATTTTCCATGGGAACACTCTACCTGCAAAATTTAAGCACAAAAAGCACTTCAGCAATCGCATAAGAACATGGGTTAGAATAAATATTCCTAAATTAAATTGTCATAAGTTAGGGACAGATGAAGAATACTATATATTAAGTCCTTCAATTATTCCTAGGCATTACTAAACATCTACATATCAAGCTGCTATGTCCAGAATTCTGAGTTGTCGAGAATAATTGTTTATTTAGTAAACCCAAAATTTGTTCAATTTTTGAATAGCAACAAGTTCAGGTTTTGGAATATATTGTATTGGTTAATTAAGATGATGAGCTTATAATTAGTATTGCAGTAAAAACATCTTTGGCTTTTGGAGAAAGTAAACCATGTATCTTTTGTCCTGATGAATATTGTTGAAGGTTCTTGGCTCTATTCGGGTTCATCCATTTTTTTCATACTGCTGAGAAAAAACAATATCAAGTATCGAACAGTAGTGGTAACAAATAGAAACTTGCTTGTGCTTAACAGTCATCATGTCGTTTGTAGTCGGGTATTGCAGTGAGAGAATTCTAAATTGTGATGAATGAGTATAACAATAGCATCGTGTGTTGTTAGGATTGTCGGTGATAGCACAAGGAACAAATTCAATGGCAATCTATGGCATTCAGTCAAGTGATTGGTGTGGACATTTCCTACCCCACATGACAATCACGAGCTTAGTATACGAGTAGAGCAAGTAGAACCGTGGAAATCTTCTAGCTAGTGATGACGAGATAGTTTCAGTTTCCACAAGCTACTAAGAACGATCGAACTACCTACTTCCTGAGTTGCCAATTTCGGGTTTTGTTGGACGACAGTTGAATGTGAGAAATAGAAGAATGTTTTTTAGCAGTGTTATTGTTCACTTCATATTGAAGTTGATAACATCCAAGGGAAAGTATTTTGTTAATGGCGATCTTTTGATTGAGAGCAGCTTCCATATTGTCGTAAAGGTATTTATGGTATGGTTAGACTAAGGCTTTGTGTGATGACAACAATTTGAATACCAAGTCTTATTGGAAGGGAGTTACATACCCAGTGCATGTAGGGTGACTTCGTGAATAAGTTGAGGAATAACATAAGTTGTTGTTGGAGACGACACCCTTAGTGTTGTTCATCAAGTGTCGACATTGTGGGAGAGACATCGTGTGGACTTTTAAAACATAATATTATCCTGTGAATCTCCTCCTTTAATTTCATAGGCATCTCATAGTTGTGATTGTTGCAAGGTGTGCGCTCTTAGTCTCCTTGTGTTGTATAGTGCAATGGTGGTTCGTGACAGGGCTTATCTGTCTCTTGTGCTTGTATAAGTCAAGTAGTTGTATCGAGCATTAACAGGTCGATCTTTTGATGCAACGACAACCAAAAATTGGTATCAGAGCCAAGGTCGCGAGTTTGAACCCCGCACTTGCGCTGGGGGGATTGTTGTGAGGTGTGTGCCCTTGGTCTCCTTGTGTTGTGCATCGCAATGGTGGTTCGTGACATGGCTTAACCACCTCTTGTGCTTGTACAAGTCAAGTGGTTGTATCGGGCATTAACAGGTCGATCTTTTTGTGCAATGACAACCAATAGTGATAAGTCAGTGTTGAATGTGAATTCACAATTTCTTGGTGTTTGGTCTTTTGAGCGACTCTTTGTATTCATCTATGAAAGGGAAAAATAATAAAGTTCTTAAAAGTGGAAAACTAATGGCAACTCACATATTACCGGGTTTGTTTTTGGGTTTTCCTGGTATTGAAAAGGAAATGGAAATTTTGTCATTAATAAATGTAAGGAAATTCATAGAAGTCATCGGAGGTGCCAGATGTAGATACATGAATAACAGTAAAAGAGATTAACACTAGACTTAATTTCACCATTTTTATGCATGTTTGCAATTCGAGCACACATTTGATGGCTAAGATTTATTAAGTTGTGAAGTTTCCAATTACTTTATCAAATTGTAACAATGCTTGCGTGGAAGTGAGAAGGTTGCAACTAAGATTAAATTGTAGAAACAAATGATCCTTATCGGCAAATCCAATCATATCAATTTCTGAACTGGCAAAAAGACCAATTACAGATGTTGTAGATCTGAAATTAGTAATTAATTGGGATTCAAGGATAATATTGTATGTGGCAGTTTGGTTCTGTCAACTACTAGGCTTAGAGTTATTGGGAGAGCAGAATCATTGAATGTGTCTGGTCTTGCAAATTTGATTGTGGGTCGATTACCTTGCCTTGTTAACTTGTGCATAGATGTTTGTCACTATTTTGAAGAAAGAGGTGTTGGGAGTCTCTAATCGGTGTCGTTCATGCATTAAGGATTGATATGTTGAAATCTTTATAAAAGGATATCCAATCTCCTTATTTGTTGTACTTGCCTGAGTTTTTTTTTAACTTGCATAAGAGTTCAAGTTAGTTGTGTCACAATCCTATGCAAAATCACCTATAACACATAAGCTTAACTTCATACATCATCTTTTTGCAAAGCCTAAGCTAGGCTTATAATTGAGTTAGATAAAATAACTATTATCTGGTATTGGACTTCTTTGTCAATTAAATGTGCAATATTTCTTGAAATGTGATACTTCTAAATCATATTAAATATGCAAACTATTTGACAAAACTACTTATGGTGAAGAGTGTTGAACGTAGTGGGAAACCAAATAGTATGCAAACAATTTGTCATAATGTTTGTGAATTGAATTAAGGAATATTGGTACAAAAGAATTAGTAGCAAATAGAGTTGGTCATTAGTGTGTTGATCATTGCAATACTCATCAGAGACACTTCTTGTCAGCCTGTGGAGTTTTGTTTAAGTGTGCATCAATTTTTGTAAAATTTATCTTAGAAAAAATAAAATGAAGACAATGGAAGATCATAAAAGTGATCTTTTCTCAAAAGAATTAAATGATACATTCAATAGTGATTAGTTAAGGGATTTACATAAAGAAATGGAAGTAGGAAATTGGCTTTATGTGATTGGATTACAATTGAAGTCCCTGAAGTTTTCTGACGATCTTCTATTTAAGTTGGAGGAATTAGACACATATTTGTCCAAAGTAGATCAATCATATTGCAAGCTTCTGAATTGGGCTTTGTAATTCTCAATGTTTGCTCTGATCCAACACAGATTAATGGAACATCCTTGTGAAGAGGTGAGACTTGCAGTTGCTTCTTGTCATAGCGAAATCATAAGAATAACAACTCCTATTGCACCCTATAATGATGACATATTGAAGAAGACTCTACAACTGATTGTGGGGAAGCTACATGGGTTACATGATGTGAAAGCCCCTATTTTTGGTAAGAAGGCTAAGATTTTAGAAATTATGGCAAGAGCCAAAACATTTATCATTACGTTGGATCTCAAATGTGATAAATTGATTCTACAAATGTTGAACAATGTTTTTAAACCGAAATCAAGAAAAATCGTTCAGACGATCTCAGGACTTGTATGCAAACTCTTTTGTCTTTAATTGTAGATGAAGATAATGATATCTGTAGTTAGTTGCAATTAGATGTGTTAGTAATTTGGATAAAGAAGCATAACTTCTCACCTTTGGCTTGTGAGTTCTCCAAAAGACTGATTGAGCATAAAATTGAAAGGTTCAAGGAACACATGGTTGTAAATGAACTAATCTCAATGGGCTTACAGATTGCAGGGCCTTCCTGAAAGAGTAAGAACCAAATGAGGAAAGAGCATATTTTTTTCACATGTCAAGAGGTGTGGTCACTTGATCATATTTGTGAAATTAATCAGAGAAAATATATTGCAGCCAATTGGTGACGAGGCCAAAGATACATGTGAGAATGGTGCCATGAGTCGTGAAGAGAAAACTAAATCTATAACTTTGAATACACTTGATATTATGCATGATGCAAGTAAAAAGGATAATGACTTATAGTCAGCTAAGGTGGATAATGTGGAGGAATAATTAATAATAAAGAGTTTTGAATACTCTTCACTTGTGATTTGCATATATGTTTTGATAGAATACGTGAAGAGAGAAACTTCTTTGATGAATCCATATATGATCATAATGATGTCCCATTGGTGCTACATGAAGAGTGTACATGACATCTTCTAGAGTGCCAATGATGTGTGATGGAGATAATGTTATCATAATTGAGAAAAAAAATCAAATAATGAAATGTGTGACGGCTAATGTACCCTAGATGAATTTGAACATAGGCCTTTAACATTACAAAATTAGAAGGATAGATTATTGGTCTCAAGGGAGAGGGATGTGCAAGTATTAACAAGGGCAGGTGATTCTCACAAATATATTGAAGATCTTATTTGGAAAAATTAGATTGATGAGAGGTAATAAAAAATGAATGTGGTGTTACTGGTACTCAATTACACACCATCAAAGAAGCATTTGAAAGAATGAAATCAGACTACTTGCAGTTGTTAATGGATAGAGATCCCGCTATAAAATTTGGGGAAGAAAAGGAAAATGAGGTTGATGATCTTTGTTACCAGCTTAGCATGGCCCAATTCTCTCTATACAGATAAGAAAATCATATGTATATTTTATCTACAATTTACATAATAGATAATAGGGACATCCAATGTGTTGAATAATTCCACAAAGAAGTACCTTGCAGCCTTGTGACATCGTTGGAGAAGAATCATCTATGACACTACCACCTTTGGCCACTTGGGAAGGACATGCGAAAAGTCAAGATTTAGTGATAAATGAGGAGCCCAAAATTCTGATTTGGGGCAACAGAAGTTCACTTTCTCATTCACATGAGCTTGCAACCTTTACACATGGGAAATATAATGAAGAGGGGTCTACAAGTGTTGGTACCCAAAGTGAAGGTATGGAGCCATAAAATTTTCAAGGAAGAGATGCTTGAAAGGGTTGAAGACATGATACAAAATTATGGTAACAATTCTGATTTTTGTAACGACAGACATATTTATCTTCGTCGTCATAGGGTAAAATCTTTTTCACATCAAGATGATGATAAGCATGGTTTTACTAGTTGTGAAATTTCACTTGATGGTGATCAATTCATTGGAGAAGTAGATTTTGTTGATGACACTTATAGCACTAACCAAACACTCAAGAGTTATTTTCCACGGGTGATGAAAGCATCTACAATTTATTTTTAGATTTGTCCCCAATTTCATATGAGATGGAAGTCGTTAATTTATTGGTTGGTGGTTTTATATTCATAGATACTTCAGTTGTTAGTGGCTATCCTACTTGGGCTTCCATTGCACTTTCAGATTTGGCATGGTCTACAATAGCTAGTGAGTTGCATGCAAGTTTACAGAGACATGACAACATGTTAGATATTGCACATGAGATGGAAATCTTCCAAATACATGGGTATAGTGACACCTTCGACATCATTCATATTGCTAGCCTAAGTCATAGCAACAACATTTGGTGGCTTAATAAGTTGATCTATGAGCATATTGGAATTGCTATTGACATCTTTTGGGTGGACTACATATTCAAATGGATGGTACATGAATATTGTATAATGATAGACATCTATTTCTTCTCTCGTGGTTGGATGGATAGATTGGTTTGGGATCCGAATGTTAACAAGATCGGTGCTTTGTTTCTTATGGATCGTGATGAATTGCTTCACAAATCGAGGCATAGTGTTGTTATTTTTAGAGTGGCACAACATATTGGTGAAGCAATGTTTTTTGAGGTTGACATGGGATCCTGGTATTGGCACACAAACTCTGATTGCTTAAGGACAAACTCAATCTCTGGGAAGGGGGGACTGTAATGTCCCCTTAATTTGGATATCAAAAATTAATTAAATAATTCTATTTAAGTTGTCGAAATATAATAAATTTAATGACAACTTAAATTAATTATTTAATAGAGTATTGAAATGACTTTAATGGTGAAGTTAGAAAATCAATGAAATCATTTTATTATTATTTCCCAAAGTTGAAATCAAATTAACAGGGGAAATAAAAAGACAAAAAAAAGGGGAAATGAAGAGACAGACAAAGGGAAAACGAAGTCATCGCAATAGGATTTAAAAGAAGAAGGGGAGGCTCATTCGGATTATGCTTGGTATATGTTTAGTTTATGCTTGATTATTGTTTTCCCTTGGAGAATTCTGGGAAGCTTTGGCTTTCTGTTTTGAAACCTGAGGACAAAAACCTTCAAGATTTCTCGATGGATTGGATGGAAACTCAATTCATCTTTGGAGGTGGATTTGCGATGGAGTTCATAGCTGGACAAATTTGTGAAGTCTTCATTTGAAGACATAGATATTTCATATCTATTATGAAAATAAGATTGTAATGATTTATGTTCATAATTAATTTCAGATTTTTTTTCAATATAATATTATATGATTTTCATATAATCTGTTGGATAAAGAGAAATCGGTTTTCATGAAAATGTTTGTATAAACTTTGTGGAATATTTGGAAAAATCTAGAACAAATATCCATAGGGGGATATTTCAACAGAACATGGATGAGACATCCATGTTTGTCTTGTATTTGAATTTTGAGAGCATGAAATCATCACCCAATAATGAACGAACGAGGAGAAAAATGGATCATTGGTCATAAAGATGATCTTTAAATGCTCTTCTGAAATCTACCCTAGAACGATATTTTTTGTTTGGAAGATTTCAAATTGAAATTGGCATCCATTTTCTCACCTCAATTCACTAATCAACCACCACAAAATGTCACCGCAAACCATAATTATACTGCATATTCACACACCACGAAAGCATTGAGGTATGTGCGAAGTAAATACTCTGACCGTCATCATTCCTCGATGTGCCAAACCATCTATCAGTTCTAACAAATTCTCTACCAAGTTGGAGCCAAATTTGTTTGCAAAGGACACTGCTAATTTTGACAAGGAATCTGCCAAAACATTACCCTTCTAAAAAATATGGAAAATTTTAAAATCTTTGAATTTTTCCTACTTCTGAATGATATTGATAATTTCGTCCATCCACCACACATGTGCATGTCCATTGGTGATTGCATTACAATTATTTGGGAATCACCTTCTAGGTGTATATGTTCCACCCTGATTCTTTGTACTAGATCAACCACAAATAATGTTGCTTGGACCTCTGCATCATTATTGGTTCCCTCCTCAAGTTTCTTTGTTTCTGACGCTACGGTATTTCCATCATAATCTCTCGCCACAAACCCTTCCCCTGACGACCCCAGATTTCCTTTGGAAGCACCATCGAAATTTACCTTGACCCATCGCCTATCAGGCTTCATTCATTGCACTTTGTCTCTTCAGCTTAAGACAAAATCAACCCTAGAAAGCCCATTAGCAGGATAACTAGAGCAAGATTTATAATATTGTATCATATGTTTAAACACTTATAAATTACAATATGTTTTGTGTAATATTATGTTAAGGATTTTGAGCCACACCTTTTTCTCTTAGCTTTGTTAATTGTATGGTGGTGTTGGGTATGAATTTGGTTGTTTTGCACATTTGGAAGTGGTCTTTGATGGGTTAATAGAAATTTGATGAATTTATTTGGTTCTTAGACTTGTCCTTTCGTGATCTTTGATAGCTATCTCTTTTAGATATGTTGGATATATTTTTCATATCTTTTCATGATCTTTGGTGGTTGTTTGATGGCACTAGGGGTGTATGTTACTATTGTTCAATATTAGGTGTTATTTGGTGGTTTTGAAAAGTGATTGGTGATTTACCAAGGCGTTTTTAATGTATAATAGTAAAATATTAGATGTGTAATAGTTCTCGTCAATAAATAAGACATGATTCATCACATACATCAACCTCCATGACCATTCTTAGACCTATTGACTTATTTAGTTGGTCAATACTTTCATGTTGGAGAATAAAATAACCTCCAAATATTGACAATACATGTTATGTTCCAATTTAGAATACTTGTCAAATATTTTTTTCTTCCACATTTGATAACTTTTTTCATGTCAATTTATGACTCATTAAACATAATATGTTTAATGAGTCATAAATATTGGAAGTTCCAATATTTAAAGATAAATGTTTTTTTATGAGGAGTTTGATTTACCTTTTTGGTTGGCTTCATTTTCAAAGTTGTCAACACTTAATCATTTTGAAAACATTCTAGATAACCTTATTTGTGCCCTCCTAAAATTTGCAATGGGAGTGGTCAAATATGTGTATTACAGTATTAACTCAAAGAATACAACAATAACATCGACAATACAAATATTTGTATTACAATATTTGGAGGTTGTTGTGATGTTAACTCAAGGAGTACAACATAGGCTATATTTAGCGTACAATATTTGTATTACAATATTGACTCAAGGAGTACACCATTGACAATGCAAATATTTGTATTGCAATATTTGTAGGTTATTGTAATGTTAACTCAAGGAGTACAACATAAACTATGAAAAAGCTTATTTGAGGGTTGCAGTTAAGGGGAAAGCTAAAAATTTAATATAACAACCAAGGATTGGCTCTCATTACCTTAGATGTGAAACAGGCAGATGGACTACCCACAAAGAAAAGTGGGAAGATAGAACTTGTGTCTTTTAAAGGAAATACGTGCGAGTGGGACTTCATCATAAAGTGTCCAACATATGAAGATATATATAAGTAGTTTGAAAATATATTGAAGGTGGATAGTCTAAACAAGCTCTTTGAGGAGACAAGACTTCACAAGCTAGCAAACTTCTTGGTCAAGATTCATAATAAAAGAACTAACATACAAAGAAACATGAAAACATGTTAATGTTGTAACTTTTGATCCCTTAGACTACTCAATCTCATAAATATCATTAAAATAAATTCATTCATTCATTAATTTCGTAAACATTCCTTCATTCATTCATTTCATATACCTTTTTTAATTTATTCATTCATTAATCTCATAGAAGTTAAAATAATTTCTTTCTTTAATAAACATACATAGTTTATTCCAATAGCTTACTCAATAATTTCTTTCTTTCTTTCATACATAAAGAAAAACATTAAAATTTTACCATCAATTTCCTACTGTGGAGCTCCTAGTTTTTAGATTTCTGAATTTCAAAGTAAAAAAGAGGTGGGCTAGAAATTGCCCTAGATTTTTGGCCACATGTCAATCATTTCTCTCTAGTTTCCATAAAAAAATGATTCCCTCAAAAAAAAATTAGAGGCAAATTGAAAAAAAAAAAAAATTAGAATGAAATTTAGCATCCTCAACATTTGTAGCAGCCCCATGGATAGCAAAATTTCTGCTTATTTTTAAGCATATTTTTAAATTAAAAATTTTAATAAAAATGAAAGAAAAAAACATGGTGAAGACATGTGGCATTTTTTCAATAAGCAAGTTGTGTTTATTTAAGCCCCCCTTTTTTTCAATGCTTATTTTGAAGTTAGCTTATTTTAGCTATGCTTAATATTTTTACGAGTAATTTATGGAGCTATGACCCCATGCCACTCCTCATTTTGTTGTTTATTTTAAAACAATGATTTTAAATTTTTTTTTTAAATATAAATTCTTAAATTATAATTTTTTATCTTTAGGAAAATTTGGTGGGAAAGAAATTTATGGAGACACATGGCAGTTTTTGCAATAATAGTGGGTGCCTATCTTTAACCCCCCATATTTTTCCAAGCTTATTTCATTTGCTAAATAATAGTTGTTCTATATAAAAAGGAAAAGACTCTATATTAGCCTTTTTTTTAACAATTTTAATTTTCATAAGAACATGTAGCTGCTTATTGTACTTGCTGTAGGCAATATACTATTGCATTCGGTTGTGCACCAATAATGAATTAGTTTTACAACAATGAACCAACCATCAATCACTATTTTTTTCTTGTTCAAATATTTGTAAAGTTTAAATATTTATTTATGAA
>MU227524.1:800874-814741 GCA_018584345.1 Thuja plicata
TACAACAATGAACCAACCATCAATCACTATTTTTTTCTTGTTCAAATATTTGTAAAGTTTAAATATTTATTTATGAATTAAATAAATTCTATAAATTACTTATTTCAATTATGATTGGTTCAATTGAGATATTATATTTTATATTTTATTAGTGTAAACATGTTATTTTCATTAAAAAATTCAATTATTTATAATATATAACTATTATATATTATAAAAAATTTACTATATTATATTTTTAATATATATACTATAAATAATTATTACAATTTCTAATATATATTATATATTATTCTATAATATATAATATCAAAGTACTATATCATATATGCTATATTATATAGTTTTAATAAAAATACTATATTATATAATTTTAGTATTTCACTAACTCTTTATTTATTATTTAAATTCTACCTTACATTTAGAATTTATAACTATATTTTAAATTTTTACAATTATAACTATATAAATGAAATTATAATATATATAAACATAATTTATTAAATATTATTTTTAAGCTTTTATACAAAATTTCTTATTTAATTTTTAATCTATAATAATTTTACTTTTATTAAATATCTATTAATTAAAAAATATATAATATTTATAATAAAATTAAAACTAAATTTATATATATACTTATAACTACTAATTACGGCAAGTGCAGGCCACTAGTGGCACTTGTTTTTAAGTAGAGAACACTCCTATACTGTAGCATGGAAACACAAAAGAAACTTTAAATATTCCTATAAAATCTCAACAGCCTCACTCTTATTTTAAGGAAGCCCCTTATAAAAACCCAGCATGGCGTGTTTATTACACATTAGGGTGGGATTGCACGCATCTGATTTAGGGTTTTATGCTTCCTACCTCATACCGAGGCTATAAATTTAGGTTTTTGCCGAGGGAAACCATTGCAGCAAGGCTCCTCAGACGAGTTTCCCTGCAACAGGCAAGTTAATGCCTGTTTCATTCTACTATTTTAAGCTATTTTAGCTAGAGCGAACCAATGGGGTTGTTCGAAGTCCTGTTTTAGTTCAATATAAACAATCGAGGGTTTATTTACAGCTTTTATTTGTAGTGTTTCCCATTGCCTAGGGCTTAAGATTTTGGTGTCCAATCTAATACTCCTACTTCAATGAGCTTGGGAATCTACCTTATCATTTCATGGCAGCCATGGATTGTCAAGGGCTAAGGTTTATATCCAGGCTATTGGGGTTTGAAGTACATGTTGGATAGTTGATGGCAATGTCGAAACAGTTGTAAGGTTTTCGTTTCATCCCTGTTTTCTTTTTAAAGCAACCACAGGCTTTGCATAGAGTTCTTTTTTTCATCTCTTATTTCCTGAAATGTTCGCTTTACCATTTTTTCACTGCCCAAGATTTTAGGCTTAAAAGGAAAATTGCTTCTTACTCTAGTCAACGGGCGTTGTAATCTGTGCCCGCTAGACTCAGTCCCTTGAAGCTAAATTGACCTCTTTCAACTTAGACTTATTACTCTGTCATACTTTGTGACAGTGGGAAGTTGGGTTGATACATATTTCATTGCTTACAAACTTCTGGGGCTAGGGGTTTTTAGGGTTTGATTAAACACAATGGTAATCATCATGTAAAACTATGGATGGTTAAAGAGACGATTCCAGGGGCTGAGTTATTGTTTGGCATGTCCTTGATTGTATTTCGTGTCTATTTATTGTGTTTTTTTTTTTAATTTTGGGGGGTGTGAATGTTGTATGTCTTGCTTATGAATTATTTGTTGGCAATTTCAGTTTTTTTTTCACATTTATTGTGGATTTATTGAAGTATTTTTTGGTGGCCTAGGTGCTTGATTAGCTCCATGCATGCCTATTGTAAACGTATTGTAAACACAATTTACAAGATTATAAGTGTTAATTAGATCAAGAAATAGGAAGATGTAAAAGTAATAATAATATTAAGACTCAAGAGACTGCCTGTGTAAGTTAGTTAAATCTAATTATTGGCAATTAGATTATACTATGGCTGTTAACAAAATAAAAATAATGTTTTGGCTTAAGATCCTTGAGAGTTTGACCATAATCTAGTGATATATACTATTCTGAACATGCAAACCAAGAAATCTTGGTATCATCCAAAGATAGAAGGCTAGTATGCTATTAGTTATAATTCATTCAAGAACAGTACATACTGGAAATACTATACTGGAAGTGTGCGTCAATGGACAAGGTGGGTGACAACTCCTAGTTCAATGTTTTTGTATTGTTTAAAGTTAAATATTACAAAGCAAATGTATGGAGTACAAGGCTTTAGGCTTTTTTAATTTGGAGGAATACACAACTGTTTGCTATTCCATTGAGGATAAAAGAGAGTGATGGATATGGTTAAAAAATTGATCATGACTCCACCAAGGAAAAATGGGTGGGTGACAACTCCTGGTTCAATGTTTTTGTATTGTTTAAAGTTAAATATTACATAGCAATGTATGGAGTCCAAGGCTTTAGTATTGTTTAAAGTTAAATATTACATAGCAATGTATGGAGTCCAAGGCTTTAGGCTTTTTTAATATGGAGGAATACGCAACTGTTTGCTATTCCATTGAGGATAAAGGAGAGTGATGGATATGGTTAAAAAATTGATCACGACTCCATCAAGGAAAAATGTAACATTCAAAATTAGAGAAACATGAGTATCTTTTATTTTGTTTCAAACAGCAGTATTAGCTGAGTTTTTCTGCACTATTTGGTAGGTTTCTATTGGTCTGTTAAGCTTATTAAACTTTTGGAGTAACATTTTGTAGAGTTGGTGATTCTATAGATTACATTAATTTTAAGCAGTCTTCTTAAATTAATATATTTATTATATTTCTAATAAATGATAAAGTTAATGTGTCAGTTTTTTCAATAAACAGTTGTTTATTTTTAACTATCTTTTTTCAAAGCTATATCAACAATAGCTTCACTACAATCACAAAATGCTAATTTACATGTTGCTCTACCAAAATCTCCAAAGATTTTAATTTACATAGAACATTTTAATTATTTAAATTTGAACATTAATTGTACATATCTGTACAATTCTTCTATTAACAAATTTGTTAAATTTGCTACATATTCAATAAAACAATAAAACTTCTTGCACCATTGTAATTAATTTGCATAAGTAAACAGGGCAGATAAGAGATTATATATTACCAAATTACCAAACAACAAATAAACAAAGACATTTAAAAATTTTGAAATACTAACAAAACCAAAATACACAGTACACTGATTTGTTTACCCCATAGGAAAAAGAGATCAAAAGAAAGGGAATTGAAACATTTAGTTGACAATGTTGTCTGCTTTGTTGATTTTGTTGATTAACACTAAATCTATAGTTTTATTTTATATAATAGAAATAGCAATCACCTTCCACAACTTAAAATAACTAGCAATTGCACTTTGGTATGCAATAGGTGGATGAGGTATATAAAAAAACTTGATCTAGTATTTCTTACATATTTGTAATACATGAGATCAATTGACTTGCTTTCCTAATCAACATATATGAACACACTAAGTGATCTTTCCAAGATGGCTCTGTTCAATATTTTGTTTCTATGTACTTTTAACTTATATACCCACATTGCTTTCATGTTGAGTAGGAAAAAGACTAAATCACATGTGAATAGCTATCAAAGACCATCTCATCTCACATAGTTTTCATCCATTATTTGTTGTCTTTATTTGGACATGTTTCTTAAAACATAACAAGTTCAACTGTATTTGAAAATAGTAAATATTAAATAAAGGCATTATATTTTTTGGAAGCTTGCAGTAAATATGTGAACTTGAGGAATTTTGTCTTGTCTTCTTCATAGGTGTCATCATGAAGTACTTACACATGCAATGGACTTTGACAAAGCTTACCTCTCAATTGTATCACCTGCAATACTTTCTTTCATATGGTACTCCTATATGATAGTAAATTCAACAAGTAGGGAAGATTAAAGGTCTATTTGCTTGGCCCATATTAGATTAATGACATTTTGGATTCAAAATAATTCAGACTAAGGAAATTAGACTGAAGGTGGTTGTTTAAGTCAAGTTTCTTGTTTCCAAATGAATCTTGTAAACTAATATAATATTTGCAATCAAGAGACAATCAACTTTGAGTTTATTCCTTAATTTGTGTCATAATTGACTCTACCATCACATAGTGATAGAACAAAAACCCTTGACTAGGGTTGTTATTAAAAACAAAGAATGAGTATAATGTATGTTGGGTTAGGGTATCTTTACTCACTTCATAAGAATGCCCAAAAGATAAACAATAATGTTGACTAGCTAGACCCATGAACAATGACTCGTCAAACTCAAACTTGGGTTAACAAATAACATTAATAAATAATAGACCCAACAAGGGTTTTCATGTAAAACAAGAAAAAACATAACCATTTTAAAATGCATCTACGAACTTATTCTAGATAAATACCAATTGATAAAATGTATTGTTTAAAGTTAAATATTACAAAGCAATGTAAAGTCTCGTGAATACCAATTGTAAAATGCATCTACGAACTTATTCCAGATCGCTTGGTTCTATACTTGGGTATAGATTGCCTAAGGCGTTTTATACCTTGGTTTAGATCACCCAAGGCGTTCTATACCCACCAATTAGGGCTTAAATTAGAACCAAGAGTCCAAGACAACAGGAGATGCCAGATTACAAAGCACATTTGATTCTGAGGTTGGGAAGAAGCACAAAGCCAAAAAATGGTAACATAGGGCCTATGTAGGGAAATAAATGATTGAAGGAGAGACGTAATAAATGAATACGCTTAGAAATAAGGGCTCACATTGATTTTTGACAAAATCATAATAGCACAAGACTCGTATTTGAATTTAGGTGTTTGTTAAGTGCAATATGAAGTCCCATAATGTATGTTAAAAATGAAACACACTAAGGTGGGTGCTAAACAATTATGAAATTGTACACACTAATAAGGTGCTTACAATTTACAATGGTACAATTACTAGTTTTAGTAAGTTGTCATTTTTTCATAAATCTTACACATATCTCTTGAAAGGTGAATTGAATCCTATGGTTACCTCAATAGCTTGTGGCATTGAAGAGATATTTGAGTTTTATGGGAAGTTTCTCCTATAAAACTTCAAATGCATTTTTTAGGGCTTTAGAGGCCTCATCACAAGCTTTCCAACGATATCTAATCATTAAAGATCCAACAAACAGTTTAAAAGTTATGGCTCCCAAAAGTTTGACTATAAAAAATCTAATTAAAATCTATTGAGTCAAAAATTGAGTGGTTAGGATTTTGGCACTTAAAAATAGGGGACTTCATTTTCTAGAACATTCTAGAGTGGTTATATATTTGACATAAAGAAGATGAATGTGGGTGATAGAAGATAGTTCCAGGTAGTGCAAATTGGGGTTTTGGCTTGCAAATTTATTGTAATGAGAATGCCCATGTGGCTATAGTATGTTATTTTTTGAATGTTGTAGTGTCACTTCATTGGGATGATAGAAATAAAGTTTTCCTTTCTTGCATTCTCCATTTATTCCTTATTTTTATTGTATGTGTTCTACAGTGTTGTCTGAATTATACACAAGTAAAACATTGTTATACCAATCCGAAAGAGCTTGTAGAGCTTCATATTGAAAAGACAACATCTAGAATAAGATTACAATACATGGATTGATGTTATGCCCACTAGATATTTGTGTTGGAATGACTATGTAAAGTTGGGACTAAGAGGGGAGGGGTGAATCAGTACCACTAAACACTTTATAACTGAAACTGCCTAAAAACCATATAATGCTGCTTGTTGTTTTTCAAGTTTAAAACTTTGAAATGAAGGTAAAATAAATCTTATAAAACATCACATCAAAATAATAAACAATAGAACTCATAACTCCATGATTTTGTTTACGCATAAATCAATGGTTAGAGGACAAAAATGTGGTGGGGATGATACTCACAACCTTCACTAATTGCAGTATAAAGGGTGATCGGTAGAGCTTACAATGTTTAGCCATTTTAATAGCTTACCCGGTTAAGAGTATAAAAAAACTTGTTAGGTCTACCTAGTTAGAGGATTTTAACAAACTCTACACTTAGAGATGTACCCTGTTAAAGGTTTTATAAATATAATAGCGGTTAAGATCTACCTAGTATTGAGATTTAAAGTTCTCAATACAATATTATCAATTACTCAATAATGTCTGTAAAAATGCATCAAATGAAAATGTTGTTCAAACTCTATGTGCTCTGATATGTGTTACCTCAATATCAAACTCTAACACTACTCAAATCTGCTTTGTTGTTGTTGAATTTATGCTCGGTGCTCTCTGCTCTGCTTTCTGTTCTTCAAATAACTCCTTTAACTTTCCCTAACAATATCAGCCTCCTCTCTGTATCATCATCATTCTGCTCTGTAAATCATCCATTATATATGAGTTTATGCCTCTTAATCTTATGCATTAGGTTGTTGAAAGTCATTATTAATCGTTAGATCTTCTTTTCAGCTCGGTTCACTTTTACCTTGTTACTTGTTGTTTTTCTTGGTACTAGCAAACTTTCTTTTTGTCATTTGATCTATGCCTTAGATCTTCACTTTGATTTACTTGAATCATTGATTCTGTAACAAATTGTTATAAATTCTTGTAGCAATGTAATTAATACTGTGACAAAGTATTAAATGTGATCTTATCGCGTTAGAGACTCATTGTCTAACTCGGTTGAGTAACTCCTTCAACTCAGTTATAAGAACTTCAATACTTGGTGAATATCCACTCGGTAACTGTAGACGCTCGGTACTCGGTCTTTGACTCTTTGTACTTATACCGACTTCTCTCTTATGTATGACTTCACCGACTGGCTCAGTGTTAATTGTCCACTAGTCAAATATATGACTAACTCCTTTTACCAACTGGTTCTTCTTGACTCTATGACTTTGACATAAATTAATGACAACAAAATATATCTTATAGAGAAAACAATCTCCCCCTTTGGCATTAGTTGGGCTTTTTTGAAAAAAATATTCAAAGTCATCAAAATTTGTAACTCCCCCTCGGATGTTACATTCTATACATATCTCTCCCTTCTTTTATTTTTACGCATATATAATTTTTGTTTGTTTCTGACTATGAATACATATACATATACATAGTAACTAATCCCCCTTTTTTGACAAAAACTACCAAAAGTAGAACTTAATTCCCAAAAAGATGTTTATACCTCTGTTGTATCCCTGAATATACTGTCTCCCATGTGTCTCAAAGGTTTTGAAGTATATTAACATGATCGGTAATATCTACTACTAAGCCAACAATATTGTCCAGTGAGCTAACATGTGGATGATCAACTAAATCCTTGGCTTTCATCAGATGTATTTGCATTAATTGGATATGGGGAATCAATAATGCTTGCAATTCAAGCAACTCCAATCTAAGCTTGTCCTCCTCCTGTCTTAATGAGAGTTGAACTCCCATGAGTTCTTGAATTTTTGAGTAATAAGTCTGGAATGCTCCAGGCTCTGTAGTTAATTGCTTAAGCTGCTCAGACAACTCTTTTTCAATATCTATTTCTTTCTTCTTGATCTCTCCAATAAAGTTAGAAAGAATACAAATTTTTTGAAATAATGCTATGATGGATGTGAGCTGGTTCTCAATATTTGTACATAGCTTGGAAAGAGTTACATTGTCAACATCAATGTCTTTCAATAAATCTTCCATTAGCTTCTTCTCCATAGACTCCTTGTGAATCTTTAACATGTACTCAGTCATGTCTTTGTTTGGTCCCTTAATACACAAGTAAAATAGTGTTATACCAATCTGAAGTAGAGTTGACTTGAAGACAAGACAACGTTATGAAAGGGGGGATGATGTTGACAAGAAAGGAGCAAGTACAAATGAAGTCACCGAAGAACTTATTGCACTTCACCACAAAGAGATTGTAGAGCTTCATATTGAAAAGACAACATCTAGAATAAGATTATAATACATCGATTGATTTTATGCCCACTAGATATTTGTATAGTGGTTCAAGGTACAAATAACACAGTAAGAAGTTATGGATGTATAAGAAGCTATGGATGTATGTGATAGAAAATATAAGTATTATGAAAAATAGAAGATATAGAAGAGTTAATATAAGAGATGTATATAGATGTAACGACAGATATAAGGACAAGATAATTGTACATGATAAATCTTTGATAATATCAATATACTAGAATTTTATATAATATGTTTTTATGAATGTTCTATGTTACAATGTTTTGTTAACTAGTCAAGTATGATGTGTGGATTAACTCCTCACTCCTTTTGTATAGCTAAGTCTGGGGTATAAATGCAACACACAAAAACGACTTGGGACTGAACACTTTGATTTGTGTCCCCATTTTTTCTTTCTAACAGTATCTAAGGTACTAAGTGAATTGCTAACAAGCTAACATACCTATATGCTCACACAACAATTGTGCATGTCCACTAATCATATATATTAGGGAAGAGAGAATACATCAATTCTAATAATTTTATTATGAATTTAAACCAACAACAATGATGTAAATACACCATAATATACATTCCAATTGTCTCATTTTGATTTATGGGCATTCACTAAAATATGTAAACAATAACAAAAGATAGGCTCGTAGATGATATTTAGTACTTCAAATTTTATCTTAAATAATGTAATTCCAAGGTAATGATGTCTGCTAATTAGTTATCCAATGAACCTAATCCATCACATAAATAACTCCTTAAAACCACTCACCACTAGGTGATTTAGAAAACTGAAGGTCTTATTCCCCACATGACACAGTTGATAATATGTTATCACATGGTATACATGAATGGTAATCAATAAAGGATTGTGTTTATTTATGAATTTCACTCATATATAACACTACCTTTATAAATAATGACAATAAGTATTTAATTTCATGTAACAACATCTTGGAAATCAATCAACAATTTTCAACTTGTAGATTGGAATGAATAAGACAATGCTTAGACAATCATAACTTTTATGTCCCTTGTAAAAAATAACAATTCAATATGTTTTGGAAAGGGGTAAGAGAAATGAACAAAACTCAAAAATAATTTTGCATGAAACCCAAACAAGCACGGGTAGTTTTTTTTGCAATACAATTCACAAATTTTCAACCAAAAATTAGTAGTTTGACAAAAGCATGTTAGCCTTAATTTTGAATTATTGTAATGTCCCCAACTAACGATTACATGAATTTTGTCCTAAATTAGTAATTTTGCAATATAGTCCATCAATTTTTAAATATATGGATTAATAGAAAAGATAATATAAAGAATGATAAAGTTGTCTTTCTAGTCATAACCAATCATGATTTAGTTTGGTAGGAAAGCCTCGAGAGGGCTCTTGTAAACGACTCAACCCAACTAAGCCCAAAATCGCACAACGTCCCACTATGACAACTCACCTCTTGGCCCACAAGAGACAAGAATGTCTCACTATGACAATTTCATCCCTTGGAGTGGCTTACTTAGCTTGGATGAAACAGTAAATTGAAATTCCCTAACCTTCTTCCTCCCTTCATCCTAATTGCTTACGAGGTAAGACACATACAAAGGGGAAATAGTAGAAAGGATAATGAGTTGTATTATGCTAGTTCAACTCATCCGAAAGAGAGAGAAGGATGATTGATGATCTATCAAACTGCATTATGCTAGTGAACTCTACCTTGAAAAAATGATTTGCGCTCAGGGTGACTTACGAGATTAGTCCTACGGAGAGCATAGTCTCCATATGGATTCAAAAAAGCGACTAGTCTAAGGATCAATAAAAGTGGTTAGTTTAAGGATCAATTAAAGTGGCCAATCTAAGGACCAATGAAAAGGATCAATAAAAGCGACCAATTTGAGGACCCAAAAAAGCAGTCATCCTAAGGACCAAATAAAAGTGGTTAGTCTAAGGACCAATAAAAAGTGGTTAGTCTAACAACCAATAAATTCACATAATGTATAAGAAGGTTGTATGTACTCCACCCTCCTTATGATGGCGACATAAAATTATGGTGGCATCATAAGGAAAAGAGAACAAGAATATCTACTTCCAACAACAATGAGATATCCTTAAAACAACAATGTATGCCAAAGAATAGATAATCATGAAAGGATATCCACAAGTCGGAGGAGACCTTTGAAATTAAGAGATCTTAGCCAGAAGACATCTATCTTCAAGAGTAGTTATTGAACAAAGATAACATATTCAAGACAAAGAGGGGAGGAGAACAAGAATGCACCCTTTTAACCCTCTATTGCTAGGTTAAAAAGGGATTCTTGATGAAGGATGACACATTTTAATCCTACAAGTAAAGGTATTTATTTATGATGAATATACTTTAACAAATAAGGAAGAGGTGTGCATCCTATCTCGAATCAAACTAATAACTTTACATAAGAAAAGGAATTTTACATGATAAAAAAGCACCACTCCTCCAATGAAAGTGGATCCTTAGAGAGAGAAAAAGAGAAGCAAAAGAAAAATCATATTTCCACCCAATCATAGAGGCAAGAGAAAAGACAACACATTATGCATTCTAAGCCAATGATCAAATGTAATAGATAGACACTTCCAAGCAAGGACGAGATTGTAAGCGAAGATATCAATCTCTAAAAAGAGAAATATCTTAGAATGAAACACGACCATGGAAGGAAGGTCGTCACATTATAATTTATGCAAATAACAAAGTGATATATAAACTTTTGAAAAAAAAAAAAAAAAAACAACACACACCCCCTAAGAAAAATGTCATTTATAATAGACATGCTCTTTGAAGCATGAAAAAGATTTAGCAAAGAAAAGTCCTTGTGTAAAACAAAGAATTGCATGCTAGACTTAAATATGATAGGATCAATAAAATCCCTTAGAAAGGTGGAGAAAAAACTGAAAAGAGAAAGGATGCCACATTATGAAAACTTAGTGGGAAAATCAATTACACAAGATATAAACTTCCAGGTGAGGAAGAGGTTGTAAACAAGAATATAAATCTCATAGAGAGAAAGATCCTCAACAAACAAGTCAATGCATGTAAGGACATCATAGTATAAGAGATTTAACCAACAAAGAGATAATGAATTCTCTAGAAGGAGGAATGAATAAAATAAGGATATCTTGCCCCTCGAGATGAAGGGAAGGACCTATTATGTTTCTCACAATGAACACCATGCAATACAAAAGAGCCCCTATAGAAGTAAGCCTCTAAGATTACATGATGGAGAAAAACATAATAGGAAAAATTAATGCTAAGGTATGTTTTTGATATCAAGAAAAAGCATAAGATCCATTGTTAACAAATAAGAGAACAATCTACTAGATCTTGAAAAAATTGTGTAAATTCAATACAATTAGGAAGAGGATGTTTATTGCTATGATGAAAAAGACATAGAAATTCGCCATTACGAGGCATTTCATTTCTTGGAAAATGTCTAAAAGGAAAATGAATCTTAGTATCATATTTAAGTCTCCAAAAGATTCCTTTAGCTAAAGCCAAATGATCATCAAAAGGAGGTGCAATAAAAGATGGTGTTGGTAAAAAAAAGTCTAAAGAAGGTTTGTGTTGCGTTGAAGAAGGATTGAAAAAGAAGGAAAAGTGGTGGCTTGAGGTATGAATCCTAGACCAAATTTATTGATTTTTGTAGGAGGATCTATAGGTACTTTAATACCTTTTTCATCGGTATCAAGACCTTTCCCATTATAACCTTGTTGAGAATTAATGTCATAACCCACATTGTAATTAGATTTTAATGTAGAGGGAGAAGGACATTCATGTTGAGATTTATGGAAATCTGTAGTGTAAATGGGAATTTGGAAGGGAAATGTTCTCTTTAGGGAGATTAGGATTCCTATCATTATTCACATCATCTTTAAGTTGAGAGGAAGAAGGCTTATCAAGATCTTCATGTCTACTTAATGTTATTTTTGGAGATAAATCAAGGAAATGCTTAACATCAGGATTATGAAAAATACTTTGATAAAAGGAAGAATGTTTAAGATTATCTAAATAAGTGCATGAACTCGGTTTATTAAGTTCATACATTAAGGTGAGTCTAGGAGGAGAGGATCTATATCTCACTAATGCAAGATTGTTAGGAGAACGATCTTTATCCTCATGATTAATAGACACCCTAGGAGAAGAATCAAGGTTGTTTGTGCTACTATCACCTTAAGGTTCAACATTCTCAACAAAGAGCTTTATGTAATCAACATATTTCATGCATTTTGTTTAAAAACTTATGAGAAAATTACATAAAACATTGATTAAAGTCTTGAAAAATGCCTTGTAAGGAAGAAATATATTTGTGGGTCTCATAATGTCATATGAAAGAGCACTGTGAAGGAATATAAACATCATTAATGCAAGAAACACAAATTGAAAAAAATAGAAAGGAATCTGCAGTCACTTAAAACAATAATTAGATACCAACTTTGACTTGTGGTTTTAATCTGGAACTGATTTGCAGGGTATAGATCACCCTGGGCATTCTGTACCTGTGAATAGATCACCTAGCTCACTGTATACCCTATACTTTTTCTTGAAACTTTCATAGACAATCGATCAGATCCTAAACTTTCTAGATTAAGCCCTGATAGATTCGCTACCTATTCCTGCACACAGAAAAATAGAGGAGGCTATATAAAGGGGTTTTCCTAAGTCAAACCCTTGTTAGGAACCAACTTTGAAATGAAATAAAGTAAATGAAAGTGTGTTGTCATATAGGAGAGGCTATATCTTTTAATGTGATCAAGTGCATGTGTTGATGCAATAACTTTGACTTAACACAAAAACCCAAAAGGAAATCATGGAAGACAAAACCTTGTGTAATGGATGTTGCAGTTTGCCACAAAGCTTGATTGAGAAGAAGAAATACTTATGAGAAAATTACATAAAACATTGATTAAAGTCTTGAAAAATGCCTTGTAAGGAAGAAATATATTTGTGATTCTCATAATGTCATATGAAAGAGCACCGTGAAGGAATATAAACATCATTAATGCAAGAAACACAAATTGAAAAAAATAGAAAGGAATCTGCAGTCACTTAAAATAATAATTAGATACCAACTTTGACTTGTGGTCCCACCGGGCGTGCCAAAATGTATGCAATGAAAATTCTTGCAGCTACACAACAAGTCAAAACATGCATATACAAGATATACCAAATATTAAAAGCATGCAAGAAACTTGAAATACAACTAAATTCTCACTACAACCTCCGATGAGCTAAAACAAGTGCACCCAAGACTCGTTTGATTTGCTCTTAGAGATTTTGTGGGTGTGCTCTCCCAACACAATGCAATGAAATCCCACTATGATAGATGCAAAAGGATGAAGATTTGAGCACAAGTATGTGGAACTTGCCCCAAATCTTTCAAATGATGGATGCAAATGCAAAATCTATGCTAAGAATGCAAATGCAAGAGATTAACAACTAGATTGAGATGAAAATTAAACTAAGGATGAGAATGCAAGATTCTAAACTAAACTATGAAAGTGAATCTAGACTATCATGCAAGAGATGAAATCTACACTAAGATGAAATGCAACAACTATGAAGATGGAATCACTAAGGATGTCAAAATGCTTAAGTGCTCAAGTGTGCAAGAATGCTCAAATCACTAACTAGTTACAAAATGAGGAGTAAGGCCTCCTTTTATAGATTTGCTTATGAAAATGGAGGGCTAGGATTAAGAGGTGGAAAATGAGTGGTTGAGATGAAGAGTTAGGTAGGGTTTTGGTGGGAGTGAAGGAGATTAAGAGGCAAAAGAAATGAGTGGCTAGGATTAAGTGGTTAAAGTGAGGAGTTGACTTTTCAAGGGGAGGGAATAATAATTTAAAAAAGTCACAT
>MU227524.1:814791-842280 GCA_018584345.1 Thuja plicata
AAAGAAATGAGTGGCTAGGATTAAGTGGTTAAAGTGAGGAGTTGACTTTTCAAGGGGAGGGAATAATAATTTAAAAAAGTCACATGTGTGTGCAAGTGATTAAGACTAAAATGGGTTTATTTACCTTCTAAGTGTGATTAGACTGAATTTAGCCAAAAGCAAGAAGTAAGATTTAAATTAAATTAAATTAAATTTAAATGAGGTTTAGAAGAATTTTAGAGAAAATGGAGGGATTAAATAAATAAAATATATTTAAAAAGAAATATGGAGGAAACATATATTAAAATAAATTTTAATATATTAGGGATAGTATTTAAATTAATTTTAAATACAAGGTGATGAATTTATTTAATAAAATTAAATAAATAGTCGAATATAACAAATATAGTTAATCTATAAGAATTAACTATATTGTTATAGGCAATATTAATTAAATTAATATAGAAATGAAAAAGGACAATTTAGGGTGTCTACAGAAAAAAATAGAAAGGAATCTGCAGTCACTTAAAACAATAATTAGATACCAACTTTGACTTGTGGTTTTAATCTGGAACCCTGGGCATTCTGTACCTATGAATAGATCGCCTAGCTCACTATATACCCTATACTTTTTCCTGAAACTTTCATAGACAATCGATCGGATCCTAAATTTTCTTGATTAAGCCCTGATAGATTCGTTACCTATTCTTGCACACAGAAAAATAGAGGAGGCTATATAAAGGGGTTTTCCTAAGTCAAACCCTTGTTAGGAACCAACTTTGAAATGAAATAAAGTAAATGAAAGTGTGTTGTCATATAGGAGAGACTATATCTTTTAATGTGATCAAGTGCATGTGTTGATGCAATAACTTTGACTTAACACAAAAACCCAAAAGGAAATCATGGAAGACAAAACCTTGTGTAATGGATGCTGCAGTTTGCCACAAATCTTGATTGAGAAGAAGAAATACTTGAATATTGAATAAATGTGGATGGATGCTTGAATATGTGTATATCTTATTTCTTGATGGTGGACTCCTTTGCTTGGCCTTCAACAAGGTAAAGAATCTTGACAATGGAGAAGATTTCCTTAAAGACACATTGAATGCTTGAAATCTTGCCTGAGAATGCTAGGATGTGAAATTGTACGAGAGTTCTTTAAATATTATATACCTCTCACAACATTTTGGGATTAGAAAACCAAAGGAGGCTGATACTGGATCTAATTTCCCACTAAAATACTTCAACAAGCCACCCATTTGAATTTGGGCCCAAATATCAGGGTATAGATTGCCTAGGGAATTCTCTACTCAGGTATAGATTTCTTAAGGCATTCTATGCCAGGGTATAGATTTCCCAAGGTGTTTTATACCCACCAATTAGAACCAAGAGCCCCAGACAACAATTAGATGCCAAATTACAAAGAATAATTGATTATGAGGTCAAGAAGAAGCAAAAAGGCCACAAAATAGTAACATAGGGCCTATGTAGACAATTAATTAATTAATGGAGAGAAATAATAAAGGAGAAAAACTATAAATAAGGGCTCACATTAATTTTAGATGAAATAGGAATAATACAAGACTCGTGTTTGCATTTAGGTGTTCGTGAAGTGCAACATGAAGTCCCATAATGTATGTTAAAATTGAAACACACTAAGGTGGGTGATAAATACTCATGAAATTGTACACACTAATAAGGTGCTTACAATTTACTATGGTATATTTAGCTCCTATATTATCGAGAGTATGAGATCACCTCGTACTCATGGTAAAAAAAATGAGGAAGAAGAAAAAGAAAGAGAAATGATCATGGGTAAACTGCAAAGAGATAAGACATCACTATGTTTAAGGACACGAGCCCCCAAACTAAGGATATCAAATTAGACAACTACACACAAGGTCACAAAAAACAAACAACAAGACAAAAGACGCAAACAAAAAGGGGTTTGTGCGAAAAATAAAATTCCAAATCAACTAGTTGAAGAGACCTCGAGAACAATGTCCCAAATGCTAGTATCATGTTTGAAAAGCTATTGTAAGAGCACAAATGATCATATGGAAAGAGCAAGAGAATACGTCAATGACAAGACAACACATTGTGATCTAACCCACTAGCAAAGCTAGCTGAGAGAGAGAGAGAGAGAGAGAGAGAGAGAGAGAGAGAGAGAGAGAGAGAGAGAGAGAGAGAGTCCATCAGTCCAACAAGTGTTGTTATGCTAGGTAATCTATAAGAGAATAAAAAAAGATAAGAGTAGAAAGGATAACAATATATATTATGTTGGTTCCACTCATCCCAAAGAGAGAGAGAAGGATAATTTATGGTCTAACAAGTTATGTTATGCTAGTCAACTCTACCGTGAAAAATGATTTGCGCTCAGGGCAACTTACGCGATCAATCCTACAAAAAAATAGTATCCATATGGATCCAAAAAAGTGACCAGTCTAAGGATCAATAAAAGAGGTCAGTCTAAGGACCAATGAAAAGGGCCAGTCTAAGGATCAATAAAAGTGATTAGTCTAAGGACAAAAAAAAGTGGCCAGTCTAATGACCAAATAAAAGTGGTTAGTCTAAGGACCAATAAAAAGTGGTCACTCTATGGACCAATAAAAGAACATAATGTGCATAGAGGCTGCATTTATGCCCCTCTCCTTATGAGGATGATATATAACTATAGTTGCATCATAAGAAAAATTAAATAAGAATACCTACTTCCAACAATAATGAGATATCCTTAAAACAACAATGTATGCCAAAGAATAGATTATCGTGAAAGAATATCCACGTGTGGGAAGAGACCCTTGAAATGATGAGATCTTAGCTACAATATGTCTACCTTCAAGAGGAGTTCTTGAACAAAGATACCATATTCAAGACAGAGAGGGGAGGAGAATAAGAAGGCACCCTTTTAAGTGCCCCCCTATTTCTAGGTAAAAAAAATTCTTGATGAAGGATGACACACTTTAAGCCCCCGAGTAATGGTATTTTTTAAAGATTAACATACCTTTACAAATAAGGAAGAGGTTGTGATCAAGGACACACACATCTTGCATAAGAGAGAATCTCGAATCAAATGAACAACTCCATATAAGAAAAGTAAATTCACATGATAAACACATACCACTCCACTAAGGAAAGTGGATCCTTAGAGAGAGAGAAAATAGAAGAAGAAGAAAAATCATATTGTCACCCAATCACAGAGGCAAGAGAAAAGACAACACATTATGCATTATAAGTCAATGATCAATTGTAATAGATAAACACTTCAAGTAAAGGAAGAGATTGTAAGCGAAGATATCAATCACTAAAAAGAGAAAGATCTTAGAACAAAACAAGCCCATGGAAGGGAGCACGTCACATTATAATTGATATAAATAACAAAGTGGTAATGGAATTTTTGAAAAAAAAGAACATCACATACCCCATAAGGATAAGATCATTTATAATAGCATGCTCTTTGAAGCATGAAAAATATTGTTTAGCAAAGAAAATTTCTTGCGTAAAACAAAGAATTTCATGCTAGAAAGAATGTACCATTATAAATGATGCAAGTCCACAAAGGGAAAACATGCCCTAAGAAAGGAGGAGAAAAAGATAAAAAGAGAAAGGATGCCACATTATGCAAACTCAGTGAAAAAAGTCAATTACAAAAGGTATACACTTCTAGGCAAGGAAGAGGTTGTAAACAATAATATGAATCTTATAGAGAGAAAGATCGTCAACAAACAAGTCCATGCATGGAAGAACATCATAGTAAAGAGAGTTAACCAACAAATAGATAATAGATTCTCTAGAAGGAGGAATGAATAAGATAGAGAGACCTTACGCCCCAAGTTGAAGGAAGGGACCTATTATGTTGCTCACAATGAAAATCATGAAATAAAAAAGAGCCCCTAAAGAAGGAAGCCTCTTATATTACATGATTGAGAACAATATAATAGGAAAAATAAATGCTAAGGTATGTATTTTATATCAAGAAAAAGTATACGATCTATTGTTAAGAAAATAAGAGATCTATTTCCTAAATCTTGAACAAATTGTCTAAATTCAATACAATCAACAAATGAATATTTAATGCCATGATGAAAAAGACATAGAAATTCACCATTATGAGGTCTTTTAATTCTTGGAAAATATCTAAAAGAATCTTAGTATCATATTTAAGTCTCCAAAATATTCTCTTAGCCAAAACCAAATAGTCATCAAAATGAGGTGTAACAACGAATGGTGTTGGTAAAAGAATGTCTATAGGAGGTTTGTGTTGTGATGAAGAAGGATTGTAAGAAGATAAAGTGGTGGCTTGAGGTATGAATCCTAGACCAAATCTAGTAATTGTGTAGGAGGATGTATAAGGACTTTAATACATGTTGTTCATTAATACCAAGACCTCGTCCACTATAACCTTGTTGAGAAGTAATATCATAACCCACAATGTAATTAGCTTTTAAAGTAGAGGGAGAATGACATTCATCTTGAGCTTTATGGAAATGTGTAGATTAAAGGGGAATAGGAAGGGAAATGTTATCTTTAGGGAGACTAGTTCATATCATTATTCACACCATGTTTGAGTTGATATGAACAATGAGGCTTATCAAGATCCTCATGTCTACTTAATGTTATTTTTGGAGATAAATCATCAAGGAAATGCTTAACATCAGGATTATAAAAAATTCTTTGATAAAATGAAGAATTTTTAAGATCATCTAAAGAAGTGCATAAAACTTCTTTCTTAAGTTTATCCATCAAGGTGGGTATAGGAGGAGAGGATATGCATCTCACTAATGTAGGATTGTTAGGAGAACGATCTTTATCCTCATGATTAATAGAAACCCTAGGAGAATAATCAAGGTTCTTTATGCTATTGTTATCTTTAGGTTCAACATTTTCAACAAAGAGCTTTATGTAATCAACATATTCCAGGTATTTTGTAAAAACAATTATAAGAACATTACATGAAACATTGACAAAAGTCTTGAAAAATGCCTTGTAAGGAAGAAAGATATTTTCAATTCTCATAATTCCATATGCAAGAACACCATGAAGAAATATAAACATCATTAAATGCAAGAAAGTATTATTCACTCCATGTGATTGGTAAAGAGAAGTAAGAGGAAATGTAATAATATGAGATATCACACACCAATCTAACTTAGTAAACTCCATAATGAAAATGAAAGCTACCCAAATTAGATCCAAGAATATAATGTATGAGAAATGAGATATGGGCACCAAATAAAGAGTGGAAATGTCACGCATCAAATTCACAAAAAGTGTACAATAGAAAAAAGGATCAAATGGGTATATTATATTTCCTTATTGCGCAATCGAAAGGAAGACAACTAAATATGCTCAAATAGGAATTAAGCGCTAAGTGAGTGCAATGATCCTTCAATATAATGATCAACATGAATTAGATTTGAGGGAATATGATAGGATGATGCAAGATTAAAGACTGAATAATAAAATATGACAAGTTACAACAAACACAGATTGATAGAAAATAGATAGAAATCTGCAGTGACCTAAAAGAATAATTAATTAACAGTTCTGACATACAATTTTAATATGGAATTGATTTGTTGGGTATAGATCGCCCTGGGCATTGTGTACTCGTGAAAAAAATCGCATGGCTCGCTGTACATACCCTATACTTTTGTCTGAAACTTTCATAGACAGTCTATTGGATCCTGCACTTTCTAGATTAAGTCCCGATAGATTCACCACCTATTCCTGTACACATAAAAAAGGAGAAGAAGGTGTGTAAAGGGGTTTTCCTCAGTCAAACCCTTGTTAGGAATCAACTTTGAAATGAAATAAAGTAAATGAAAGCGCGTTGTCATATAATAGAGGCTAGATCTAAAAATATGAAGTATATCATACCTTGGCAATGCAAACACTTCTTTTAATGCGATCAAGTATGTTGATGCAATAACTTTGACTTAACACAAAAACCCAAAAAGAAACCATGAAAAACAAAACCTTGAATAATGGATGTTGTAGTTTGTCACAAAGCTTGATTGAGAAGAGGAAAGACTTGAAGACTTGAATGAATGTGGATGGATGCTTGAATGCATGTAGATCTTCTTTCCTGATGGTGCACTCCTTTTCTTGGCCTTCAATAAGGGCAAGAAGTTTGATCCACGAATATGATTGCATTGAAGACACCTTGAATGCTTAAAATCTTGCTTGAGAATGCTAGGATGCAAAATTATAGGAGAGCTCTTGAAATCTTATCATGCTATATCAAAAATAGGAGAGATAGGACACTTATATACCTCCCAAAACATTTTGGGATTTAAAAATTGGAGGAGGCTGACACAAGATCTAATTTCTCACTAAAACACTACACGTGCCACCCATTTGAATGTGGGCCCAAATCTTGGGGTATAGATTGCCTAGGGTGCTCTACACCTGGGTATAGATCACCTAAGGCATTTTATACCCCAGTATAGATCGCCCAAGGCATTCTATACCCACCAATTAGGGATCAAATTAGAACCAAGAGTCCCAGACAACACGGAGATGCCAAATTACAAAGAACATTTGATTATGAGGTTGGGAAGAAGCACAAAGGCAATAAAATGGTAACATAGGGCCTATGTAGGGAAATAAATGATTGAAGGAGAGATATAATAAATGAACACGCTTAGAAATAAGGGCTCACATTGATTTTTGACGAAATAATAATAGCACAAGACTCGTATTTGAATTTAGGTGTTTGTTAAGTGCACTATGAAGTCCCATAATGTATGTTAAAAATGAAATATACTAAGGTGGGTGCTAACAAATTATGAAATTGTACACACTAATAAGGTGCCTATAGTTTGCAGTGGTACAATTACTATTTTTAGTAAGTTGTCATTTTTTCATAAATCTTACACATACCTCTTGAAAGGTGAATTAAATCCTATGGTTACCTCAATACCTTGTGGCATTGAAGAGATATTTGAGTTTTATGGGAAGTTTCTCCAATAAAACTTCAAATGCATTTTTAGGGCCTTAGAGGCCTCAAATGGGCAGGCTTGAAAGTTGATCAAAGTGCGCTTTCACACAATTCACCGATGTAGGTCTCATCACAAGCTTTCCAACAATATCTAGTCATTAAAAATTCAACAACCAGTTTAAAAGTTATGACTCCCAGAAGTTTGACTATAAAAAATCTAATTAAAATCTATTGAGTCAAAAATTGAGCGGTCAGGGTTTTGGCACTTAATAATAGGGGACTTCACTTTCTAGAACATTCTAGAGTGGTTATATATTTGACATAAAGAAGATGAATGGGGGTGATAGAAGATAGTTCGAGGTAGTGCAAATTATGGTTTTGGCTTGCAAATTTATTTTAATGAGAATGCCCAAGTGGCTATAGTATGTTATTTTTTGAATGTTGTAGTGTCATTTCATTGGGATGATAGAAAGGAAGTTTTCCTTCTTGAATTCTCCATTTATTCCTTATTTTTATTGTATGTGTGGGTTTGTAAGTGGAGAACCCTTCATCAGAACAATTCTACAATGTTGTGTGAATGATACACAAGTAAAACATTGTTATACCAATCTGAAGTAGAGTTGACTTGAAGACAAGACAACGTTATGAAAGGGGGGATGATGCTGACAAGAAAGGAGCAAGAACAAATGTAGTCACTGAAGAACTTATTGCACTTCATTGCAAAGAGCTTGTAGAGCTTCATATTGAAAAGACAACATCTAGAATAAGATTATAATACATGGATTGATGTTATGTCCACTAGATATTTGTATAGCGGTTCAAGGTACACATAACAAAGTAAGAAGTTATGCATGTATAAGAAGCTATGGATGTATGTGAAAGAAAAATACAAGTATTATGAAAAATAGAAGAGACATAAGAGATAATATAATAGATGTAACAAGAGATATAATGACAAGATAATTGTACATGATAAATCTTTGATAATATCAATATACTAAAATTTTATATAATATGTTTTTTTATGAATGTTCTATGTTACAATGTTTTGTTAACTAGTTAAGTATGATATGTGGATTAACTCCTCACTCCTTTTGTATAGCTAAGTTCAGGGTATAAATGCAACACACAAAAACTACTTGGGGCTAAACACTTTGATTTGTGTCCCCATTTTTCTTTCTAACAGAATCTAAGGTACTAAGTGAATTGCTAACAAGCTAACATACCTATATGCTCACACAACAATTGGGCATGTCCATTGATCATATATATTAGGGAAGAGAGTGTACATCAATTTTGATAATTTGATTATGAATGTAAACCAACAACAATGATGTTTACACCATAATATGTCCCAATTATCGCAATATAGTCCATCAATTTTTAAATATATGGATTAATAGAAAAGATATTACAAAGAATGATAAAGTTGCCTTTCTACTCATAACCAATCATGATTTAGTTTGGTAGGAAAGTCTCGAGAGGGCGCTTGTAAATGACTCAACCCAACTAAGCCAAAAAGCGCACAACATCCCACTATGACAGCTCACATGTTGGCCCACAAGAGAAAAGAATGTCTCACTATGACAATTTCATCCCTTGGGGCGGCTTACTTAGCTTGAGAGAAACAGTAAATTGAAATTTCCTAACTTTCTTCCTCCCTTCGTCCTAATTGCTTACGAGATAAGACACCTACACATATGTAAATAATTTAAGAAAATGTAATCAAGATAATTTATTTATAATATATCCACAATACTTATAATTTGTTATATATATATACTTGCCAACAATATAATAATTTTTTTTCTCTTTGATGAATACAAATTACAAATAATAATTCTCGTCAATTCTTTCGCATTAACAAATGATATCCTCTTTTTAGTCATTGTACATTTTTCTATGGCAATCACTACCATATATATGCAATACTAGTTTATTAAGACTAATCGATTGATTAGTTGATGTTCATATCATCACTGATTTTAGGAGTCGATCACTTGCTTTCCTTAATCACATATGAACCACTTTAATTATCGATGATTAAAGCTAATTATATATGAGTCATTGATATCTTCCATCGTTGATAAATCATTAAACATGATAATTCCAAGTGAGATGAGTGGTAGATTTAAGAAATGAGAACAAAAATGCCTAGACCTTAGTCAAATGAGGAAAGAAGGCTATAACGTCAATTGGCTCATTTCTAATGACTTACATGCCCATAATAAACTAAGAAGGATGAAATTAGAGACAAAGTAGCCACATGTTTAAGTAGACAATGTTGTTTAGGTTGATTAAGTTAGTCATTTTGAAGTCCAACTAATGAGTTTTTGCTGACATTTATCAATGGAACAAATGCATATATTGAAGCTTATTAATATGTGGGCGGAGTCCCCTTAAATTGGATTTGATTGATAATTATAAAAAATATTAATATTAAATTTTTTATATAATATATTTTTCAAAATAATTATTTATATAAAATATTTAATAATATAATAATTAACAAAATAAATGTGTGGTTTTGGATACGAGTGGAGAAGCTCGTGTACATAATAAAGGTATTGTGGTGATAGGCGAAGAGTGTGGAAGATTGGGAGATGACTTGCCTTGCATGGGTGTGTTGTAGGACTGAACTGCTTAGGCAGAGGCTCGGGTTGCCAAGCGTGGGATGTCAAAGTCTGTGAATAAGAATCTCACTGCCCACACTTGGGCAAGCACAAAAATCATGATTAGTGTGCAGAGACGCCTAGGGTTTCTAAGGTGGACATCATTCCAACACTTCAGTCTGCTCCCATCGATACTTATGCATCAACTCCCTTTGTTGATGGTTGCAAGAAATAGAGCAATTTGTTCCATCTTTATTGCGACTTTTGTTAATTGCACATGCTTAAGGAGAGCCCCGATACACTACTTAATACTCCTTTATTGGGACTTGGTAACCTTGGTACTACTACGACCTCGATGAAAATGCAAACTTGCACGATGAGGGATTCTATGGTGCATAATAATGATGAACCCGCTACTTTCTGCATTTTAGATTCAAGCATCGATTCATTCTCTCTCGATATCGAGTATCACTCCCTTCTAATCCGTTGCATGAGCAAGTGACCTCCACTAGAATAATTTTTTGAGTGGATGAAGGTTACTCGATGGAACTAGACTACTCTCGACATTGACATCCTTGATTTTGGCTTTTTTCTTGCATTGCTTGCCTGTATTGAAGATTGCATTTTTGTGAAGCAGAATGACCCTTGGTTCTATGGGAAGTCAAGCCTTTATTTATCACCTCTTGGCACCCTTTTTTGATCTTGCCATTACTATTATCTATTATAATCCCATATGGAACAAATTATATAACCTTCCTTTGATCATGATAGATTCAAGGCTTATTAAGAACACGATTGAGAAAATCAGCTATTTGTTAAACTAGATTATGATTTGGTGGCTCCACTTTGTAGATACACTAGGGTTTGTGCCATCATTGACATCTCTAAGTTGATGCATCATTCTATTATGATCCATTCCTCTCACAACACCTGTAC
This sequence comes from Thuja plicata, assembly GCA_018584345.1. Taxonomy (NCBI): domain Eukaryota; kingdom Viridiplantae; phylum Streptophyta; class Pinopsida; order Cupressales; family Cupressaceae; genus Thuja; species Thuja plicata. The sequence continues at coordinate 825,262 of MU227524.1, forward strand.
CCAATCTTAAACTATGAAGGCCTTCCTTTCAGAGCTTTCACTACAACATACTTGGTCATAAGGTGCTTGGGTGCTCTTCCTCCAAGTATGATATTCCAAGGAGGTCTAGTCTCAAAACGTGGGTCAAGAAGACATGAAATCCTGATCTTGACTTTATTTGACAAAATCATGAGAAATTTATAGTTATTAATGTGGCTTCCAACCCTACTATTATGGCTTCTGATATAATTGCCTATATTGTGGAGCCTACCCCCTTTCATCCCATTCATGTCCTTGATGAGACCCCCACCACCATGCCTATTGAAGATCCTCTTGTTCTTAATCAATTTGATGAAGCTGTTGGTGACAGGCTCGACTCTGAAGGCCCTTATCCCTTTATGGATGATTTGGACAATGATTTTGTTGATCATTGTGATCTTGATGATGTGGTGGTCTGTGTAAAAAAGTGCACCGTATCTCAAACAACTAATGCCATCTCTAAACCCAACATCTCTATAAAAAAGAGTAAGGGACACAAATATGAAGCAAAGAAGCTATGTATTGAAGGTCATGATGTGGTTGACGATGGTACCCAGTGGTCCATAGTTGCCCTTCTCACTAGGAGTAGGAGGAAGGGGATAGGAAAGAAGGCTAGTTGAAGAGTTCTTGAATAGTCGCTGATTCTTTAGTTTATGCGTTGTAGCAACATTGTTACTATATTATACTCATTTAGTTTTTGAACTCTCTTTAGGTTTCATCAGCTATAACAATCTCTTTATGCTCCTTATTCATGGCTCTAAGATGATCTTCATTTTTATTTGTTATTATACTGGGAGATGTGTGCATCACCTAACACCCCATAGCCCTACTATATTCTATTATTCACCCTACTATATTATATATAAGAAAGTGGAAACTTGAAATCGTGCATCCAGAAATCACTCAAAATTTGCCCCATAAATAAAACTAAATTTTAAAAATACAAAATATAAAAATTATTACTTCTTAATTAATTAATGTGGGCTTAGCTCCGTGGCAATAATTTGCAAAACATATTTTTTTAAATAAAATTTATTGACAGGGATTGAAGGGAAAATGCAATGGCCTTGGGGAACATGTTAATTAACAAGATAATTACAAGGAATTAAATATAGTATTATAATATTCATAAATTAATATTTGAGCATAGGTCGCAGTATTTTCAATCATTTTTTCGGCATGTACTTGAAAATTAGTGAAGCGGCTGGGGAAAGGAGAAACGGGCGGCGAAAAATATCGGGGTATAAATAGTCGGAAAAGGGTGAAACGGGGAAAAACGTTTGAGGGACGAGATCGTCTGCATCGTTTTCCATTGTTTCTTCTGAATTTTTGAAACGCCGATTTTCGAAAGCAGGTAGTCAGTCTCAGATAAAGAACGCCCTCGGCGTAATTAACAAACGGTATTTTTTTTTTCATTTCATATTACAGTTTGGAAAGAGCGCTGCCCCTGCTTAAGCGCAATACTTTTGCCTCCCATGGCGGATGAAGATTACAATGATTACGAGGCAGCAGATGTTGGGTAAGAAATATTTCACGCATAGAATTCCTGACGGAACAATTTTTCTTAGGTTTTGTACTATACGAAGGCACCCTAAATCAAATTTCGTATTACAACATTTACAGATATGAAGAAGAGCCTGTTGAGCCTGAAATTGAGGTATGCTTCTGGTTTTTTATTTCTTACTATCAACGCTATTTTCATTTTGTAAATTACTTTGCAATGAATTATACCTACTGGCTTTTAGGTTTTAGTTATCGGCCTAAGGTTTTTTTAAGCCATTTGTCAACCCAAGTGTTTCGAGGGTCCGCTTGATTCTGAGCAACCATGTTTCCTTTAGGAGGAGGTTGGAGCCGAGGAAGATGTAAATGATGCCCCTTTGGACACTTTAGGAGGGGCTGATAAAGAGCCTGCAGGGGAGGATCGGCCAAGTGATAAGCCTCGGAAGACGTCAAAATACATGACTAAGTATGAACGTGCTAGAATACTTGGTACTCGAGCTTTACAGATAAGGTACGTTGGCAATCTGCTTTATGTATGAGATTAATGGAAAGTTTACGATTAAGGGGTCTTATCACAGAGTATGTTGGCAATCTGCATGTAGAATGGTAAAATAAACTTATAAATTATAAGCCGATAAATATGACTATAGAAGTCCATTACAATTTTTCCAATTTTGCAATCTCAGAAGTTAGAAGTTAGAACTTAGAACCATGAGTATGTTTTGTGACATTGACTTCGTTTTTTTAATTTTGTCAATGATGACCTTGCTATCAAAAAAGTATGCACCTTAGCTAAGCTATGAACTTAGCTACTTGTTGACACATGGGATGACCTCTTAGAGTGTGGGCTCTAAAAGTAGAGGTCAACCTCTAAAGTAGGCTAGTTCCTTTTCTGGTACTTCGCCTAACTTCTAGTGCTTGCTGGGTGAATGGAAAGAAGAACCCAAAAGAAGTCTATGTTTTACTAAGGTGATGCATCAAAATGATTTAGATTTGTACTATTGTTTTAGCACACAATATGTCCAGAAATAAAACTACAACATGCACAACTCAGGAAATGACATGCCTTTGCATAAGTATTTCATATCAGGGTTTAACATTTAGAGCAACGTCTAGAAGGAATTGAAAATATCTATGAATGACAACTTCTCACAACTAGACCATTAAACTAATTAACGAATACAAATTATGACCTGCAAACCCATACACTTCTGCATAAAGGTAATAGAAGCAGGGATAAAATAACATACCACAAGATAACCTCAACTATTTCTAAAATAGTGCACAATGTACAATTTCTTTGATTGTAGAGACAGCTTATTTTATTGCTTGAAAGGCACAAAATTGGGTACAATATGTTTTCTGCCATATGTTGCTCAGAACTCTGAGTTTTTTTCATTGCTAGATTTTGTTACAATGCCGTTTCCTACTAGAAAAGAACTACAAAGAGTTACAAAATCAAGCTGAGAAGAGCCATAACCACCTCCAATCACTATTGCTAGGCGTACTATATGAGTTGTTCAACAATTTCCTCTCACTTAGGAATATGATTTGAGGATACAAGACAAGTTCCTTCTTGTTTGGCTGAGTCGAACCTCTTACCTAGACACTGGAGAAACTGACTTTTATTTGTTTTGATTGTTGAAGATGCTCCTAGGCGGCACGAGGATGAGGGTGACCTTAATTGTTTTAACCCCCAACAAGCCCTAAAAAGACTCCAAATGATGCCTCCACTTTCCTAAAAAGTTGCAATTGTTCAAAACTACTCGCTCCATGTGTCCTTTATTGGTAACCACCTCTTCACTGCTTCTCTTTTCTTATTCAATGTCTTCTTCAATTCCTTAAAGTGGCAACTAGAACAACAATAGGGCTCATCTTAAATGATTTGAATTGAGATAAACCTCCTTTGTGGCGTTAAATAAGGCTTTTAATACTTCACGCAATATTAACTCTACCCGTATACCTGGCAAATTATCTCGTTTGGCTGTCCATTCTTCTTTGTGTTCTCATCATGATTGTCCTCACAAACCTTATAATATTTACTTAAGAAGATGTGTACGTATTTGGCATGAATTGTGTGCCAAAATCTACCTTGCTATTTGGGAAAAGAATGACACTAAACTATTTTCATGAGATCCTCCTGGACGATTACAATTGAGTCTTGCCTTTTGCCATATTTATGGTTTTTAGTATCTTAGCTACAACATTATGCCGTCTTGGCTTTGAAGAATGAAATTTGCCTTCAATTCCATACCTTCACTCTCCATAATGACTAGCATGATCATCCTTTTCCTCCCTTGTTGTCTTGTAAGTTTCCTTTATCTAACATACACTGGGAAGGGCCAACAAATATGAAATATACAATCTGTTTGCTTCAACCCGTCTATTTGCCCTACCAAACATGTATCAGTTCTGACAGATGAGCTACACAGACCCGGAGAACCCATGGTACTAAATCTCGAGCATGCCATCTTACTGGATGCCTTGCCATTTGTACTAAGTTGCCGGTTCGGGGACGGATTCGGGTTCAAGAATCCGGTTTGTGGATTCGTGAAATTTTTTTTCCCATTATGATTCGTATATATATATATATATATATATATATATATATATATATATATAAAATTAGTAGCCGATGCACTCCTTGTGGCGCTGGAGGCGGAAGTGGATGCCTGGGGAATCTGAGGCGGAGCTGGGCGCCCAGGATGCGCTTCCGGGGAGCATCCACAGGGCACCGTGGGCCTCTGCAGGCCCAACGTCAGTTTGACGCTTTTTTTGACAAAAAACACTTAAAAGCATATTAAAACATGTGCATAATGAATTTTTTAATATTTTTTTTTTGCTCCTAAGCCCTAAAATGGCCCTAAAAGAGGCCATTCATTATTTTTTCTTCTCATTTTGTTTGCAGCCTCTTCACAGTTGGTCTCCATTTTGGCATTTTGAATGCAAGGTGATTATTTTTGAAGAGAATCGTTCATGGGATGAGAGATAGCTTCCACAAAGGAGTTTTAAGCATCTAAGGTAAGCATTTGATCCCATTCTTGAGGCCTTTAATGATTTTTTTTTTGAGATTTTGATGAATTTTTTTAAGTTTGGGAAGAAAATTTTCAAGTTTTTTTTCAATTTTTTTTTAAAGAAATAAAGAAACAAGTTTAGCTATCTATTTTAATATTTTTGTATCATTTTTTTGCACTTGTATGCTTGATGTTCATAGTGTTTTTCTAATTAACATTTATTTAATTTCTTATTATAGCAACAAATTACATTGTATTGTGCAAGAATGGCCACCACCGGTAGTCAAAGTTTAGTGGGAGGGCAAGGAGTCGATAGTTTCAAAATTGATGTAGCATCTCCTTTATGGAGACATACCACAAGAATTTCACACGTTTCAGGAGGTGGCTCATATCTTTGGAAGTGTAATTATTGTCAAAGTAACAAAGGCAAACCATTCAATAGCTCATATTCCTGAGTCAAACTTCATTTTATAGGCCCTGCTGGCCAAGAAATGGGAATGTGCAAAGGCAAAGATGGGAAGGGGATGTCTAATGCACAAATAGCTTCATATATAAAAGAACAAGAAGCTGCTAATAAATTGGTTAAAAGATCAAAACAAAGTTCTTATGAACCTCCATTCGGAAAGGAAAAAATGCAGTTACCCACTAAACCAATTGTATCCTCCCAACATCCATTCTTGCAAGTACCTGTACCGGGAGATGAAGAGGAAGAAGTTGAAATTACCACTCACAAAAGAGGTTCATTGGACACCGCATTTAAAATGGAGGCAAGAGAGCTTGCTGATCAAGCCATTGCATGTTGCCTCTATTCCAGTGGTCTTCCTTTCAACTTGGTGAGATCACCATATTAGAAGGAAATGGTGGCAGCCATCAATAAAGCACTGGCTGATTACACAAGTCTTGGGTATGAAAAGGTGCGTACCACTCTATTGCAAAAAGAGAAGACTTCTGCAAAGAGAGCTATTCAACCAATTAGAAATTCTTGGAAAACTTTGGGTGTTTCTATTGTTTCTGATGGATGGAAAGATACAAAAAACCGGCCATTGATTAATGTGATTGCAGTGTCCTCCAAAGGGGCAATGTTTTTGAAGACAGTTGATTGTGAAGGGGAAGTGAAAGATTCATAGTTCATTTCCAGAATTCTCATAGAGGCCATAGAGAATGGTGGGTAGTGCGAATGTGGTCTAGGTGATTACAGACAATGCCAAAAATCGTAGGGGTGCAAGTGCTTTGGTTGAGGGCCGGTATGACCATATTTTTTGGACGACATGCACCGTACACTCCCTCAACTTGGTCATGCAACAAATTGGCACTCAAATAGATTGGGTGAAGCAAATATACCAAGAGGGGAAGGAGATATAGATGTTTGTGATGAACCATCACATGTCACAATTGATATTTAGATCCTTCTCCAATTTGGAGTTGTTGAAGGTAAATTGTAATTACTAAATTTAATTTATTTATTTTAATTTGAATAAATTTTATGTTATGTTCAATTATCAAATTGTATATAACTTTGGTTAATATTTATTGACATATGGTTATTAACTTGCTTAGGTTGCTAAGACCCAATTTGTATCTCATACTATTGTTATGAGACGACTTGTCAAGGTGCAAAGGGCATGGAGCCAAATGGTTATTTCTAACCAGTGGGGTATATGGAAGGCTTCAAATTTAGAGAGGGCCCAAAAGGTCAAGGCATTGGTCTTGGAAGACAGTTGGTGGGCTCGTGTGCAATTTGTATTGGATTTCACCGAGCCTATCATGACTATGCTTCGATTTTCAGACACAGATAAACCTTGTTTGTGGGATGTCTATGATGGCATGGACACAATGGTGGAGAAGGTAAATTTTGAAATACTAAAACATGAGAATGACCCCACAGAATGTGAAGCCTTATGCAATAAGGTGGAAACAATCATTCATCATTGTTGGGAAAAGATGATTACCCCATTGCACCTCCTTGCATATGCCCTATCTCTTGTTAATGTTTAACCAGGAATCAAAATAAGTAGCAAAACATGACAGAATAAAGAACAATGAGACACTAATATTTATCCTGGGAAAACCCTCCAACTTGAGGGGAAAAGCCCAGCCACACAAGAAATGATGTTTTATTGATAAAATAGTAGAGATCTATGTACAATGCTTCAAACTGAACCAACAATCCATCTACTACACACATAACCAGCAATATAATGCATGTCTAACACCCAACCAATGCACAAGACAAAGAAATATATAGAAGACTTGACTCTTCATCTTTGAAACTGAACTCTTTACATTCCAAGCACAAGTCACTTCATTTCAAATGGATGTCTCTTCACATCTCCATGCAAGTCTTTTCAATTTCCAAATGCAAGACCCTTCACATTTCTTAGACAAGTCATTCGCTTTCAGGAGAAAGATAATTCCTGACGCTATATAACATCAACATCTCCGAGGTACTATAGCGAGGAAATGCTTGCTATGCCAAATAGAGTAGCACCATATGCAGATGAAGAAGTTGCTAATGGGTGCTGCAAAGCTTTTGAAAGACTCTTCCAAGATGATGAAATGCACAAAAAAGTTAGGACAGAATTTGGCTTATTTGCCTCAGGAGCAAACCTTGGTACACTTGCAATAAAGGACCAATATGACATAGGAGCTATCACATGGTGGTACCTCTATGGTCAACCATTTAAGAATCTACAACCTCTTGCAATTAAGGTTCTCTCACAAGTAAGTTTTTTTGTTTTTTGTTTACCACTTGTAATCTACAATTTAGTGCTTAACATTCTTTAATTTGCTTTTAATTTTTAATTTTTTATGTGTAATTTTGTGAACACTGTCCAGGTTGCAAGTTCTTCTGCTGCTGAACGGAATCGGAGTACATACTCCTTTATCCACTCAGTGAAGCGTAACCGGTTGGGCTAAAAAAAGCCGAAGACTTGGTTTACATTCATACCAACTTGTGTCTTTTGTCACGTAAGTAGGAACACTACAAGGAAGGGACAACCAAGCTTTGGGATGTAGTCCCCGACTGTGCGAACTTGGATGCAACGGTTCAGGATCTTACTAAACCCATTGATGATGATGATGATGATGATGATGATGATGATGATAACATCATGACACATGGTGCATCTAGCACAAGTGGAACTGCTTTGGGTTCAAATTATCTTGAACTTGCAGCAGTTGGAGATAATGAGAACGTGGATTATCTTGAGAATCCTTATGATTCTGAATCTGATTAATGAATCTTGACTTTGTTTGATGAACATCGAATCACGAACTAAATTTTGATTTTGTAATTCTAATGATTTTCTGATTAGCATTGGAATCGTGAACATAGACGTATATGATATGGCTTATTAGTTATTTCAATTTGAATATTTATTATTTGTGAACTATCAAATATCTTGATCAATGGTGAAGTATCATACTATCAAATGATTTAATTTTGTATATTTATTTGCATATATATATATATACACACACATCCAAAACCCCCCCCAAAAAATTTCATGCATCCGCACACCTGATTCTCGCATCCGCATCCACATCCACATCCACACCCGAATCGGCAACTAGTATATATAAAAAAAAAAAGAGAAATATACATAATTCTAAAACTAAATAAGGGTTGTTTTACGGTTAGAAGCAAAAAATAAAAATAAAAACATTTTTAAGTGGGTTGGACCCACTTTTTAACATGCCTGGCCGTGGGTCCCTAGGGATTCGCGTGAGATCCTCAAGGGTCCACGCTGGATCCCCACGGGTGGCGCTGGATCCGGACAGGGTCTGGATCTGGACCTGTGGGTCTGTTGGGATCTGCGGGTCTGCAGATCCAAACAGACCCACAGGTCCATATCCAGACCTGCCCGAATCCAGCGTGGACCAGTCCGCGAATCCAGACCCAGATCGGACCCGGACCCGGACCTGGTTCGAGGGTCTAGGGTCCGAATCCGGTAACGCATGATTTGCTCTTGAATATAAATTACCCACTACTGCAGCTAAAAGATTCTCAGAGTTAGTTTTATATGAAAGATGTCCCTCCATATCTGTTTCCACAGATGGACTTATACATTGTGTCACAACAGAGTGACTATTTGAACTAGATGAAATTCCATATAGTTGAGGAAGACAATGCAACTCTGGTATTTTCCTTTCCGACAACAAGTTTTCATCTCAAGCATCTGCATCTATCTTTGTTACTAAGGCTGATTCCAATGTTTGAAATGCCTTATCCATTTTAACGAAGGTTTTGAAACTGCATCTGGGAGATTGTCTTGGTCTCTAATTACTGATTTTAAAACCTTACAGTCACTGGTTACATCCTCACTGGGATCACAGTGATCATATCTAATGGCCAAAAGGTTTTGAGTGCAAGATTCAAAGTCTTTGAAAACTTCCTAATGCATAGTTCATGTTTCACTTTCAACTAAACCGTCCTCAGAGAAGACGACCTCATATTTCCGACTACTTTCTTCAAGCCAATGCTGTTGTTCTATTCTACTTAGTTCTGAGGTTAAGAGAAATCTGTCCAACAAGTCTGATGACCCCACACCAAGATGGCTTGTCATTGAACTCCTGAAATTCTCCTCACAATCAAGAGCACAACTTTGAATGCAGCCTGAATAAATTGTAGGATATCTGTAAACACTGTCTACATTCACCTCTACTTTAGGCAAAGGACTTATGTTTACCCCAGTTGACATGTTGTGAATGGATTAAGACTCAATGATGCTGAAGATTCAGACTGACTAGCGGCATACTAGCAGCATACTGAAATGCTGAACAAGGTGGTAGTATATATTCCTGTTTGTAAAACATCTATGCTATTAAGTTCTCACTGCAACCATTTCTTCTCTAAGCAGTTCTTGACAAGCCATCTCAGACGGTTCCCTCTCATTTCTTGATTGAACTTGATAAATATTAGAGTTCAAGGTAGATATTTCGTGCATAGCTGCCAGCGTGTTGTTATTAGACTGATATTGCACGGCAGTCGAAGTGCCAAACATCTGCAAATATTGCTCTATTACTCCAAGGTTATTGTTTCTTATGCCCAAACCAGTGAACGGTGCACATCAATTATCAGCTAAGGACTTAATTATTCCCAGCATTCCTTGAAAAAGGACTTATTTTTTGATTTTCCATTGCTAAAATCCCTGTTTATTCCATTTTAGTTCCAAAGTTTTCTTGAAATGTCATTGTCTCAACCTCTGCAATTTATCCTTCTAGAGCTCTTTATAGGACTTCTATCCATGCTCAAAAGCCCATAAGATCATATGAGTGCCCAAGAGGTGATGACTTTCTTTGTCACTGTGATTCCCCTTTTCACAGTCTCGTTTTGTCTTTGTCATGCCACTATGCATGATTCTATCTACTGTCCGCTCTCAATACTATGAACTGTCCTTGTCTTTCTTAATATGGTTGTCATCTTAGAGTAGACTATGACTTCTTTCTTCAATCACCACATCATAATATTGTCACCAACTTGACTATTTCACTATCCTTATGACCTTTGTGGTGTACTCTGCCTTTTAAGAAGATTTTTCTGTTTTGAACTGTAGTTTATTGTACCTTACAAGAAGTGTCAACCTCTTAATTTGAAAACAGTCATGTTATGTAGTGACTGTCTATTGTGATCCTTGGGGAGTATGGATACTTCTTACTGACATGTATCCTGTTTTGAATAGATCGGTCATGATTGTACCCCACAAACTTCATAAGGCATTCCATTGTTTGTTGTTAACTACCCTTGTTAATAAAAGTAATACAAAAGTATTAACAGACCTTTGAATCAAGGTTAAAGTTTAGGAGTGATCAATTTTCTAGGATATTTGGGACATTTGCTTTTATTGTTCAAGCTTTTATATTTGTTCGTAATAAAATGTTATGTTGTGGCAGTATGAATGCACCTGTCATGGTTGAGCTTGAAGGAGAGACTGATCCACTGGAGGTAATGTTGTGCGACCTTATGTGTTTCATTTGAAATGCTCTTATGGTTAACATTCGTTGGAGTTATCATTGTAAGGAACACATTGAATACCATGATAGAAGAGCATTTGACATTATCTATTGCTTATTTTTCTATATATGTCTGTGATAATTTTTCATATTGAATTTGAAATTTAGTTTTTATACATCCTAATGCTACTGGCAAACAATGAATTTATTGTTTGTGCTACCTTCATTTGCTTGGACGATGCATATCATATATGTATTACTTATTTTTTCATATACTTTTGTGGAATAGCTATTTGGATAAAATCTTAATATCTGCTGGTTTTTCTTGTTGGATTAAGATTGCAATGAAAGAATTACGCGAGCGTAAGATTCCTTTTACAATCCGACGCTATTTGCCTGATGGAAGGTGAGATCATTGTTAAATGTTTCTAATCACAAGTTTTGATACTATGATATACTTTGGTGATTTGATCATATATCCTGTGATTCCTATGATACAATGATATGATTTGATGCATGTGATTAAATGTCTTGTGATTCCTATGATAACTATAGTCTATAGAGATTTACTTTTGTAGATTATACACTATTTGGAATTTGAATGATTAGACTTGTTTTGAAGAAGAAGATATAATCTGTCGGGGAAATGAGAGTTATCTTGTGTTATTCTTAATAAATTCTTTATTTGACTTCATGGGTCACCACATTGTGTAATGAACGAGTATTATTACTATGTGGCATACACAAAATGAGCTTGTGAAGTGTCTTGTGCCAATCTTCAGTTGTAATGTCAAACAATTGTTATAACCTCGCTAGCAGTGGTGAATTTAACATGAATTGACCTGTTGGTTACAGTACCCATTACTTGTAGTTAGTGGCTAGTGGTTATAACTTATATTTGATAGGTGGCCTGTACATGAATTGTTTTTGACAGACATCCATCCATTGTTACCTTTAAATTGCTGAAACATTTCAGAGTTAAAGAAGGAAATATCAAAGAATAAATATATGTTTTTTATCCTATAGAGTTTTTGACTATGTTTCCATTTCAATTGATTGTATTCTGTGGCAAAAAAGGGCAAAAATGGTCACACAGCCATCAAAATAACTCCTGTTAGCAGTATTCATCAACTAAGTTTGATTATTTATTTGTTTGGTCACTTAAGACTATATAAAAGTAAAGGCAATGGTAGCTTTGTAGGCGATGTCAAGTGAGAGGCCAATTGGTGGATTGGGTCTTCCTTGTGGAATAGAGGGAAGCGTTTACACTTATATATGTCCAGCGAGGTTTACAACCATATCCCACTCCAGGATTGAATGTGTGCTGTACGAGATTGCTTACTTCTTCATCATTGGACCCAATCAGGCTGTACAGTTTTAACAAGTTCCATATGTTTTTTTAAATATAGTATTGGGGGTCTTTTAAAAGGGCCCCCAGCTCAGTTATACCATAAAAGCATATACAATATAAAATAACACTACCTTGACTACAGAACATAAAACATAGAACAAAATTCCATACGAGCACCCTGCGTATCATACTATACTACCTACGTCTTCCATAGACAGAAAACAAAGCACTTGCAGGGCACAACCAACTACCATACTAGGAAGACAAGCATAAGACAGACCTTAGACTACCAGCTGCATGAAGGAACACAATATATCCCAGACATACGTCAGAACCTAATCAGAGTGACTGCCAAGAGGAGCTGTCTTCAACTCTCTGCAACATATTCATACACCCCATTGCTAGACACCAAAACCACCTCTGTTAAAGTTCCAAAAACACCTAATGCAGTTGATAAACAACAATCTCTGAACTGCTTGAGTCAGTAGGCCATTTTCCAACAATGACATCATGAAGCCACTGGATGTCTCCAAAATCTCAAGTCACATTATTAAACACAATTTCCATATGCTGCATAGCTGCTTGCAGGTACTGGCAGAATTCCGATATTTTATTATCCATCCTCAATTCATGCACATCCTGATGCAACTGTAAAATAGTCACTTTCTTTTTGATACTGGGAGACTGATGCTTTCCCTGGCTTGGCACATAACATGAGCCTCCAGGGAAATGATCACTTCCTGCAACTCTATCTTCCTCTTTGAATTTGATCAGTAGAACTAAGATGGAAATTCTAGTCTCTACATTCACAACAGCCTTATCCAGCCTCTCCTTAAAATCGTCAAGAATCATGACATGAGTCCTAAAACCCTTGGAACCAGCTCGACCTACTTGACAGAGATAGCTTTTACTAGCCGCACATTAATCTCTTCTTCACAGTGGAAAATCTTTTTCAGTTTGTGATCCAAGATTAGACCTTGTTGGGGTGGGGCCCTTGATTGATCTCCCTTCAACATTCGAAAGAAATATACAAGGCTGCCTTGCAACAGAGACCCAGCTCCAGCCACTTAAGCCATATACACAATGACATCTCCCAATATCATTAACAATCTCATCTCATAAAGTTTCCCATACACCGTGACTATCAAGCACATGAGGCTCTAATGCCAACATTCCTTATCAATGATGGTATCTAAATCTATCTAATCATTAATATACTTTCTTTTGATCAGAGAAAAATCCTGAAACTTTGCCCCCTGATTTGCCAAGAAGTTGGTGACCTGATTTTGATTCCTATGGCAATGACAGATCAAGAAAAGAGAGAATTTTGAGCTTAACTCTCTGACATCTAGAATTTCATTCAGTTTCAAATATGGATGAGAACCTTTAAGCACCGCATTAATTGCTATCTGCGAATCCCCTTACACTTTGATACTAGGAAAACCCGTCACAAAAGTGGCCTTAAGGCCAGCAAGCAATGCTATCTATTCTGCATAATTATTCATTTGCTTTCTAAAGAAAATGGATCCTCCTATAATAAAACCACCTTTGCTGTCCTGCAACACACACCCCACACCTGGTCTACCATAATTCCCTTTCGAAGCCCCATCAAAATTCAGCTTTAACCCCTGCCCCTGTTGGACCCTGCCAATTAACTTCCTTTCTAAACTTAACTTTACCTTTACACCCTTGGATGGCAATATTGCTTCACATGCTTGGTACCCTGTAGTCTGCATATTACTAACAATTTTCACAGAATTTACAAGGTGACAACTTCAAACTGTGGCACAGCTTAGTTTGGTAGGTAACAATGGGTCCATAATCTGCTTTAGTTAGCATGGTACCGTAAGTGTCAGTTGAGGTTTACAGGTAAAATTTATTTTTTGGTATGTTAATTAAACTTTATAAATCTCGTCTTTTTCTTTATAGCTTTTTCTGGTAAACAAACTTATAATATTTGGAGTTTGTAGGACACTAAATAGGAGAGAAGGGGTTACTTTTCTTGAGTAGAGTCCAAGATATTCTGAACAAACAGCTCCGAAAGGGTTAGTGATTATAAGAGGATATATGGTACTAAAGCAGTCTTATTAGTTTATGGCATACACGACTGCTCAAAACATGGTCACTGTTCAAAATATGGTCAACATAGAAGTTGCAACGAAAACAGGCCCAATGAAACTGCAAATTGTTCCAGATTACTATAGTAGTCACTATAGTAAGACTCGAAGCCCCACCTTGATATGAAGGGGGCGCACAAGGATATACCATAAGTTATAACTCTTAAAATCACTTTTAGGATCTGAGCTGCAAGTGCTTAGAATTAGTATGTAAATATAGATTTCTAAGAGTTTAAGACTATAAAGGAAATGCTTCTGATGATGGGTGAGTGGTTGAGATGTTTCTGATGCTTAGCCTTCCTTACCCTCCTAATTGAATGAATCTTGTTGGATTCTGTGCAAATGGGGACCATAGTGTTTGGTATACAAGTATATGACATTTGAATCGCTAAGAAACCATCCACACCATCTTTCACATGATAACGAGCAACAGGACTGGAGCACAAGGATGAAAATAGCAGCAGATACTGGAAAAGGGTAAAAATAGTTTTGCACGATGAAGTTAATTCACTTGTCATATACCAATGTGTAGAAGTCCAATAGTTTTCTGCATGAAAGCTTCCAAATTAACAAAGTTTAAAGCAGCTAAGCATGAGCATTGGAGATAAGAAGCTTCAAGTTTGTACATGTGATCGAAATTCAAATTTATAGATATTCAATGCCAAGTTATGCTGTGAATAATTTCATATTTTTAAATATACTTATAGTCTAAAGTTAGGCTAGTTTGTTGGCTTATTGATTGGTTATAGAAAATTCTATAGAATAGAGGGCAGACTGATAGAAAATAGGCCACGTATCCTGAAAAATAGGATCATAACAAAACCTATGCATATGTATAAAAATGCATGGAGTGATTGCCATTGAATATAAATATTCTGATTGTGTGTACAAATTGCTCTATCATTAATTGTGAGAGCAAGGCATACGACTGGTGATAGTTGTGTAATTATTTGGTGTGATTTTTATGCTAATAATTAATTTTTATGTTACTGGTTCTGGTTCACGGATACAGCAAATTTTTTTTGGGGCTGGGTTCAATTTGTGTCTTTAGAAAAAAAATGTAAAACTCATATTTTTGCAGACTGAAAACAGGAATTAAGTTTAGAATACTACATAGCATAATATAGTCAACAAAACCACCATAAACTCTAATGTCATCTAAAACATAATTGATAAGTATCATAAATTGTTCATTGTTCAAACTTCAAGTTCAAAATTAAAATAATAGTATCAAGTTTAACAATTGATTTTCAGGATCATAAGGATTTTCTAAATCATCAACAGGAACATTATGATTAATATTACATGATGTTAGAACATTTGAAGAACCACACGTAGTATTGCAGCCACTCGCACTAAAAGTGCGCTCACTTTCGAACTAGCAATACTTGCACTAAAAGTGTGCTCACTTTTGAACTCAACTGTAACATGTTGGAAAGTGGAAGCATCCAAGTCAGTTTGATTTGGCTCCATATCTCATAGTTTCATGGGGGTTTGGGGGCACTTCCCCTCATGGAGTTTAAGTGATGATATAGGACAGGGTTGAGGGGTAGAGCCCCTGGCACCAAGCCCAAATGTAGACCTTCAAAACTACATAGACTTTTATGGTGCTCACCTGAAATATCCCCCTTAAAATTCCAAAATGATTTACACAGATTACAAATAACAGATATAAGAAAATTTCAGATTCTAATGCTCGCTAGTCATGAAATATATCAGAACCTTGATAGATACTAACTTCTCTTCATATAAGCATTCTGAAAAATACAAGGATGTAGACTTCTCAGTTTTCAAATGTTCTCTATTGAAAGCATTAATAAATGACAGTCCTGATATTTTGAACTGTCAGGGAAACATATGAAATTCTCTCAGATAGTCTATACATAATAAAGCCTTATCTCATAGTTGTGTAGCTGCTGATATAGCTGTATACAGGGCACTCCAAATATCGGACCCTTAGATCCTTCAACCCTGATTTCTGCTGTTGCAGCTCGATAGAAATGAAATCACAGGTCTGTGTAGTTTTGCCTAGCCTAGTGTGATGTAATGGTGATATTGGTGTTATCCCATATGATCCCTTCCAACTTCGGCTGTGGAAGCAGGTTCTGCCTGATATTGCAATTGAGACTCCCTTGTCAACCTGTGTCCCTTCTTGTCTGGTGTCTAGCTCCTTCCTGGATTCCCAAGGGTGACGTCTCAGAAGAATTTCATAAGGCATTCATAACAGATCAGAAAAACATTGATTTAAGTAGGGTTTCCCACCACAGGTGCCTCTCAGGTCTGCATCTGAGAAAGCAATTTGTATTCGTTTAATGCAGAGAATAAATCCCAAATTGCCAAGGTTACCCCGAGTTTCCGGGACGGCAAATTTTTTTGCCGATTTTGGGGACGGCGTGGTGGTACCCTAAATTTTGATTATTTAGAAGTCCCAATCCATTATAAAGAAGCATGTTTCTCCATACTAAAAAATATCAAAGGAAGGAAGCTTTATGACACAAATAAATAGAACTAACTAATCGAAGCCTTCAGAAAATGCTGGAATTTAGACCTGCTACAAAGATGATTACGACAGAGGATAAAGATGGTCAAATTTTAAAAATCTAAAAACGACCCAGTTCGGGAAATCAAATTTCCTATCTGCAGCAGAAATATTAGCTTTTCACAAGGTGTTTTGGATTTTCGACCAAAGCCAAATCCGAAAGTTAGGTAGTTATTTTTTAGTTAGTTTATTATTTTTTCAAAATAATTTTAAATAAGAGTTGTGTCTTTTCACTCTAAAGAGGTGTGAAAGCCACTCAAACACATATATATACATAATATAAAATGTAAATAGAAGAGAATACAATATAATAAAATTTCACATATTTGGATAATTTTTAATCAACAAGTATAACATGGACATGGATGTACTATTTTTTCAAAATTAATAAAGATAAGTCTTTTTTTTCTTTCACATGTGTAATAGTTTTATTATCATTTTACAATTAGTCCCTCGGATAAACCAATAGAACTTCTTCAAAGTGATAGTTTGATGTGCATGCTTCCTTATTTGATTCATAGTCTATAT
>MU227524.1:843146-859410 GCA_018584345.1 Thuja plicata
AACATAGAAACTAAGAAAAGTAAAACTAAAAATGCCCAAAGGCTTAGGTGCTGCCATAAAGTTTCATCATCATGTTCATAGTTCAACATAAAAATCAAAATATAGAAAATAAAAATGAAGCACATTGTTGCTCCTATTCTTCTACTGCCAACATGGCATCAATATCCGAGTCCTTTGCTGCTACAAAACAAAAAAATCAGACTGTTGCTAAAACCTAAAAGTAAATTATTAAATGGGGGTTTAGGGGCAAAGCCCCCAAGATGGGGTCAAGGGGCTGCACCCCTTGCGGGGTCTAGGGGCAGCGCCCCTTGTGCACTCCCTGTCGCAGTACAGGAAGGGGTCGAGAGGCAGCCCCCGCTGGGTTTTCGGGGGCAGCGCCCCTGAAAGCTCAACCGACTTTAATTATTTTATAAAGGCTCCGAGAGTTATTTTTCAAGGCAAAAAAAACATCTTAATTTTACCACTTTACATCTTGGCTGGCCGCGGGTTCCTGTGGATTCGCGCAGATCCGCGTGGGATCCTCGTTTTTCCCTCCCGGTACCAAAACGACCTCACCTATGGAAGCCTTTTTGGCTTTTTAAGTTCTTTTTTTTGGGGCCTTTTTGATTGGGGACGGCTGGAAGTCCCCGAGACGCGCAGGGGACGTCTACGGCGTCCCCAGCCGTCCCCAGATTTTTGGGTAGCCGTCCCCAAGTCCCGGGGACGTTTCCAGCTTTTTCTTGAAATTTGGGGACAGCGTGGGGATGTCCCCAAGCCGTCCCCAAGTCCCGGGGGCGTCCCCGTTTCGGAAACTTGGGGATTTAGGCCGGGGATGCGTCCTCGGGTAACCTAGTATTTGCTTATTTATAATGCTCTTCCTACACCCTAATAAAGCCAACACCAGGTCGGCCTAGAAAACAAAATATTAACAATATTTAACAGTTATTTAATATAAATCGGGGACATTACAGTCCGTCCCAAGGGTAGTTAGAGGTCAGCCTAGGAAAAGATTAAAATATTGTTAATATTTAACGTAAATCGGGGACATTACAGTCTGTCCCAAGGGCTTTAGAGAAGGTCAGCCTAGGAAAAGATTAATTTATTTAATTAATAAAGTAATTTTTATTTATTATTTGTTTATGAAATTAGGGCTGGCTGGCCCAGCCAAATCAGGGACATAACAATCATCCTGTCTCGGAGATTACTTGTCCTCAAGCCATCCGCATCTGGATGCTAACATTGAATGCCATTATCCCATATCAACCTCAGATTCACTGCTCTGCCACCTTGCTGCACAACTCTAAGATAAACATCTCTCTTCCAAACTCCATATCTGATCTTATCAATCCTGGAACCATTGAGTGTGATTGTTTCTTGGCTGACCTCCGAATAATCGAGTGCATAATCATGCAACCTTCTAGATAAACCTGTAGTTCTTCTTGGACCTTAACCTCAGACAAACCAACCATCACAACATCACAACTAATTTTTGGTACTGTATCACTTCACTACTCCACTCTGATGCAACCTTAAGTACTGGAGCTTGCAACTCTGTTATTCTGAAGCATTCCAACTATCAAGCTGATTAATGGATCCCAAATCGCCACGTTGTCACATCCATCAAATATGAGGAGATTGAAGTATCACAAAGAGGTATCAACAACAAACTACTCTCCAACTTCAAATGATCTCCCATGGATGTGCAAAACACCCATCATAGGTGCACGAAAAAACATATCAGCCCATCCTAGGCTGCTGATGTAAACTAGAACAGCACCCATAAATCTGAAAGTCAGACTTATGATGATGTAAGACGTGCCTCTGATGAAAAATGATGATAGTGCCTCATCGTTCTGCCAACCTCCAATGATAAAGAGATGATCCACGTTTCTCCAAAACACCCAAACAGTTGCTGTCCTCGAAGTGCTCCCAAGAAAATCCATGTTTAGCAATGTAGAGCAGTCATTACTCAACAATGTATGTAGCAGTAACCCATGAGTTAGGGTGGGAACACTTCTGCCCTTATGCTCATGTGCGTACCATAGATCATAATCCAGATGAAACTCAAACATTTGCAACTCAAAACCAAGTATCTCCGTGACAACTTCTCCATACCTTGGTTTATAGATCAGCTGAGACTTCACTTCTCTAAGTGCATACCAATCAAAGGCAAGTATCTTCATAACATGTGTCACAAGTCCTGGAATTGGGGCAGTCTCAGACTTCATCAAAGAATATCCATCATGATAGGTTTGTATCTCAACACAAGTAGGCACTTGGGACTTTTGTTGGATGGCTAAGTGTTCAACCAAATCTGAACCACCCATGCCTCTATCAATACAAGCATGTCTGACATCATTGTTTGGTCCGTGCAATATATGCTCAACTATCCAATCTAATTCTATGGTTTGAGCCTTCAATGGGCTCTCCAAAAAAGTAACTCCTGATCCTCATAATGTATACAAACAGAAATTTCTGAACCATGCCTCTTTCCATGTCCGCACAAATCTGATTTTTTCTTTTGCTTGCTCAACTCAAGAGGATCATTCCCTATATGCTCCATCTCCACATCTTCTTCCCTTGGAAGAAATAATGATTGAAGATGAGCTGCTCTTTGTTGTCTTTAAGTACCTGTAAGTCTGCAAGAGATAGTTCTCCCTCAAGGAGTTTGTGTCTCCCTTGAGACTTCCAACAATAATCCACCATCATCTTATGAGCATCATCAAAGTGCGTGAGGGTTGCAATAATCATGTCTCTGTTTACTGTCAATTGACCTTCCAATAAAGGGAATAGAGGGAAGTCCCTGCAATTCTTAGAGTATTACTCAAAGCATTGTGTAATATATGTGGAATATTGTTTTTCTAGAAGAAACTTTAATATTCATATTGTAATTTAGAATGGTTATAAGATGGCACATGTTATAAAGTTTATGGATTATTTGACAATGTGTTTTGTGCCTGAGTCATCAAACATTTGTTGATTTTCTTTTGCCAGCTATGAAGATTGGGGTGTTGATGAGCTTATTGTTGAAGATTCATGGAAACGGCAAGTTGGCGGGGACTGAAATGTGTTTTGGATCTGGAAAGACAGTTAGCACCATGTAATGGACAATGCATTGAGCAATTATAGTTGTTGATCTTAATATGACAAAGTTTTTTGCCTTGATAGTATCTTTAGTAGATTGGTATGCATCACTTGCTGTCAACATCCTACTTTGTAAACTACCAAGTTATTAGCACTGTGAATCTTATTACCATAATTTTGTGAAAATAGACCTGCAACTTTATGACGGTACTTGCATTTTTGTTTAGATTCACATTGAGTACAATAGTTTGCAGTTAAATCCATCCAGAGGAGACATACCTTGGTTTTTGCTAATCGAATTTCATTAGTAATCCGAGATGCTATGTCAATGATTGCATGTATAAACTGCTATTGACTGGCTACAACGTAGAAAAACATGTACTGTAAAATTGCAATGGATAATATGTTCTCTAGTTGGTCATTAATATTAGCATTGTGTCAGGGAAATTCTAAACACTAGTATACATGCTACAGTACGGTTTAACTGTTGCGCTTATTTTCATTGCAGTTATAAAAATGCTAGATTTGTTGGCATGTGTGAAATATGATAGTAGTTTATGTGCAAAAGTATTAGCATCGTTACAAATCACTTCTGATGCAGGTTTCTATTTTTTACTATATATCTGTAAACTTTCTGTACGTTTGGAATGATGATCACTCAACATCAAGGTCATTTCTAATTACAATCAATACAAGTTATACTGTAGTTCATAATTTTAATATCAATTTTTAGTCACTTCTCATTAAAAAATTGATATTTTCCATGTTTAAATCGTGCATTTTTTCTGCTTTGGTTGCATCTGGTAGTTGACATTTTCCCATCTGATCATGGTTTTAATTTGATTATGCTTTGGGGTGGGGATTATTATGTAATTGTATTAATCTCTTATAAAATTGCAGATTTAGTAGATTTGTATGCATGGTTTGAAAATGATAACTAAGTAGAGCATGAGTTTGTTCTAGTTATAATTTTGCCTAATTTTATGTTATGTTGGGATTTTGTTTTTTAGTGGTAAAAGCTCCTCGGGCATATCTGTATCTTACCAGTTAAACCAATGCATTTTTTCTGTTCTATCATTTTTTTCACTTTTATTATCAATTGATGGCAAGGGTTACATTTGGTGAATATATATGTAGGTGATGATTATTGGTATTCAAGTTTCAACTGCAGAGTTTGGAGTCAGTTTTCATGAATTTTTATTTTTTTGGGAACTAACATTAATGAATATAGATTGGAAACTACACAGTTGAATCTCAATAAATCATCACATTCTTGCTGTTTATCAGCAACAACAAAAAATTTCAATACAACATAAAACTCAGCAAAATTGTATCTGATATAACTCTAGTGATACAAGCAGATGTTATCTTCGAATGATGCATACAAACCTACTAATCATGTTATTCAATTGAAATCAATTAAGTGGCCTGCAAAGGGTGGTGATAGACGCTACTCTATTAATTTATAATCCAACACTTTCAGCCGAATTTTTAACTTAAGCAAGACTCGGTGCTGTTTTATAATTTTCAAACTGAGTCACACTGTCATTCTCATTGCAATAGATGATTAATGCAGGTTGATTGCCATCTAGAAACAATTTTTACCTCGGCTTTTGAAGTACTGATTATGGTTAGGGTTAAAAAACAAGTAGCTCTTTTTTAAGTATGAAGTAAAGTCAAACCCAATGCTGTCTTACAAGGCCTGAATATGGTGTCACAAGTGTTTTATAGTTTATTAATGAGGTCAGCTGTCATTTACCATATCAGGCTAACATCTGCTTCTCATAAATGGTCACACCTATGTTTGAGTCTATTAGGTTGAAATCATTGCCCATTTAATCTTAATTGCTTTTCTAACTTACCAGATGAGGGATGATGTTGGTAGGAAAATCTCCTGCAAAAACATGTGTAAGCTGTGTTTTATATCAGCACAACATCAAGTGAAATATTACACCTTTGGTTATAATGGGAGGGAGTGGCTTCATAATGCTTGATAGGAAATCCAAATTTTAGTGTGTTTTCAGTAGGGTATGTACAGCACGAACAACGTTAGGCTTTGGCCAACACCTTCCGGAGAGCTATGGTTATACGAGTCAAAATGCTGAAAGTCATGAAAGGATGATTTTACTAGAACTGAAGTGATCTTTTTTTTGTAAGTTGACAGTTCCAGACGAATTTCTAACAGTCAGAGAGAAACAGAATCAGATTAGAAATCTGTTTTGATACCTTTACATTAAACAGCCATTGCAAACTAATCTGTTTCCCATTTCTTCTGTCAAGGTTCAATCAATACACAGATAAATGTATGGATAAAAATCTTATATAAGATGGAAAGAAAACCTAAGGAAATCTAACAGCTGCGAAGACCTTAAGAGAAGTAAGTAAACCCAATTGAAAAGGCAGGGAGGCTCAAATGTCCAAGACATACAGGGCAGCATCTACAGGTATTTTGGAGAGTTGCTTCAAATGACTTGTAGATAAAAATCCGAATTGAGGTGTGCTGAACCTATATTTTAGGATGGGTGACATTGTAAGAACTAGTGCGTCTGGCATGCAGCAGTAGTTATTTTAAGAAATGTGCTTATGGGTCCATCGTGATATGTGGAGACCATGAAAGAGTGTTTTGCTTATTTGATCTGGCACCTAGCTTGTTTGACTCGTTATGGTTTAACTTTAGGCCTTACTCTCTTGGTATATTCATATATCAGTTAATGACTAAGAACTTTGTTTAATGTTTTAACTGTTGATCAACAAAATCTTAATTGGTGGTATGATGAGGCAGGTTTGGGCTGTTCTGTCCTCATCTTGTTGTGAGTATTTTGTCATCTATGAGATAGGAAATGTGATTTTCTTATGTCTAGACGATGCAACCTCCTGGATGTACTCCATAAATCACTATTTACTTTTTGGCAGTTTGCCTGAGAAGAAAGCCTAGTTGCTTCATGTTGAACTTGAAACCTAAGTCCATTTTGTTAACACTCTATGATAGTCTCCAATGGTTTGTCATATATTTTTTAAGGATGTCATAAAAGTTATTCAAATTTTTATCGACAAAGTAGTGGCAACTAATTACTTGTCTTCCCATTGAAGATTAGTTTGACAAGGCTGTTTTTGAGGACTTCCCTCTCTTAGGATCTCACTTGCAAAATATTATCAAATAAAATTATTAACATGTTTGGAAAATAGTTGCAAATATGCTTATAGTGATGAATCCTGAAACAGTAATGTAGGCACCTTCGATGCCTGTCACCCTCTTAAAGCTCCAATAGAAAATAAAGCTCCAATGGAAAATATGATTCCAGGATGATCTTCTCTTTATTACAATATCAATATAAAGGCTTCACAAGGAGAGATTTATGAGGTATAGCCAATGTGGGACAATTCTACCCACTTGGTACCAATACATCACATTTTAAGCCATTAAATTTGCACAATCCATATGAATGTTGTAATAACTTCTGGATTTGATTGTGTAAAATTTTTTATCATCAACGTTTCGGATCACTCTACGTGATCCAAAACATTGTTGATAAATTTATTTACACAATCAAATCCAGAAGCTATCGCAACATTACATTTTTGCAACTTCATGTGATGATGATGATAAAAAATTATACACAATCTAGAAGCTATTGCAACATCACATTTTTGCAACTTCATGTGATGTCTCTGTCGTTATCTTCACCACACCTATCTTCTTGCATGGTAGGCATTCCTTCCTAATGGTCATTGTAGTGTTTGTCATAAATGTTATTATCTTCTTGACATGTATAGGGTTCATCTGACTTGGGTTCATCCCACTTGTGAGATAGATTCATTTACCATTGTGCTTTAGATTTCAGTTTAATTAGCCACCTCCAGTTGGAACTTCGTATTGCCTTCTCATGTTATTTGTACTTGTACAATAAAATCGTATTGACATATTTTGTGTGTTTGTGGACATTAATATACTTACTGTCACTGTCATATGAAGTTTTGAGGATGTCTAGACATGTGCCTGGGACATGGACATTTATTAAATTTTAGGGGATTTCAGGGGGTAGTGTTAAAATTAGTTTTTTTTTTTTTTTGTTTGTTGTAGTAATGACTAAACAAACCAGAAATATGAATTGATCATGGAAAAATAATAGAACCATGCAGCATCATTAGATTATAATAGTAAATATAGGCTTTCCCACTTTTTATGTAATAATGAATAATCCAATAATTTGACATAACTGATTCTTCAAAAAAAAAAGTTGAGTTATGTTTAACTAATAAATCTATTTGAAATGGTTACAGTTTTTGCTGAAACTTTGTTGTTTTTGAACTCTTTTTTTTTTGTTGTTGATTGGTAAAAATCCATTAGGGGTGAACTTTCGGTCAAATTCACACAGGGCCTGCATTGTTTTCAGCTGTGTGTTACATAAATATTTAATATATCTGCTGTTTGATATTAATGGGCACGCCTAGTAATATTTGTAGTTCGTTTATGTTGCTGTATAGATATACACATGTACTTGTTTTCATTTCTGATTGAATGACATGTTTAGTAGATTATGGGGGCATCTGGTAATATGTGTAGTTTGTTTGTTACTGGGGTTGTGAATACATAAAATGTATTTAGTTTTTAATTATATGGCATTAAGAGTAGATTGTTTGGTATTGCATCATTTGCAGAGCAACGTCTCCTAGAGTCAAATTGGTCATATTTAGTCAAATTTTATGATATTTTTGTTTCCCAATTTGTAAAATCCCTATATTACATTAGTATCTGTTTTCAACTTGCTAGCTGACCTCCACGGGCACATCTGAGAATATTGTGTAGTTTGTTGATGCTGTTTGGGCTGGTTGATTGCATGTTAGTTATATTGATTTCCAATTAGATTTGTGTTGCGCCATTTGAAGATAACATTTACTAAGCTTATATTGGCCACATAAATAACATTTACTAAACTTATATTGGTTATAATAATGCGTTAACTTTTGCGTTGGTTTTATTAATTGGTAATAAACATACTTTATAACGTCCTTATATAGTTTTATCTGAATCTGGGGTTAATGGGCACGTTTGGGAAAAATTGTAGTTTGTGCTGCTTGGGTGGTGATGACGTTTAACTATATTCATTTCTAATAAATGTTATATTATGTAGATTTGATTTATATTTACTAATTTGCATCATCATTTGAAGTTGACTTCTAGCACAAACCCTTTTGGCTACTTTGATCACTTTTGAAAGTGGTCATTGAATTGTATATTTGGTCAGTTAAATGGGTCTCCATTTCCCATTGGTAAAAATATTCTTCAGTCAAGTGGATTGGTGAAATCATATTCAGTTAGACTACCACATACAGATTTCAGAATGAATGTCCACGAGATCAACAGTTAAAGGAACTAAGACTTATATCCTAAGCCATCTTCATGTCAGCTCTCCAGTTACGAATTTTCATTATACAAATGGAATTTTCATTATACAAATCTTTGTACTTCACTATTTGAATTAATCTCATTTGACATGCAGAACACTCAAAGTTTCAGATTTAATTTCCATCTTAGCTACGTGTTAGGTTTTGTTGGTAGGTTACTTTTCCTTGAAACATACCGTCAAAGAAGGAATGGGAGAAAAAGATTACTTTTCCTTGAAACATATCTCAGATATTTTTAAACTTAAATTGTATTGGTAACAATGTTTAATTCAAACTGATATTCGAAACACCATACACAAAGAACACCAGATTTATGTGGAAACTCAAGGTGGGAAAAAACATGGAGAAGCTAATTCTTATGAATAACAACACTGGTTAAGGTGACATTGGTTAAGGTGATTTGTACAATGGTCAATGTAGGTAAGGCTCACTATCGATCGGGCTCACTGCCCTGAATACAAAAATAGCTATCACAACTAATACAAAAAGTGATCTTACAAACAAAATTTGAACTGATAAAATTGCATCTGAATATGCATGGGTTCAATTTTAGGGAATAGCACTATCACTACTAGTAGCAGATCCAAATCGAGATCTTTTGCCAGTTTTCAATTTACTTTTGCAAAAAGCTTTTTGATACCACCTTTATTTTGTCATTAGTATTATCTTTCGCCCTTCTTATCCGGTTCACACTCTTCTCCACATAGCCACGCTTCACATCATACCATCTTCATTATTCACACTTCACACACACATATTTGGATCCAAAAAATGTTCTCCATATATACATATTCAATGAACTTGCATATGCCGGCCTAGAAAAACATGTCGACTTGAATACAAATTAAAGTGTCTTGTGATATACAATAAAGATCAACACACTAGCACCAAACCTAAAAGATAGGTCACACATATGGGAAACTCATACCACATTACCATAGGGCCCAAAGACAGGTCTTACATAAAGTAACCACATTATATAGCTTAAGCACCAAAAGGTAAATATGTTCTAGGACTGATGGGAACACCACAACCAAGACCATGTCTTGATCACCACAAAATTCAGCGACAACTGAAGGATAGCACCGAGAAGCAACAGTCCAAAGAATGAATACAACTGCAATACCAAAGTGACTGACATACCGCATGAATGTTCGGAAACTAAATGATATTCGAAAAGAACTTTGAGTATAACAACCCTCCATATTATATCCAAAAATATGTACCACCATTATCGAACCAAGGATAATCATCCACAATATTTGTTATCATATAATATTGGATAAGACAGAACCATTTTGTTCACCACTTGGAACACAACCAATTGGTACACTAGTTTTGAGATCAATGACAACAACGCCAACAACAATATTGCAACAATCTCCCCTTTTAGCATTGATGTCAAACAACAAAAACAAAAAGTCACCAAAAGCCAAAAACTACCCTTGAGTTAAGTAGTTCCATTTTTACTTTTGTTTTTCTTCTTCATTTTCTCCCCCCTTTGCCAACATTGGGCCAAACCATCTAATCTGATCAAATTAAAATAACAGATTTTACAAGGAATTTTTTCTTGCACCTTTTTATTATAATTAGAAGGTTCTGTTATGTAGAACTAATGAATCAAAAGATGATTACCAGTAAGGGGACCAATACTAACGTTCATATTCCTTTGCATCAGAAAGAATTTCAAAAAGATGTTCTAACTGAAGTGGCATTAACTATAATTTAGACAGGTTCATTTAGAAGCCCCTAACTTGTTCTGTATGTAATGAAATTTAATTTTTCTTTTTTTGTTAGAAATAGGACATTAATACCTATTTCCTAGATATTTTTCATTTTTGTTTAGAATTTAGTTTACTATTTTTTTCGTGAGAATAGAACAGATTAGTATATATATGGTAAAAAACCTTTGTTTAAAAAAATTAAAAATACAAAGTCATAACAAAATCAATATATATTAAAATCATAATCATTGAAAAACTCATTTCAGATAGCACCAAATTAAAAATTGAAAATTCTAAATCAATTCATTTGATCCCCAAAAAGTTAATGTCAAAGTGAGTTTTTGTCAACATTTTGATAGGTGCGAAGGAGACTCCATTGCATGTATGAATGAAGAGTAGAGAGGTTCTATGAAAGAGAGTTTGATCTAAGAAGCTTTGATCTAATTCTCTTCAATTAAATCCTTCAAATGAGACCTCTCAAGGCTTAAATCATTACATTTTCTTAAAAATGTGTGATTTCAACAAAACTCAGGATGTGCAAAAAAGAGGGACACCCTATTGTGGGACCACCCAAGAGTTCGTTTCCTTAAGATCAGTTATCCCAAGATATTTTTATACTTTAACTGTACCAGTAACAATGTTCAATTCAAATTGATATTCAAATCACTGATAAACATGAAAACAAAAAAGAAACACCATGCACAAAGAACAACAGATTTACGTGGAAACCCAAGGTGGGAAAAACTACAGAGATGCTAATTCTCATGCATAAGAACACTGGTTAAAGTGATTTGTACAATGCTCACTGCAGGTAAGCTCACTGCCAATCGGGCTCACTGTCATGAATACAAAAATAACTATCACAACTAATACGAAAAGTGATCTTACAAGCAAAACTTGAACTGATGAAATTGCATCTGAATATGCACGGATTTAGTTTCTGTGAATAACACTATCACTGTCAGCAACACACCCAAACCGAGATCTTTTGTCAGCCTTCAATTTACTTCTGTAAAAGCCTTTTTGATACCATCTTTACTTTGTGATCGGTATTATCCTTTGCCCTTCTTATCTAGTTCACACTCTTCTCCACATAGTCATGCTTCACATCATACCATCTTCATCATTCACACCTCACACACATATATTCAGATCCAAAAGATGTTCTCCATATATACATATCCGATGAACTTACAAAAATATGTCGGCATAGCAAAACATGGTGACTTGAATATAAAACAAGGTGTCTTATGATATTTAATGAAGATCAACACATTAGCACAGGACCTAAAATATAGGACACACATAAGGGAAACTCATACCATGCTACCATAGGACCCAAAGATAGGTCTTACATAAAGTAACCACGTTACATAGCTTAAGCAACGAAAGATAAATATGTTCTAGGATTGATGAGAACGCCACAACCAAGACCATGTCTTGATCACCACAAAATTCAGCAACAACCAAAGGATAGCACCGAGAAGCAACAATTCAAAGAATGAATACAATTGTTATACCAAAATTACCGACACATTGCATGAATGTCCGAATACCAAAGGATACTTAGAAAGAACTCTGAACATAACATCCATCCAAACTATATCCAAAAAGATGTACCACCATTACCAAACCAAGGATAACCATCCACAATATCTGTTATCATATAATACTGCATAAGATGGATCAATTTTGTTCACCACTCGAAGCACAACCAACCGATACACTAGTTAAGGTGGAAACCCAAGGTGGGAAAAACTACAGAGATGCTAATTCTCATGCATAAGAACACTGGTTAAGGTGATTTGTACAATGCTCACTGCAGGTAAGGCTCACTACCAATCGGGCTCACTGCCATGAATACAAAAATAACTATCACAACTAATACGAAAAGTGATCTTACAAACAAAACTTGAACTGATGAAATTGCATTTGAATATGCACGGATTTAGTTTCGGTGAATAACACTATCACTGTCAGCAACACACACAAACTGAGATCTTCTACCAGCCTTCAATTTACTTCTGTAAAAACCTTTCTGATACCATCTTTACTTTGTGATCGATATTATCCTTCACCCTTCTTATTCAGTTCACACTATTCTCCACATAGTCATGCTTCACATCATACCATCTTCATCATTCACACCTCACACACATATATTCGGATCCAAAAGATGTTCTCCATATACACATATCCGATGAACTTACAAAAATATGTCGGCGTAGCAAACATGGTGGCTTGAATATAAAATAAAGTGTCTTATGATATTCAATGAAGATCAACACACTAGCACTGGTCCTAAAATATAGGACACACATAAGGGAAACTCATACCATGCTACCATAGGACCCAAAGATAGGTCTTACATAAAGTAACCACGTTACATAGCTTAAGCAATGAAAGATAAATATGTTTTAGGATTGATAAGAACGCCACAACCAAGACCATGTCTTGATCACCACAAAATTCAGCAACAACCAAAGGATAGCACCGAGAAGCAACAATTCAAAGAATGAATACAATTGTTATACCAAAATTACCGACACACTGCATTAATGTCCGAATACCAAAGGATACTTAGAAAGAACTCAGAACATAACATCCATCCAAACTATATCCAAAAAGATGTACCACCATTACCAAACCAAGGATAACCATCCACAATATCGGTTATCATATAATACTGCATAAGATAGATCAATTCTACTCACCACTCGAAGCACAACCAACCGATACACTAGTTTTGACATCAATGACAACAATGCCACCATAAATATTGCAAATTCAATAGACTTGTGATCATGTTGAAATTGTTAAACTTGTTCTTTAATTTGCATAAGCTCCTCCATAACCTTAATATTATTCTTACATATCTTTTTGAACTGCGAAATTTGAAAAGCTATTTGAAAGAGTGTGTTAAGAGTAAAACCTTAAATTGTCAATTTCATGGTGATAATTGTTAGAAATTCAATAGTACATCTATTTTTAGAATATGCTTTAGAATAACTTGTCTAATAGAATTTACAACTACATTATTATGCATTCTAAAGTCTAAAATAGCTTCTTTCAAATTTAGTTTATAATAAAGAATTGTAGATAATTGTCTAAAGACAACAAACTGTTACACTGGTGAGCAAGATTGATTGCGCCCTTGGTCTCCTTGGTTGTTCAACACAGTGGTGGTTGTTGACATGGCTTAACCACCTCCTATGTCTTCTATTTGTCTAGTGGTTGTATCAGGCATTAACATGTCGATCTTTTGGTGCAACGACAACCACTAGTTGTAACACAAACCATCACTCTTAGCAGATAAGCAATCCCAAAATATGCGTCTTATACAAGCTAAACGAGATCTAGAAATATAACAATACATATTTAAGATTTCTATATATTATTCCATTCTTCTTCATTTTTTTTGAAATTAAAACTTCAATAATAGTAAGTGTTTCTTCCAACTCTTTATGCCACTCCATCAAATGAAACATATGAAAAAATTGATCTACATAGATATTTGTAACAATAATATGTACTCATCCACATCATCGTAGAGAACGTGCAGCAATTTACTAAAAGAATTGTTATTGTAGTAGGATGAGAAGATTAAAAAATAATAATGTAGCAAGCTAAATGGGCTTAACCTTGGAGGAAACTCCATGGTTAAGTGGAATAATATTGGGATGGAGGAAGGGTTGGGTGATCTCCCGAGAAGGCCCAATGCTTCACCTTTGTGAGCATCACCTAAATGTAATAAGTGCTAAGTGTACCATCCATTCTCATGAGAGATGGGTTCTTGTCAACCCTATTCATGAAACATAGGTCAATGAGTTTGACTTGATAACTACAAAGTTGAAATCCTAATAGCAATATTATAATTTAAATTGCTATGAAAAATACCTCCTACATAAAAATATTGTTGTCAATAAACAAATAACTAACATCGAGGACCACCCAAATGGAAGATGAATGTTAAAAGGTAAATTAATTGTAATACTTGATTATCGATTGTTGCCCTTGCAAGATGCCGATATAGAGAAACACGCATAAGAACCCTCTAAAAAACACCATTGATGTTCAGGAATCCATAGAGGAGATCACTACGGGGCAACTACTTCAAATCTTGTTAACTACAAAATGGTACAACTAAAAAAATACAAATAGATATTATTCAATGTGTTTTCATCATTTTTTTGCATTTTTATAAATCACGGAAATAGATTATGAGGATCAAACTAGTGAAAATTATGTAGTATACAAAATTGAATTTTCTTATTATGTAAAATAATACTATTTTGTGTGAAAAATAACCGAGCCTCTTACACCTATTACCAGCTATCCTAAAAATGAATGGGTGAGGCCCACTAAATAAAAATGACTGAAAATTAATATCCAACTGTAACATGGTCTCTTCATGAACATATTTTGCATACCCTTAAAATTGAAATTTCAATTGAAATTTGTTTATTCAATACCATTCATTTTTATGGGGTAATAAAATTCATTTCTCATTTGGAGCATATAATTGTACATAGCTAGATTTATGACCAACATAGAAATATTCATTTTCAAGACTTAAAAAGTTGATATACTAATTATAGGCCTTTACAATTCTAGCGATAAAATTTGATCTCAAAACACCCATGACATAGTACACCAACAATGATCATGGCATTGTGATACAAAATTTAGATGCAAAATGTCATAGACAATTCAAAATATATCCACTACTATCCTTTCTATCATTTTGGTTTAATCAATGCACAAATTGTATTTCAACATTGATATTAAAAAACTACAATAAAAAATCATCCATACAAGCACCTCAAAATCTATCAAGGCGTAGTTTGAATAACAATTTAAAAATTAACTATTAGTACAAATTACAATGGTGATGCACATTGGTTGGATGAACCAAACCAATCTTCTTATAGTAACTACTTCAATATATTCATGGCAAATGAAATACAAATCTAAAAATATTAGGTTTTAGAGCTACTAGAACCTTGAGTTCGAGATAATATCTTTATGGTCTTTTAAATGAAAATCTTTGCTATAAACTAAATTTTAGATTTAGGCATGGGACGAAGAATTTGTTGATGTTAATGATTTATATTAGAATGTAGTTTGAATGATTGAAAGTCCACATGTGACAATTATTTTCACTTGGTTTGAGTTTGTTTATATGAAGTTCAAAGAAGAAAACTCTCGTTATTCTTTCTTTTACAAAATTAGAATATAAATTGGATTCAGTTCAATAAAATTAGACAAAAAGAAAAGATTTTTAATTTTTAGTTCAATCTAAGAGAAAAGACATTGTTAATTTCTAAATGAAAATATGTCACAAGATTTGCTTTGTAATTTCTTAAAATCATATTTTGCATGTCCTTAAAAGCAAAATCTCAATTGAACGCCACTGATGATGAGATCTATATGCTGGCCCAAATCCAAGCAAAGAAAAGCATTGTCTGGATGGAAGGACCATTGGGATGGACTGCCTGGGTAGAGACCCATGAAGATATTCTACACTAATCTTGTATCTCTCCTTTTATGCGTTCATTAGTTTTGATATGTATTTAAACTCTGATACTTTGACTCTTTCCATGTGAGGCTATGCCTCTTTTTGTACATTTCGATGTAATTTTTGATCTTCTTATAATTAATATAAAAAAAATCTCAATTGAAATTTGTTTATTCAAATAACATTTGGTTTTATGGAGTAATAAAATTCATTTGTCATTTAGATCATTTAATTGTACATAGCTAGAACTATGACAAGTGTTGGGGCGCCCCCAGAGGCGTACGCAGAAGACGACCCTCTGCAGTCCTGCGCCCTTCTTTGTATGCTAACTGGGTAGAGATTCTTCCCTGATTGACACCCCCTGTGTATGATCATTGGCGTACAATTTTTTTTTGCTGCGATTTTTGTGTTCCTATCTGTGTGCCATCACTAGTACATTTCAGCTCAAATTTTGACCAAAAAATTCGACCAATGTTTAGCTTGGTCGCATTACAAAGGAAAGCTTTTGTTTTTTTTATTTTTAATCCCGTGTTGGTCGAAATTTCGACCAAAA
>MU227524.1:880111-896901 GCA_018584345.1 Thuja plicata
CCATTAATACCTATTAGGATGCATAAGGACTCATTAGGACCCCTTACAACACATTAATAGTCATAAGACCTATTAGAGAAAGAGAGAGAGCATTAATCACCGTAGGACACTCTTTAGAGTTCTAAGTGGTTCTAATGTATCATAAGGGGTCATAATGGGTTCTAAATGGTCCTACGACCCTTTAGGACCCATTCTAATCCCTTAGGACACATTAGGACCCATTGTGACCTATTATGACACATTAGGGCCTCTTAGGACCCCTTAGAATGCATTAATCATTGTAGGACACACTAATGGGCTCTAATGTGTCCTAATGTTTCCTAAGGGGTTCTAATGGGTTGTAAGTGGTCCTAGGAACCCTTAGGACCCAGTACGACCCCTTAGGACCCATTAAGACCCATCATGACCGCTTAAAATACATTAATAGTCATAGGACTCAATAGAGAGAGAGAAGGTGAGGACCCATTACGACCCCTTAGGACCCCTCTCTACATATTAAGGATTGTAAGGATTGTCAAAGGGGTCCTAGGATACATTAATGTGTCCTAGGACCCCTTACCATACACTACTGAATGGTAAAGGGTCTTAAGGGGTCCTAAGACACATAAATGTGTCCTAGGATCCCTTATGACCCCTTGCAACCCTTGAGGACCCCTAAGATGTAGGGTAATGGGTTCTAAGGGGTCCTAGGACACATTAATGTGTCACAGCACCCCTTGTGACCCCTTAGGACCCTCTAGGACCCCTCTCTACATCTTAGGGGTCATACGGTTGTTAAGGGGTCCTAGGACACATTAATGTGTCATAGGACCCCTTAGACCCCTTACAACCCCCTAGGATCCCTTACCATACACTAATGAATGGTAAGGGGTCCTACGGGGTCTTAAGGGGCCCTAAGACACATTAATGTGTCCTAGGACCCTTCATGATCCCTTACAAACTTTCAAGAGACCTAAGATGTATGATAAGGGGTCCTAAGGGGTCATAAGGGATTCTAGGACACATTAATGTGTCTTAGAACCCCTTATGACCCCTTATGACCCTCGAGGACCCCTCTCTCTAAATCTTAGGGGTTGTAATAGTTTTTAATGTGTCGTAGGACCCCTTAGACCCCTTACAACCCCTTAGGAAACCTTACCATACACTAATGAATGGTAAGGGGTGTTAAGGGGTCATCAATGGTCTTAAAGGGTCATAGGACACATTACTGTGTCGTAGGACCCCTTAAGACCAATTATGAACCCTTACAATTAACTAATGAATGGTAGGGGGTCCTAAGGGGTCCTCAATGGTCTTAAGGGGTCTTAGGACACATTACTGTGTTGTCTAACCCTTAATACCCCTTAGGACCCATTACCATACACTAATGTATGGTAGGGAGTCGTAAGGGGTCTTAAGGGTCCTACGACACATTAATTTGTCCTTGAAACCCTTATGATACCTTAGGACCCTTTAGCACCCCTAAGATGTAGGGAAAGGGGTCATAAGGGGTTCTAGGACACATTAATGTGTCCTAGGACCCCTAATGACCCCTTAGTATCATTTAGGACTCCCCTCTCTACACATTAGGTGTCATACACATTAGGTGTCATAAGGGTTAATAACTTGACCTAGAACATATCACTATGTCCTAGGACCTCTTAAGACCCCTTAGGACCCCTTACCATACACTAATGTATGGAAAGAGGTTGTAAGGGGTTTTAAGGTGTTATAGGACACATTAATGTGTCCTAGAACCCCTTATGATCCCTTAGGACCCTTTAATATCCCTAAGATGTATGATAAGGGGTCATAAGGTATCCTAAGGCGTTATAAGGGGTCTTAGGACATATTAATGTGTCCTAGGAACCCTTATCACCCATTAGGACCCTTGAATACCCCTCTCTCTCTACATCTTATGGGTCGTAAGGGTTGTTAAGGGGTCTTAAGACACATTAATGTGCCCTATGACCCCTTATACCCCTTAGGACCCCTTACCATAAACTAATGAATGGTAAGGGGTCATAAGAGTTTGCAAGTGTTCTTAAAGGATCCTAGGACACATTATTGTGTCTTAGAACCCCTTATGGCCCCTTAAGAGCATTTACAACCCCTAAGTTGTATGGTAAGGGGTCCTAAGGTTTCCTAAGGGTCAAAAGGGCTCCTAGGACACATTAATTTAATGTGTCCTAGGACCTCTTTTGACACTTTAGGACCCTTGAAAACCCCTCTCTCTACATATTAAGGGTCATAAGGGTTGTTAAGGTGTCTTATGACACATTAATTTATCCTAGGACCCCTTAGACCCCTTATAACCCCTTAGGAAATCTTACCATACACTAGTGAATGTTAATGTGTCCTAAGGGGTTGTAAAGGGACTTAAGACACATTAATGTGTCACAGGACCCCTTATGATTGCTTAAAAACTTTTAGGATCCTTAAGATATATGGTAATTGGTCCTAAGGGGTCCTAGAACACATTAATGTTTCCTAGGACCCCTTATGACCCATTAGGACTCTTTAGTACCCCTAAGATGTAGGGTAAGGGGTCCTAGGACACTTTAATATGTCCTAGGACCCCTTATGACACCTTATAACCCTTTACGGTCCCTCTCTCTATATCTTAGGTTTTGTAAGGGATTTAATGGGTCCTAGGACACATTACTGTGTCCTAGGACTCCCTAACACCACTTACCATACACTAATGTATGGTAAGGGGTCATAAAGGGGTCTTAAGAGGCCCTAAGATAGATTAATGTGTCCTAGAACCTCTTATGACCCCTTAGGACCCTTTAATACCCCTAATATGTATAGTAAGGTGTCGTAAGGTGTCCTAAGGGGTCATAAGGGGTCCTACAACACATTAATGTGTCCTAAGACCCATTATGAACCCTTATGACCCCTCTCTCTACATATTATGGGTCGTACAGGTTTTTTAAGGGGTCATAGTCCAAACATTAATGTTTCCTTGGACCCATTACACCCCTTAAGACCCCTTACCATACACTAACGAATGTTAATGGGTCATAAGACAAATTAATGTATTGTAGGATCCCTTATGACCCCTTATGACCCTTTAGGACCCCTAAGATGTATGATAAGGGGTCCTAGGACACATTAATGTGTCGTACAACCCATTATGACCACTTAGGACCCTTGAAGACCCCTCTCTCTACATCTTAGGGGTCGTAAGGGTTGTTAAGGGGTCGTAGGACACACCAATGTGTCATAGGAACCCTTAGAACCCCTGCAACCCCTTAGGACCCCTTACCATACACTAATGAATTGTAAGGAGTCCTAAGGGCTCATAAGTGGTCTTATAGGGTCATACGACACATTAACATGTCCTAGAACCCTTATGACCCCTTAAGACCCTTTACGACACCTAAGATGTATGGTAAGGGCTCCTAAGGTGTCCTAAGGGGTCATAAGTGATCCTAGGACACATTAATGTTTCCTAGGATGCCTTATGACCACTTAGGATCATTGAAGACCCCTCTCTACATCCTAGGACTCCTTATACCCCTTACGACCCCTTACCATACACTAATGAATGGTAAGGGCTCCTAAGAGTTTGTAAGTGGTCTTAAGGGATCCTAGGACACATTAATGTTTCCTAGAACCCATTATGATCCCTTAAGAGCCTTTACAACCCCTAAGATGTAAGGGTTCCTAAGGTATCCTAAAGGTCAAAAGGGGTGCTAGGCCACATTAATGACCCTTTATGACCCTTATGACCCTTTATGACCCTTCAAGACCCGTCTCTCTACATATTAACTGTCATCAGGGTTGATGAGCCTCTTTAAAGGCTATCTTTTCCAATGCTTTTTATTTTCTTTCCAGCAGTTTACTTGCAAAACATATACTTAAACTTATGGTTTTATATGTATATTTTGTATATGTAAGGACATAAGTAGTAAAATGGATAAAAAGGGAATATAGTATATTTGTTTGGAACTGATGGATAAAATGATAAGATGTAGTAGTTATATGCTAATGAATGATCCTATTTCCTTTGCTATGTTTGTGGGTAGTTTCCTTCGTGTAGCCATGTGCCTTGCAAGATTATTAATTGGAACCTAACACTTCTTTCCTGATATTAATGATGAAAATATGTATGTCTCGGAGGTTGTGTGTATGCATTAATCATATTATAGGGATCATTCGTGGTGAATTAAAGATCTTTGCAAGCGGTTGATGTAAGTTAAGATGTTGCTACAAGATCTTTGCTTGAAGAACAAGTCAATTCAATTTCCTGTTGAAGACAATGCGCGGATCTAGAGGCACCATGTACTATATTCTCTAAAGACTTATTCTCTATGGCTAATATTTCTGTTATGAAGCATTATGTATCTGTAACAATCCTCATTAATGGAGTGATCTTAGATTTAGGGAGTAGTTGTAGATTTCCTTTAAATAAGATGACTGTTGTAACTCTTTGGAGTTAGTCGAGTTAGTAGTTTTTTTGTGAATACAAGCTGATACAATTGTAATACTATTTTATTTTATCCAAGTGTATTTTCCATGAATGAATAGAATGCACAAGTTGAGTTAAATTATGTTATCTTGATTGTGTTTCTATTCACTCATCCAAGGGGGCCCACTTGGTAAGTGAGTTCCCTTGTTAGATTAGAAATCATTTCCATGCTTTTAGAGAAGTAAAATAGAACTCTATTGTTCCTGCAGCCACTAGTAACAAAACTAGTAGACTGTTCCTGCAACATAGGAGGGTAGAGCAGTTCCTATACGTAATTATTATTTTCTTAGAGTAAGAGAATTTAGTTGAGTTAGCATAGAGAAGCTTAATTTATTTCAATTTCATAGGTTTAGCCATGAGAATCAATGGAGTTTGAAGCATATACTTTGCAAATGCCATTCCAAGTTTACGTCCCTAGTCGATAATTAAATGAGACTGAATAATCTAATTAGCAACCATTTAGGGTGTCCAATCCTGAAATAAGCACTCTAATGCTACGGGTTTCTAAGAAAATTGTTTAGCGAAGCATTTTTGGTGCCGCTACCGAGGATCATGTTAGTTCAAACTTACTTTGGTGTTCATGTTTCCAGTTTTCATAATTTAGGATTGAGTTTCAAGTAATCCTTTTTTGCATAGAAGAAGAGACCCTCGTGGGAGATTCCTTCCTCAAAATCACCAAGTTGAACCATTTTATATCTTTAATCCTGAGCCAGAGGAACCCCGAGTTGAGAGTGAAGAAGAAAACTCATTCGAAAATCCATTTTCTGATGCCCAAGGAGAAATATCTTCATCATCATCCTTTGATGGATCACTACATTTGCATGACCTGTTTGACGAACCTGAGAATCAAGACAACCATTTATCCCTTATTATCTATCAACCACAATAGCTAGGTCCTCCCCCAAGGATGGATCAACCTACCTTTCCTTTCCCCATTCCTCCTCAACATGGTAATCATAATTTGAAGAACATACCTGCCTCAATACTCCCAAAATTTGATGGCCTCATCACTAAAGACCCTGAAACCTTCCTTTCTGAGTTTGATATCCTCTGTAGGAGCTATGATTACACAACTGACGCCCATAAGCTGAAATTGTTTCCATCTACTCTTAAGGAGGCTGCTCTAAGGTGGTTCATGGGGCTAGGAGCTAATGTTGTAGCAGATTGGGATGCCATGAGAAACATGTTTCTTTCCAAATATAAGGAATACTGTAGGGGTCGAGATTTAAAAGGTGATGAAATTTTCAAAATGTCTCAAAAGGAGGATGAGACCTTAGAGGATTATGTCTCAAGGTTTATGTTCAACCTATAGCGGAATACCCAACATCACTTGAATAAGGAGTCCCAAAAAATCTTTTTTCTAAAAGGTGTAAATGATGGGAGTATAGAAGCTTTGGATCTTATGGTTGGTGGGGACATCACTCAGAAGGACTTGGATGATATAAAAAACATATGCCTGAACTATTCAAGGGATACTGTGAAGAAAGCGAGAGGAATAAGAGACTTGCCTCATAAATCCAATGGTTCGGGAGTATCTAAATTAGAGTTGTCCAATCTTTTGTCTGATTTTAAGTAGGACATCATCAATGACATTGCTACTTAGCTGGACAGTATACAAGCACGAAGGAAGGAGGAGGATGCAGAAGCTATGCTGGCTGAATTTTGCTCTCACTACAGAGAGAAGAAAAGGAACTATAAGTGCAAAATAGTTGTGTCTGTGGACACTACCTCAATGCCCATAGATTTTACAGATATATAAGAGGACAATGGTAAGGTTTTCTACATTTACCAGAGGCGACCATGGGATCAAAGGCAAGGTATGCCTTAAGAGCCCCTGAATAATTTTGGTTAAAATAATAGTAGTCAATGGCAAAACCAAAACCCTCAGAATTTTGGCCCTCAGGGACAAAATTAGAATTATAACTGGTCTAACCAACAACCACAGTATAACCAAAACTATCAGCAACAACCTCCATTCAACCCACACCAACAATAATTTAACCAATATCAGCAGCCACAACAAAATAACCAATGACAACCACATGGTAACTGGAAACAACAACCTAAGTTGGGACCCAATCAGCCTAATCAACAACAAGCTATTATGCCTCCACCTCAGAAACAAGCTATTATGCCTCCACCTCAAAAATAAGCTATTATGCTTCCACCTCCTGCAACCAATAGTAATCCTCATAAGCCAACACAACTGCCTACACAACCAACTCCAAATCCTAATAATAAGCAACAAGCTTACTCCCTGCAAGTGAATGATATTCACTTAAGATCAGGAACAACATTGCCAGCACCTAAGGAGCCCATAATAAATGAAGTTTCTAATGTTGAGGAAATAATTGAGAATCAATCTACTACTGCTCCACCTATTCCGCAATCTACTCTAGTTTTGAAAAATCCACCTTATCCGCAGAGATTGGTTCAAAAAACACCCTTAAAAGAAAACCCTATTGTAACTGATTTGATTGATCAACTCAAAAAAATGACTGTCCAAATACCTTTGCTAGATGCCCTCAAAGAAATTCTCATCTATAATAAAGCAATCAAGGAAGCCTGTATCAAACACCCTGGTAGAAAGAGGAAAGATCCTGACACTGCCCATGTTCTTGGGCAACTTTCTGATCTCATGCTCAGTAAAGTATTGATGCCTAAATACTCTGATCTAGGAAGCCCAGTAGTTACCATTTATATTAACGGTATCCAAATAAAAAATGTCTTGATTGATTTAGGGGCATCCATCAATGTGATGACTATGGAAGTTTTGTTAAGACTTAGTATCATTGGTTTAAGGAAAACACCTACAATACTCCAGTTATCTGATAATTCCACAGTGAAGCTAGATGGCATGGTGGAGGACATTGTTGTCACACTTGATTCCTTGGATTACCCCTCAGATTTTATAATCATGTCCCCCAAAGCCACAGTAGGAGGATATCCATTAATCTTAGGAAGGCCTTGGCTAGCCACAACAGATGCTTGCATTGCATGCCGCTAAGGAAAAATGACAATATCTGATGGGATCTATACCAAGAAATTAACCCTGTATTCTCCAGCCAAGCCCCAAGCTGAAATTGACCAAGTTATCTGGCCAAACCTAAGTGATGCTTCCCTTGAGGCAAACTTTGTGCAACAACTCATGGTTATTGGAAGAGATCCATTTATGGTATCCCAAGAGGAAGATGACATACTGGAGGCAATTCTTAACCATCAGTATGGCTCTGATACATCCTCTTGTCATGTCCCTAACTATTCCCTCCAAACTATATTTCCCAAGCAGAACCCACCTAAGCTTCCTGCAACACCTGATTATCTTCATACCCTATTACCACATGAGATCAAGTCACCCTCATTTGCAGAATTTATGATGTTGGATAAAGTCAAAATAGTAGAAATTGCCTTAGGAAAATAATTGAATGTCAATAAAACCCTCACCAAGTCTCAGATGGCCAGTCTTATCCAACTGTTGAAAGAAAGACAACAAGCCTTTGCATGGGACTATACCGATATGAAGGGGTTGGACCAAAAGATTTGTACCCATAAGATTTATATCAGCCCTGAGTCCAGACCAATTAGATAAGCCCAGAGGAGAGTTAACCCTACTCTGAGATATATAGTGAAGACCGAGTTACAAAAAATGCTTAAAGCTGACTTTATATATCCAATTTATGATAGCCAGTGGGTCTCTCTTTTAGTTCTTGTTCCAAAAAGGGGGAAAATGGAGAGTTTGT
The DNA here is from genome assembly GCA_018584345.1 of Thuja plicata. Lineage (NCBI taxonomy): Eukaryota > Viridiplantae > Streptophyta > Pinopsida > Cupressales > Cupressaceae > Thuja > Thuja plicata. The sequence continues at coordinate 888,308 of MU227524.1, forward strand.
GTGGACTATAGGGAGCTCAACAAAGCCACTAAGAAAGACCACTTTCCATTACCTTTCATTGACCAAGTACTTGACAACCTTGTTGGAAAAAAGTATTTTTCATTTTTGGATGGCTTCAGTGGCTACAACCAAATCCAGATAGCACCTGAAGATCAGGATAAGACAACGTTCACCTATCCATGGGGAAAATTTTCTTATTGTGTCTTGCCATTTGGATTGTGCAATGCACCTTCTACTTTTCAGCGGACGGTAATCAATATCTTCTCTGACATTTTTGTTGACTGTGTTGAAATATACATGGATGACTTCACTACATAAGGAAATACATTTGAGGAGGCTCATGCTAACTTGGAGAAAGTTCTTAAAATATGTCAGAAATATAACCTCTACCTTAACAGTGAGAAGTGCTACATGATGATGGAAGAGGGAGTTGTCTTAGGGCATTACCTCCCATCCTTTGGCATCTAGGTTGATCCTGCAAAGATTGCAGTCATCACTACGCTTCCAACTCCAGTCAAGTAGAAGGATGTTAGGAGTTTTCTTGGTCATGATGGATACTACAAGAGATTCATTAAGGACTTCAGCCAACTTTCAGCCCCATTGTATATCCTGTTGAAAAAAGAAGTTGAATTTGAATGGATAGCTGACCGTGAACTGTCATTTCAGCAGTTAAAATATGTTCTGACTCAAACACCTATTCTTAGAGGACCTGATTGGAAGCTTCCCTTTCATATTTCATACTGATGCATCTGACTATGCCATTGGGGTAGTGATAGGCCAAAAGGAAGGTACAGTTGAGCATGTTATTTATTATATTAGTAAGAATCTACAAGGTGCTAAACTGAACTATACTGTTACTGAAAAGGAATTGCTAGCAGTAATCTATGCACTTAACAAATTCAGACATTACATTCCTGGTTATGAAGTATTTGTATACACTGATCATTCAACAATCAAATACTTAATGAACAAGCTTGCCATATCTGGTAGGTTAGCAAGATGGTTACTCCTCATGCAGGAGTTTGATGTAACAGACATTGATAAACCAGGAAAAGCTAATGTGGTGGCTGATTTCTTATCTAGATTACAAGTTCCAGATGATCCTACAGCAATTGATGGCAACTTCCTTGATGAGCACATCTTCTCTATTGACACTTACAACCCATGGTATGCTGATATCACAAACTACCTTGCTACAGGAAGGAAACCACCTCGTTTCTCTCTAAGAGAGCATAGACTTCTAGTTGAGAAAAGCGTCAACTTTTCATGGATCTCAGGATTTATGTTTTATACAGGTTCTGATCAGGTCACAAACCCCTAGTCTATTCCTCAAGTACTCAAATGTATCCTTTGGTAAGGGTTTAGTGAATATGTCTGCAAGTTGTTCTTTTGATTGTACATATTCCGGTATAACTTGTTTCTCTTATAATTGTTCCCTCAAGTAGTGATATTTGATAGATATATGCTTTATTTTTTGATGCATCACATGGTTCTTTGAAATATTTATTACACTAGTATTATCAAAATAAATTACACCTGGGTCAGTGATCTCTTTATTCATGCCTTTCAAAATTTGTTTTATCCATGCAATGTTCAAACAGTTTGTAGTAGCAGCAACATATTATGCTTCTGTAGTTGACTGAGATATGCATCCTTGATTTTTACTTATCCAAGTAACTAATCTTTCTCCTTTAAAGAATGCTCCACCTGTAGTGCTCTTTCTATCATTAATTTTCCCAGTCCAATCAACATCTATTTAAACTTTCATTTTGAATTTTCCATCTCTCTTGTACCATAATCCATAATCTTCATTGTTCTTCAGGTATCTAAAAATTCTCTTTACAATAGTCATATGTGATTCTCTAGGATTAGCAAAAAATATTGCTACAATTCCAACTGCGTGTGCAATATCTGGTCTAATGTGTACAACATACATCAAATTTTCAATCATAGATCTGTACAATGTTTGATTTACCTCAGGTGTCTTATCTTCTTTTGTCAATTTGCATCCTATCACCATAGCTGTTCCGATTAGTTTTCATTCTTCCATTCTGAATGTCTTTAATACTTCCTTGATGTATTTGGATTGAGTAATGTAGATGCCTTCAGCCTGTTGTAAAATTTGCAAGCCAATAAAAAAATTGATCTCTCCAAACATTGACATTTCAAATTCTTTCCTCATTTCATCAGCAAATGATGTGCATAGGTTGTCATTTCCTCCAAATATAATATCATCAACAAAAATTTCATCAATAAGAGTCTTATAATCATTTCCTCCTTTCAAATACAAATTGTTGTTATCACTTGTTCTAATAAATCCAATACTGATAAGATAGGAGTGTAGTCTTTCATACCATGCTCTCGATGCTTGTTTCAGACCATATAATACTTTATGTAACTTAGATACCATGCTTGTCTGATCAGGATAAAAAAATCCTTTAGGTTGTTCAATGTATACCTCTTCTTCTAGTATTCCATTAAAAAATACAGATTTAACATCCATCTGATATACTTTGGATCCTTTGTATGCAACATAAGCAAGTAATATTCTAACTCCTTCAAGTCTAGCAACGGGTGCAAAATTTTCTCCGTAGTCAATACCTTCTTCTTGTGCATACCCTTTGCTTACTAGTCTTTCTTTATTTTTGGTTACATCTCCATTCTCATTCAATTTGTATCTGAATATCCATTTAGTGCCAATGACATTCTTATCACTAGGTCTCGGTACTAATGTCCATGTTTTTTTTATGTATCTTCTCAATTTCTTCATTCATTGAAATAACCCATTCTTCAAATTTTCAAGTGCATCTCTAACATTTTTTAGATTCAAATTCATAAATCAAGCATGTGTTGTCTTTCAACTCACTTCATCTCATCATGCCAGCTCTTTTATCTGCAATAATTTGATTATGTGGATGGTGTCTTCTTACAAATTTTGCAAGTACCAGTTCAATTCTTTGTTCTTCATTATGTTCTCTAGTTGGCTCATTGTGTTCATGATCATGATCTTCAGTTGCAAAATTTTCTTGATTCTTGTTTGGTGCTTCTTGTTGCTCGGTAACATTACCCAGTTACTCGGTAACGTTAGGTATCCGGTCGGGAAAAGTATCAGGTTCTTCAATGTAAACACATCTACTGTAATCTTCCGGTTGTTTTATTCTTTCCTCATCATTCTTCTCAGCAAATTCATCAACTCTTACATTTTCACTTTCAATGATCTTGTTAGAAGTCTTGTTCAAACATTTATAAACTTTTCTTTTAGTAGAATATTGAAGAAATATTCCTTCATCACTTTTTGAATCAAATTTACCATTTTGATCATCTTTCAGAATATAACATCGACTTCTAAATATTCTAAAATAACTCATATTAGGTGTATAACCATACCATAATTCATAAGGTGTCTTGTTTGTATCTTTCTTCAGTTGTACTCAGTTCAGTGTGTATACAAAAATACTTACAACTTCTCTCCAGTATATTTATGCAACATTATTTTCAATCATCAGTGTTCTAGTACAGTCCACAATTGATCTATTTCTTCTTTCAGCGATTCCATTCTACTGTGGTGTCCTTGGTGTAGAGACCTGTCTCTTAATTCCATACTCATTACAAAAGTTAGTGAACTCGTTAGAAATAAATTCACCTCTTTGAGATCTCAAACATTTCAGATCTCTACCACTTTCTTTTTCCACTTTAGCTTTGTACCGTTTGAACATCTTAAATGCTTCATATTTTCTTTTAAGAACATGAAAGTCATCATTCTAGAGTAGTCATCATGAAATAAAATAAAGTATCTGTCACCATAATAACTCTGTGTTCTCATTGGTCCACATAGGTCTGTATGAGCTATCTCCAAAATATCATTAGATGAAAAATTCTTGCTCTTAAAACTAGATTTTGACATTTTCCCGTTTGACAATTCTTGCACATTACATGGTCAGGTTTAGATAAGATCGGTAAGCCTCTAACTTTTCTTTTCTTACTAATCTTAACCATGTTGTCAAAATTTACATGACAAAGCCTCTTATTGCACAACCATACATCTTCACTCTTAGCCATCAAATGAGTAGTTTCAGCAGTTTCAAGATAGAATATATTACCTTTTGATTGCTCACCAGTGCCGATCAACTTTCTTGTTTCATCATAGATTTTAGCTTTTTTGTTTTCAAATGCAACTCGGTGACCTGTGTTATTCAACTGTGAAACACTCAATGGGTTATAATTAAGTCCTTTCACCCAATATGCAGTCTCATATTTGATTTGATTATTCAACAATATAGTACCTTTTCCTTTCACTTGAGAAGGTGTATAATTTCCCATTCTAACAGATCCACCATTATAATGCTCGAGAAATTCAAATTTTTCTTTATCTCCAGTCATGTGATGTGTGCAACCACTATCAATAGCCCAAATGTCATGCTTACTAACTTTAGAAATAAGTGTTGTTTCAACATACCTTTCACCTTCTTCTTAATCTTCTTTCAAAACTACAAATATTGTCTGAATGTCTTCATCAGTATTGGAATCATTGTCATTATCTTTATCTTCAGCAATGTAACAAGCCTTCTTGCCTTTGTCTTTGTAATCTCGGTTATTTCTTCTGTCATACTGTCGGTTGCTTCTGTATTCTCGATCATCTTTTTTGTCATTAGATCTTTCATTTCTTTCATCATTCTTTCTTTTAGGGCATTAGGCAACAAAGTGTCCAATTTATTTACAATTAAAGCATATCAAAGGTAGTTTACATTTATACCTTCCTTTTCCTTTGTGGAGTCTTCTAACCATTAATGCTTCAAGTTCATCAAGTTATTTATCATCACTGTCACTGTCACTATTATTTCTTATCATGTGTTTGTTACCAGTTTTACTAATTTTCAGAGAAGACATAAATGCACATTCCATAGTAGGTACAACACTGTTGTCAAATTGTTCAGCTCAAAAGAAATCAGTCTTCCAACAAGACTATCAACTGTAATATTATTTCTAGGTGCTTCTCTCATTTCATGTATTGAAATAGGCAATAAAGTTCTAAGAATCTTACTCATAATAGTGTCTTCATCAATAGTTCCACCCGCTCCATGAATAGCATTCACAACCTCCTTGATTCGGTTACTGTACTGTGTTATGTTCTCTCCTTCTTTCATTCTCATGTCATCAAATTTTACTCGGAGACTTTCAACTTTAGCTCTTTTTACATTTGCATCTTCTCCATAAACTAGTGTAATCTTGTCCCACATCTCCTTCGCTAATGTACATGTCTTGATATCCTCAAATTCAACATCAGTAAGTGAAGAAGCAATTTCTATCATAATAGTGTTGTGTTCATGTTTCTCTTTCATCTGAGTAACAGTTAAAGTTCTAGTAGGTAGGATGAATTCATTATCTAGGTATAGTGTTAATTCATGTCCAATCCCTGACAGGTAGTCCCATTCTGATCTTCCATGTTGAGAAGTTCTCCTTGTTCAGCTTCAGTGCATCTCTCTTATACATATTGTGATCTTTAGTTTAACTCCTTTAAAATTTTTCCTTCTAAGAACTGTATGCTCTGATACCAATGGTTAGAATAAATGAGACGGGGGGGGNGTGAATCAATTGGCTCCCAATTATCCTACAATCCCAAATTCTCCCAGATGTATATTACAACAATTTCAAACATATAAATCAACTCGGTGAAATGTACACTGTGATCTCAAACTTTAGTCCTACCGAGTAGCAGTAAATCAATACTGTGATTACCGATAAATGCAGATAAAGTAATGTGTAAATTGAAATAACAATCCACAAAAATCATACACATTAACACATAGATTTTTAATGTGGAAACTATGCTAAGGGAAAAATAGCCTAGGACTGGTAACCCAAAATATTTCACTCTTCTGAAGTGAGCTCGGTTAAGAGCCAACCTTGTTAAAGGTTACAATGCACACTGTTATGTGTGACCTGGTTAAAGGATTTAAAACTAACAGTTCTCTCTTGACCAATCTTTCACTATGGGGTCAACAAGAAACCACTCAACATTAATTTGAATGTCATAATAAAGACTTTCACGTCCTACTCGGTTAAGAGATTTATCTGTAACAATGGTTAAAATGATACAGTAACGATATGATTTAAATACAACTCTATTTGTAGATTTTCAAATATATGCTAAGTACATAATACCTCTGATCAATTTGTTCACTTCAGTTAATGTGATTTTTCATACTCTATTCTGCTCGGCTAATGCTCTTTCCTCTGTCGCTCGATGTTGTATGCAGAAAATGCTCGGTTATGTCTTTAACCAGTTTGATCAATCATGCATGAAATTTGCATGTGTGTGCATCATATCATCATCATTCATAATGAATCTATTGTCTCTTATATAGACATCACAACTCATATAATTTCCATCCTTTAGATTTTGCCGCTTAATCTCCATCATTGGTTTTTCCACTTAAACCTTTCTTGGTAGTTGTGTTAAAAACACATTTCAATCTTCGTCGTCCGATCTTCCTTGAATTTTCATAGTCATTTGATCATCATAACAAACCTTATCATTTACCTCAGAATCATCAATTTCCAACTCATCATTTTAGTCGGCCTTGGTTTGATTTTATTGCTTGGTCAATACCGTGATCTGTCGGTGATCTCTAGCTCAGTTAACACTGTGCTCGGTATACACTATATTTACTCAGTGTTCACTGTTACTTGGTGTATACAGAACTCTTCAATTACTGACCACATAAACTTTGTTTGTTCTAGATCTTTAATCCATAATAGATGTTTTTTACCATAATGATACTCAAATAAGTTGACATCAATGACAATGCATTAACTGATTAATGTCTATCATCACATCTGTAACTCAGTTGATTATCAACAAAATGAATTCAAACATATAATCAGTTGTAGTTCATCATTAGGACCCCTTAGGACCCTTTAGGAGGCCCCTCTCTACATCTTCGGTGTCATAAGGGTTGTTAAGGGGCCCTAAGGGATTGTAAGTGGTCTTAATGGGTCCCAGGACATATTAACGTGTCTTAGAACCCCTTATGACCCTTTATGAACCCTAAGATGTATGGTAAGGTGTCCTAATGTGTCCTAATGGGTCATAAGGGGTCCTAAGACATAATAATGTGTCATAGGACCCCTTATGACTCCTTAGGGACCTTGAAGAACCCTCTCTCTACATCTTAGGTGTCGTAAGGGTTGTTAAGGGGTCCTAGGACACATTAATGTGTCCTAGGACCCCTTGGACCCCTTACAACCCCTTATCATACACCAATGAATGGTAAGGGGTCCTATGGGTTTGTTGGTTGTCTTAAGGGGTCCTAGGACACATTAACATGTCTTAGAACACTTTATGACCCCCTAGGACCCTTTACAACCCCTAAGATGTATGGTAAGGGGCCCTAAGGTGTTCTAAGGGGTCATTAGGGATCTCTCTCTCTCTCTCTCTCTCTCTCTCTCTCTCTCTCTTGCTCTCTCTCTCTAACATGGTTAAACATACATGTCAATTACCAAAATAATCATAGTATAAAAAATATAATGAGAAATGATTCTTAAATGATCATGCACAAGTCAAGGGCTTAAGGTTACAATCAATATTCCACTAAGAATCATGCTAAAGCCAATGTGATGATTCTTGAAATTTCCTAAAAACCCTCAAAATCCATAATCCTTATGTTAAATCCTATGAAGCTCAAACCACTCTCAAACATCCTGAAAGTACATACATAAAATATAACTTATACTTAAATGTTAAATTTTATGTAATTTCCTAGTGCTGGAATTGGTCTCTCTCTCCCTCTCTAGCATTTTCTTAATGTTACATAGTGTGTATGCGCTATAGGGCACACACGTTATGGATTTGATTTCCCGCTTGGGAAATCCAAGCCATAGCGCGTGTGCCCTATAGGGTGTACATGGGTATGTGCAAGATCATGGGGGGCCAAAAAGTGGCGATGTAAAAAAATTCCACTTTTCACTCGTCCAAAAGCGCATGAAAGCGCTTGTTGACTTTTTAGTAGGCCTGGGTGTCAGTACACCTGGGCAAACTTGACACCAAAGCACAAGCCTAATCGGGTACCTGATATTTTTAGGTAGCCAAAAATATCGGGTACCCGAAACCTGTGGCATAAATCAAAAACCCGCGGGCCGATTTTCTCATTTTCCCCATCGCTTCAGGTTTCCAAAACGGCTAGAAATATCATATACACAATTTTTTCGGGTACCTGATTTCTCCAACAACAAATTTGACTCCACTGCTTATCCGGTAAGTAAATTCTTGTTATTTTTAGATTGATTTTTTTCATTTTCATGTTAAATGTAGGTTTTTTGGTAAAAATGGGGTTTTGTATTGATTTTGTTAATAATAAATGAAATCAATTTGAAATTTATATTTGTTTATTATTTAATCAGGCATGGCTGACAACAATGAAGATAATAACCCTCCCCTGCCAAATAATGATCCCCAAAACAATCCAGAACCGCTTCAAAACCCTCAATCTTTAGAGGATTTGATACAATAGAATCTGAACACTATACGAGGCTTCAAAGACACATATAAAAATATACCTACCTTAGCTCCTATGCTTGCCACCCTAAATACCATT
>MU227524.1:897001-913436 GCA_018584345.1 Thuja plicata
CTTTGTGCACCATACCTACCTGGTCAACTCTTCAAATGTCTAAAAAATGTGTTTTTCCCCTGTTTCTCTGAGTTCCAGACTTCGACCATGTAGCTGACGACTTTGTTTTGACCCAAATTTGATGAAACGAAAAGGGTATCTTAAGGAGATTATCAGCTTTCTATCGATATAATTGCTATCAAATTTTGAATTCGGTAAGTAATTATTAGTTATTTTCCAATTGAGTTTCCTCTAAAGTGCTGATTTATATACTGATTGAAAAATGGCTATAACTTTTAGACGGTATAACATTTTTGAAAACCGAAAAATGCATCACATTCTATGCTTCGCCTACTATAAGAAATTTTTTTATTTTTTTGAATTTGGTAAAGTTTTCAATGAGTTAAGGTGGTCAGACACGGGAGTTTTTTTATTCTGAAAACGTTGTAGCAGATAATTCATAATTAATTATTTTTTTAGCATAAAATTACACAAAAATACGCGTCACATCCGGGAAGGAGTCTACTACTTATATATAAAATCTTATAAAAAAATATTATCATTTGATTATGATTAAAGTGGTCAGACATACACCTACTTCTTATTTTTTTCCTGAAATTTTTGTACTGCTGCATTGAAATCTATAATTTTCACCAATCATATTAACTTTTTTTTTTTTTTCAGAAAAGGCCTAGTAGTTTAGAAACTACATTCAATTTTCTATAGATTCTATTCTTACAACTTTGTGATATTAAGTTGATAGCTAGTTCAAATTTTCACGTCAAGTTGACTAACCCTGATTTTGCTGATTTTTCATTGTCACTTAAGGGCATAGTTTGGCCCCCCATGATCTTGCACATACCCACATGATATGGATTTTGGGGGACCAAAAAAAAATTTGGCATCTTTTTTGTCCCCCATCTTCGTGCATATACCCACCATGTAGTTTATGGTCAAATTTTCTACTATTTTTTTAGTGAATATATATTTTGTACTAGTTTTCAAAGTGGACACATCCCAAAAAAAATTTGAATGTGAGCTCCCTAGTTTTTATAGAAACTAATTAAAAAACATTTTTCAACATGCAAAGAATAGAGTCTAGTTTGTAAAAATGCATAATTTGTTTCCAATTTTGATGAATGAGTAAAAAATGAAACCAAAAATACCATGTCCAAGGAAAATCCAACCCTAAGGATTGGAAATTCCCAAAGTAGACAATAATGTGAGTTCATTATATCCCGTTCATTTTATAATGCTCATTTTATAACATGCACATATTATTGTTGTGTCACTCATGCATTCCACTCGTGTCAATTTTGATATTTATGATAAATTTTATATCTTAATTTTCAAGAATCTAGTTTTGTGAGTGATAAAGATAAAGCATTATCAATCCACAATTTGAAAATTAACATAATTATCCTATACTACAAAAATACACATAGATGTCCATGTAATACACTAGTGTCTTAAGAATTTTCAAGATTTAAAAGCACATTTTTATGTGGCTTTTGTACGATGCATGTTGTAATTTCCAAGTCGAAGACTAATGATTCTTCACACCCACTTGACCAAAAAACCTTCTTCCCTTTCTCATTTAGTACAAGAGATTTTACAATCTCTCAAGCTACTTGAACTCTATAAAAAACATACTCACCCATTGAAAGATTTATCTCTACAAGCATTGAAGCTCTTGCATAATTTATTTGTGTTAACCATAACCCAAGCTCCCTCCATAACATTTTATTATGAATACATTATTTATTTAAATGAGGGGAGGACCAAGGTTGTTGATAACACGCTCTTTTATCAAATTTACTGCTTTACAACATATTTGTTTTAATCTAGTTATACATTTTAACATTTATCAAAATATGTTTATTTGGTGGTGGTGTTTGCTCAAAAATAGGGTTGGTTCTACTAATTTGTTAATGTGGTAGTGAATTTTTGTTGGGATTAAGGTGTCACAACATTTAAAAATCGTAGCATTGATTATTGTAATATTTAATATATTTATTAGTTATTTTAATTAATTAATTAATTGCTTACAAATATCTGGTCATCTAGTGGGACCACAGGTTTGGTGGCATCTTAATTGGTGATAATTGTATGACACATATGTTGCACATGTAGAAGTAGGCATCCCACTTTGAGGATCTTGTATTTAGTACATATGTAGTTGACACGTATCATGTTATGACAGATTTATGACCGAATCCATGGTCCAATTATTATGATACAGTTACATATGACAACCTATGATAGATTCTATGAAAAAATAGACAAGTGGAAGGGGATACCTTTGTAAGGAGAAGGTAGGTACCTAATTTAGGTTATGACAAGTTGTAAGATAATGTGCTATTTATGAATAGTTATGATAGATTCTCTTACAATTATAAATATTGTAAGTTATGACAATATTTACTACAAATTCTTATAACAATTGTAATATGTGTAACACCATTTTCCATACCTCAAGCTAATAAATTTTGGGTGCCCAACTTAAGAGGTTTGAATGGGGAGTCATTTGGAGATGTCCATGTGTCATTTACATGTTTTAGATTGCTAAAAAATAGTGACAAGTATTTTGCTGGACCCCATCTTATATCTTCATCTACAAGCTACCTCTTGGGTTGTATCTATCAATATAAGTCAAGGATAACATTTACAACTATATCAAGAGTGAAATCATTAAATGAATTTCATATTCAATCAACATTGTACTCTATAATGCAAAACAATCCATACCTAATTATTAAAATGAGAGAGAGAAGACTTGAATACAATTACTCTCACTATGAAAAATTGAGGTATGCAATTGTCAATGCAATCTTCTTCACATTAATTCTAAATTTAATTTATCACTATCCACTTTATAATATATGTCTTCAAAAATGTGTTTCTCAAATAGCTCAATCAAGCCTTTTTAGTGTGTATATGGACACTTGACAATCATAGCCCAACAAAATATAATATTTGTCAATCTCATCTAAATTGTGTTGTCTTTAGTTAATTTAAATTACATAACTTCTTATTGTTCACACTATATAGCTTTCTACTAAACTAAACAAAGAAAAAATATCTTCTATTTTGTTTTAGAGAATCTTACTTGAATGCATGACAGACTCATCTACAAGAGGTCAAACTCAACTACAAGAAATGTTAACGGTCATCATCAATTGTATATTTAATTATTCTTTTCATAGCTATCTTAATGATTGACAACAACTTTACATGTTATTTTATACATAATAAATAACATTTGCATTGAACATGTATTATAATATTTATCGATAACAATAATTCTACAAATGCATAAATATATGAATTACACTTCTTCTCTACTTTCACTCTATATTACCTGTTTCAAAACAATTCTATACTTAACAAAAATCAATATTTAAAATATCAATAAACATGACTTTAAATATTATTGGATGATATAGCTAATCTCAACAATCACACCCAGACCTCGAATTTGAGGGTCACCCTACCTATCATATGATTTTTTTTATGATGGTTTGGTCATTTTAATGCCTTTCATTTTACGTTTTATGAAAAAAAATTGATTGTAAAAAAAAATATTAGCAAATAATTTATATTAAATTATTTTAAATTAAAAAGATTCTAAATTAGTAATAATATATAATAAACCATATAGAAAGTTGAATTTGTGTTAAAAAGAAAAGAAAATTAGAAAATAATTATAAATTAGTAATATTTACAAAAAAAAATTCAAATTAATTAAACAAGTTTTTATGTTCATATGTTTTATTTTAAAGGGATTTTAAATTAATATAAATACATAATAAATAATAAAGAAACATTACATTACAGCCTGAGTTGGCCTAGTAGTGGAGAGCTTGTACTCTCGAAAGAAAGGTCACAAGTTCAAATCCCACTGGGGGTAGGGTATGTATGTCTTGTTTGTAGCACAGTTAGGTGCCTCCCGCAAGGAGTATGAGGTAGTCTCATATTGCTGTCACCATATGTAGACCAAAAAACATATGGCTGGTATCGTGGACTATAAAAGATTTTTTCCTTTCCTTTTTTACATACTTATATCATACATTAGTTATATATATGAAAAAAACTCAAATATATTAACAAATTTCTAAAATTTATGTATTCTATTTTAAAAGATTCTTAATTAATGTTAAACAAAATAGAAACATATATTTTACATACTAATATTAAATGATGATCACCTAATAATTATATTATTATTAATAAAAGTTTCTAATTCATATTAAAATATTTTAAAATTTAGAAACATTCATATCTATCATTTCAAATATCTAAATAAATTTGTATTTTATTATAAACATTTAAAATAGCGTATATTTATATTATAAAGTAAAATACTATATTGCTTATAATAATTTTTTATGGGTTATTAATAATTTAACGTATCATATTTACAATTTTATAAAAATATAGCATGTCAATCTATACGATTTAAAAAAAATTCAAGCTGTCATATACAGTCCAAAAGTGCAAAAACGACCATTACAACCATCAAATCCTAGACCTAGTCACACCAACTAATATACCAATACCAACACCAATAAATTTTTAATAATTACACTTCTAATATCATATTTTTTTATATAGTACTTTGAACTCAATCATGTCTCCTCTCAAACATTTTTATATACACCTTTTCATTAATACTATGAATTAATATATACTATCAATTATAGATGCATAGTGTCAACAATTCCTTGTATATAATGGTAGATGAGAAGTCAAAAATGTTCTAAAAATCTCATTCTTTCGTATTAAAACCTCTTAAAAGAAGAGTTTAGTTTTTAAGATGTTACAAAATTTCAGGCTTTATATAAGCATTTACTCGTAGTCAACATTGTACATGGACTTGTCGGTTTTATGGTGGGTTGTCACACTCCATTTTTTTTGGTTGGGTTGTCATGGCCTCCATTACAAAACAATGTTGTATTTGTCAATTAAATGTGACCATGGCCTCACTATTTTTCAAAATTTGAGAAGAGGAATTTATATAATTCAAAAATTCTATTTGGAGGATGGGATTAAGATGATTTTTTTTTTTTTTTTTTTGACTTTATATCAAAATTGTCTGAGACATATCACAACGTCATTCTTTATTATATCTTTAGAGCTTTGAATTTTGGTAGTTGGTGCAATAAAAAACATGTCATCACCCTCATCAATTGTGTTCAATCGAATGAACTTCAACCCTTTCATTCTATTTTCAAAATTTTTATAGAGGAATTTATATTGTTTATAAATTTGATTTGGAGTGAATTTTTTTTGGCTTTCTGTCAAAACCGTCTGAGTCATATCACAACATCATCCCTTATCATGTCTCTAGGGATTTGAATCTTGGTAGATGGTGTACCCTTATCAATTGTATTCAATCGATTGAGCTACAACCTTTTGTTCTATCTTCTATTTTTTTTATAGAGGAATTTATATTATTCATAAATTTGATTTGGAGGGTGGGTCTAAGATGATATTTTTTTGGCTTTCTGTCAAAACCGTCTGAGTCATATCACAACATCATCCCTTATCATGTCTCTAGGGATTTGAATATTGGTAGATGGTGTACCCTTATCAATTGTATTCAATCGATTGAGCTACAACCCTTTGATTATATTTTCTTATTGAATATAAATTAATTAATTATATTTAAGAAAAGATCATCAACCACGTGTTTATATTTAAAATTTTCAACTATTTAATGTTAAATATTTTTATACCACTCATTTTTTATATGAATAATATATTATAGTTTTACTTCTTTATTATAAAAGTATATAACTTATTGTTCATCATTTTTCACCCTTTGAACACTAAGAGATATCAAATACAAACATAATCTTAGAATTGTGTGAAGTGAAAAGTGCATTTTTACCACATTTATCAACTTGTTTTGTCTTTCATCTTTAATGTTATAATTTAGTGTTCAACTTCTATATTTATATTTTAAGAGTTGGTGTTTGGTTTGTAATTGAATTGAACAAGAGTCCCCATTTTGTATTGGACCAAACCTAGTCTCCGATCCTTGGTCAAGACTACTGAGGTAACCCTACTCTTGGATCAAAACTAGTAAAAAACCTTGACCCCATCTTTCAAATTCAAATTTAGTCATGGGATCAAACCAACTTGACTTTAATTATCTATTACTCATTCACTAATGAGATATATATTCAAACTTGAATGTTTTAAGTGTTGTATAAAAGGAAAAAAACTTAGGTCATTTAGACATCTATTACTTATTGATTAAGTGTTGTAGCATCATCCAATCATAATAAGCATTCAACCATAAAATTTTACATCAACACACACACACACACACACACACACACACACACACACACACACATATATATATCACACACACACACACACACACACACGTGTGTGTGTGTGTTGCTTGCCAATGCGGCGATTAAAGTTGACTCATTACTCACGCGGCGGGGTGAACTAGAGGCTTTTAGTAATGATGTGAAGGCATTATTGAAATATGATCGAATCCACGAAAGGATGGGAAAAATCTCCACTAATTCCAATGAAGACACAAAATAAAAGAGTAATTATGCTAAGTGGTGGCATTTGTCCGATCGGTAGGTTGGATTTTAGTTATGATAATGCCTCACACATTTTATGGGTGCTTAGAGCCTTTACTTGGCTTTTGAACGTTAATATCTGGAATGCCATTTTATTTCATATTCTTCAGAGAGCCACTTTATGGGCGGTGATAGGAAGAGAATGAAGTCGTTGGAATGTGATGATTGGAAGGTCAAGCCCATGGTGTGGCGCCTCCTTAGTAAGGGAAAGATTACTGATTTCATGTAGATACTCCATGGGAGAAACCTTGATGTGACCAAACACTTCAAAAAAGAATGGCATAACGGTAAAATTTTCATTGGCAGCGGGACGGTGAAGGTTGATGAAGCGGTCATTGCTGAAATTATAGGGCTGCCTCTGGAAATAAGGAATTTCTATAGGGACAGGAATCTCACTGACTCAACAGTTAGACGGTTCCCTAAGGATGATGATGAAAAGAAGTGTCTTGTTATAATTAACAAGACCTACTATGCACCGAAGGCTATTAAGCTGATTTGGAGGCAAGTTTTCTTTGTTATTATGTATATAACTCTTGATGGTAGATTCACTAGAGTCTATGGTTACCATTTAGTTCTCTTGAACCATTTAAGGCATGGTATCAAGGTGTCTTTTCCATTTTACCTGTTATGTTCTTTGGACACTAGCATCGAGGAGTTTAGGGCTAACCCTTGGGGAAATCCTACCCTCTATGAGGGTCTTATGCTTTTAATCTTTGATTTCTATAATGCCACTATTGTTGAACACCATGTTCTTGGTAATTCTGAATCGGAGGAAGAGATTCATGAAGAGGGGGATGGTGAAGAGGAGGATTGGGATACTAACATTGAAGAGATTCCTGAGTCCTCTACTCCTGCGAAGAAACCTAAAAGTGCGGGTAAGTGAAAAGGGCAATCCCATGCCCCTACTTCCTCTCACAAAAAAGGTGGTAAAGAGAACAAGAGGAATACTATTGAGGACGAGTGTGTTTCTCAAGAAGAGGAAGGTGATGGGGAGGACTGGGAAAATGATAAGGATTTCTCCCCCCCATAAAAAAACCCAAGTGTAGTGGCAGTTCCTCTATTCATCAGATAAGAAAGGGAAAGGGCAATTCCCATGCCCCTTCGCCCTCTTTGACTTCCAAAAGAAATGGAAAGAACCCCCCTGCACTAAAAGAAAACAAAAAAATGTGGTCTTTGGAGAGGATGTTCCTATTACCCCTGTTGGTTATGGGGAATGTGATGGGGAAGATGAGGATACTAGGGATGGTGCTGATTTCAGTGAGCTGGACCAGTATAATAGAGAATCTTCCATAGGTGTGCTACAAACTTCCTAGGAGGGGGTTGTGGATTTCTACAAGATTATTTGATTGTTTTTCCATGGGTTCAAGGACATTAACATTAAGCAAAGGGCCCTTTCAAGTAAGATGGAAATTCTTGAGACCAATGGTGTGGGAAAGAAAAATGTGGTGCATGTGTATGCTAAGGATATTTGGACTGCCAGTTAGAAGAATGTGGTCATTGATGACCTTTCTCAAGTAGTTAAAGATGTTGCTACCCGTAGGAATACTATGAGATGAAAATTGAGGGAAATATCCTGAAGAACGCTATGAAGAAGATAGGTGAGCAGAGATACACAGTTCTAATAGCTTCAGTCGAGCAGTTAAAGATTCATGTGGGGAAGCTGGAGCAGATGAACTAGGACCATTGTGGAGATTGATGCTGAGAAGGAAGCTAGCTCTAAGGAGGCTGCTGGACCTAGTAAAAGGAATCAGGTGATTACAAAGAATAAAGTGTTGAAGAACAATAAGGAAATTGATGATCTGAAGAGCGTTGCTGCCAACATGCATCAGCTGGAGCTAGAAGCCGCCGAGCTTCTTAAAAAATGTACTTAGTTCTGTTTCTTGCTTTGTGCCCGTGTGTTGGTTCTTTGCTGGCCTTTAGTGTTATGTTGGTCCTATCTTTTTTGTGCCAACTATCTTTTTATGTTGGCTACGACCATAGTACTAATTTTTGCTGAACTTTAATGCTTATCTTAATGTAATCCTATTGTAATGGGTTTTGGGTCCCTAGAAACTAGTTTTACATTAATAAAAAACAAAAGTTAAAAATTAAAAATAAAATATTTTATATTTAATAATTATTATTTTGAATTTCATATTCATACTATATATATATTTAATAAATATTATATATATATATATATATATATATATATATAGCAAAGAGAGAGAGAGAGAGAGAGGAGCATCTTAGGATCTTGGAAATCTTGCATCAAATAAAAATATTTTGTGTTTCTTGTTTGATCAGCCTGGTGTTTTGGTTAAGGGTTGATCTGTGCTTGTTCTTTTGTCTTGCGGTCGTGACAGAGTATTCTTGGCTTCACCCTGGAGCTTATCATATGATCACACATCATTTGGTTTTTCCGTGCATAAGTTATGGCATATTTTTTGATGCTTGTCATGTTCTTCATTTCTCGGTTGGTTGTTGTATTTCCCATCGTTCCTGATCTTCCAGTGGATTTTTCTGAGCGTGATCATGTCAGCTCATTATTATGTTTGAGGTCGATGTTATTTTATGATCACATCTCCTAATTCTTTCATTGGAGGTTGTTCCTAAATATTTGAGTCCTGACCTATTTGTTGTAAAATATTTTCTCAATTATTGGGGAATGTAATTTTTTCTAGGCTGAGTAGATGTTGTGATGGCTTTATAAGCTTATGGACTTGTTCCTAAGGGATAGGTGATCTCATAAGATTATTTGGCTTAGCTTGGGTAGGATTGTGAGGGTTTTGAGTGTAATCAGGCCTGTGTATTTGGCATGTGAAACAACATGTTGCAGATTTGTTGTAAATAATTTTTTCGATGATAATAAAAGGCCAAATCCCTCATTTTATTCCTTCTTATCATGTTTCTTCCGTTGTGTTATATTGGCTACAAGGTTTGGACCGATCTCCTTGAGGTTTCTCTATACTTGACTTCATCAAGTTATATCAGAGCGAGGTTGAGCAAGGTAGAGTGAGGTTTTGATTCCTGTGTTGGCATATATGAGTTCCTGACTTTTTAAGTCCTAGACCTATTGATTGTGAGGTGGCAGAGGGAAGATCTTACTTGCAATCATAGAGGACTTGTGCAAGGTGGCTAGGAAGGGTTTTGTGAATGATTATTGAGAGTTGAAGGCATACTGAGGGTGTATAGATTACAGGTTGGAGAAGCAGTTCTACCTGAGGATTGGAAGATGCCTCCTAGAAGGATGAACCCTAGAAGGCTAGAGATAATGATGGAAGACTTTAGGGTTGAGATGAGGAATGAGATCATAAATGTGTTAACTAGATTGAGGGGGAATCTCGAGACTGAAGAAGAATTTGAGGAGGATGCTGAAGATCTTGAGACTGTAGATACTGAGATCCTTGCAGATGAAGAAAGATTGTTGAGAGCTATGGCACAAGTAAGTAAAAGTCATAGGATGGATGTTTCTATTTTCACTGGTTCATTGCATCCCGATGATTTGATAGATTGGATTGGAGAAATAGAAGACTACTTTGAGCTTGAAGACATTAGAGATCCACAGAGGGTTACGTTAACACTTAATAAGTTGAAGGGTCATGATGCCTTATGGTGGAAGGAATTATAGAAAGATATAGAGGATTGCGGTGAAACAAAAATAACTATATGGAAGGCGATGGTTGCTATGTTAAAAGATAAATTCATCCCCGAGGAATATGAATTAGAGTTGTTCAACAAGTTACATAATTTAAGGTAGAAAGACATGCGTGTGGAAGAATACACAGAGGAATTCTATAAGATGACTATTATAAATGGTCACAACGAGCTATCTAAGGAGAAGGTGGCTAGGTATATTAATGGTCTTAGATTTAACATTCAGGATGAGATGAGTATGTTGAGGATTTTTTCTATTGAGGATGCTTATCAGTATGCATTAAGAGCAAAAGATAAGTTGAAGAGAAGAAAAATAGAAATGGCAAAGAGAAGAAAACCATTAAAGTTGAATCTGATAAGAGAATACCTAGAAGAGCGAATGGTAACAAGGAGTTTAAGGGTACTTGTTTCAAATGTGGCAGCATAGGACATACGACTTTTCAATGTTATGAAGGATCTAGTAAGAACATGGGTAAACAAAATATTATGGTGCATGAGGAACAAGATACTAATGAATTAGTGGTTAATGAAGCAAAAAATGAGATAAGAGAATCTCTTATGCTTTGGAGAGTCATGTTGAGTAATAAGGAAGCTGAACCTTTACAAATGAGGAATTTGTTTAGGACTATTTGCAAATTAGGAGGTAAATGTTGTAAGGTTGTTATGGACAATGGTAGTACTAATAACTTCGTATTAGAAGAGATGGTACAAAAGCTTGGATTGAAGATGCTTAAACATCCTTGTCGTTATGGGATAAGTTAGTTTTTAGATGATCACATGTTGGAGGTGAAAGAGAAATGCTTGGTTAATTTAAGCATTGGACTTTACAGAGATGAAGTATTATGTGATGTGGTGTCTATGAGTATTTTCCATGTTCTATTGGGAAGATCTTGGAAATTTGATAGAAGAGCTATTCATGATTGCAGAAGAAACTTGGTCACAATAGAGAAGGATGGACGAAAGATTACTCTACTTCATGGGTAAAAGTACAAATTTGTGTCACACTTTAGGCTAACTTATCAGCACAACTAAATTTAAGTATTTCTAACTAAAATAGTTTTGGTCAAACATATGGGATATCTATATTAATTCTAGCTAAGTTAGATATGTGTCTCAATTTTTCTAATTGGAAATGTCTATAAAATACATATTTTAGACAACTTTGGGTCCAATTACCAAACAAATAAAATTATTTCAGAAAAGGGATGTTTCAACAACTCCCACTCCTTTTATTGATATTTTTAAAAATATATAAAAATACCCTTTTGTAGATCTCAGAGTCAAGAATATGTTCATATAATCTTTATAGTGTTTTGATTAGATAGTATATATTATAATTATAAAATACTGCAAGTAGATATTTTAACATTTGAGAAGATGTTGATTCAGAAAAAGAAAAAAATAGTAATTCATATCAAAAAAATTTGAAAAACATATGGTTCACTAGAGGAGAGAGTCCTCTTCAAGAATATATAATATTTTTTGATTTAGATAGACTTGATAGGGAAAATATGGTGTGAGATGAAAACTATCGATTTTAGGTAAGTAGGACTTTGAATTTGTTTAAAAAAGAAAATGTAGACCAAAAACCAATTTTCTTTTGTAATGCACTAGTTATATATGTCACCTATAACATATTTTGAAATCAAAGGAAAAAAAGTTTATTTACATTTAGTTTCTTGGTGGGAACTAGACCCCTGATTTTCAACATTTTTCAACAACTGAAAATTTGGCTTTACAAACTAAAAAAACATATCAATTCTTATTCAAAAAAATTGTTAAAAATAATAGGCATAAACTTCATCCATTTTTACGCATTTCATTATTTTACATCATCTTCAAATTCCAAACAGAAATGCCACTTTATGTCATTGAATTTGAATAATTTGGGTTTTGTTAACCTTTTTCTTTATAAAAGTGTGACACAGGTTTGTACTTTTACCCTCCTTTGAAAGAAGTAGAAGAGAGAAGCGCAAGGAATTTGAGTATGGTGAAGAGTTATTGTTAAGAGAAGTAGCATACAAAGGTTAGTATGGATCAGAAGAAGGGTCTTGAAGGAAAATTTGAGGAAGGCAAGTTGGTATTAGATTGTAAGAAGGGTGAGGTGAAGCAGCAGGAAACCTGACTCTGATTCCACTTGATGCAGTCAAGGATGGAGAAACCTCTAGGAGACCTGTCCAAAATTTGCAACCAATATAACACAACGAAACAAATGGAGGTTTGTAACAGAGGTAGATGAGTTATGCAAAAGGGAGGAGGTAGTGATCTGAGCTCTGGAGTTGATAGAAGATATGATAAAGGGAGTACATAGAGGATTAAGTTGATGGATCTGATAGAGGATGGTGCAGAGGTACAAAGACAAAAAGTTGTAGATAAAGAAGATATTTAGATCAAAAGAAAGCATGGGATTTATATTCCACTGCTTGTCAAATTTTCATAAGTTTCTCTTATGGAACATTTTATTTTACCTAGGGTGTATGAAGAAGGAGCATCTTAGGATCTTGGAAATCTTGGATCAAACAAAAATATAAATTGTGTTTCTTGTTTGATCAGTTCGGTGTTTTGGTTAGAGGTCGATCTATGCTTGTTATTTTGTGTTGTGGTCATGATAAATTGTTATTGGCTTCGTCCTGGAGCTTATCCTATGATCACACATCTTTTGGTTTTGTCGCGGATAAGTTATGGCAGATTCTTCATGGGTCTATCATGTTCTTCATTTTCCCGATTGGTTGTTGTGTTTCTGACCATTCCTGATCTTCCAGTGGGTTTTTTTGAGCATGATCATGCCAGCATATTGTTATATTTGAGGCCGACATTGTTTTATGATCACATCTCTTAATTATTTCATTGGAGGTTGTTCCTGTTGGTACTCAAAAATACAACAAGGTTTTTGAGTACCTTGTTAAAAATTTTGCATTTTGGCCCCTTATGAGAACTTTTGAGCCTTTTTGCCCAAATGCAATTCTAAAGTTTTTCATGCATATCAGGTGTTCATCACTCTTTTTTAGACATAAGAAGACATCCCAGATCATCAGATTCAAGTTTTGAGTCATTTAGTGATGTCTTGTTTTGAGCACTTGTCCTTTTTTGCATATGCTGATTATAGTGTCAAATTGTTGTAACTTGCCTACTTTGCTTCTGAATATCTTGCACCCTTTTAAGTTTCAAAAGTCACTACTTTGGGAATGTGTTACATGCATATCAGAGAGTCTAAGTTTTAGAACCCAAGCCATTTCAAGTTAGTTTGATGGGTTTTTAGTTCATCCAAAGTTGGTCCTGCAGAACTGTCTTGTTTCTCTGATTACCCAGATTTCCAAATAGCCTACTTTGAGCTTCTGCAAAATGTATCCAGTTGAATGCATTGCATAATTGAATTTTCCCCCATGTTGCAAACATGAAAGTGTACCCATATGAAGAGTTTCACACTCATACCAATCCAGTTGTTCACTTTCCCAACTTGATTCCAAATCCAATTTCTGCATATTTGCTGAGTGCAAAATCAGAAAAATTGCAAGATTATGAAAGTTGATTTTAAGTAATTGCCAGTTGGGTAATCCAAGTTGCATATTTGATTGAATTTTGGTATGTCAAAGACTAAAGTGGCATTCCAGTGTGTTGACTGTGGAAGAAATAAAATAAAAAATAAAATTCAAATAACAATACAGAGCATGCTATGCCCAGCCAAGGAGGAGAGGTTTTTAAAAGTTTTAAGTTATAAAAGGGAAAAATGAAACCATGGCAAGGGGAGCCCAGCCCTATGGAGAAGATTAGAGGTATTAACCAGAAAAAAGGCAAGGCCATGGGTGAGCAACACTTGGAGGAAACTTTAAAAAATCTGTAAATGCAAGAACACAGCCAGCCACGTTTTTGGTCATATCTCAAAAACTATAAACTGGGTCGGGCTGAATTTTGGATATGATTGAAACGACCATGCCTGAAATCTACAGTAAACATTTTAGACAAATCCAAGTTGAAACACAAAAGTTATGGCTCTTTGAGTATTGACAAAAATAACAAAGTTTCAAAAATGCACAGAGATATATCCCACATGCATGGGGCTGTGAAGGTTTTTAGTATTTATAAACTCCAGCACTTAGTATATGATTTGAAGAACTAACCAAGAGGCCATTTGGTGGGTCTCTTGGTTGAAAATTTTGAAATTCTTGTGGGACCCATTATTTTGGAGTAAAATGCATAAAGGCTAGTCTCCAAGTCTCCAAATCTAACCATAGTTGGCGAATTGATTCAGAGACTTAGAGACTACACTATCCAAGTTAACCGCAGTCAAGGCATGGTCAAGGTGCAGTCAAGTTAAGCTCATTCAGAGACTTTGAGACTAAAGGTAGTCTCCAAGTCTCCCAACAAACCCATGGTTGAGAAAATCATCTAGAGACTAAATAGTCTCCAAGTCTCCAGATCTAACTGAGGTTAAGGAAATGATCAAGAGACTTAGAGACTACATTGTGCAAAGTAACCACAGTTGAGACATGGTTAATGGTTGAGTTAAGTTTAAAGTTAGTCTCCAAGTCTCCAAAGCCAATAAAATTATTCAGAGACTTAGAGACTAAAGGCTTGTCTCCAAGTCTCCAAATCAAATCACAGTTGAAGAAATCTTTCAAAGACTTAGAGACAATGAGAAAAAGATGGCCATGGTTAAAGTGCAGTTAAGTAAAGATCTAGAGACTTGGAGACTAAAGCAAGTCTCCAAATCTCCCAACAAACCCATGGTTAGCAAAAAGATCATGAGACATAGAGACTAAGTTAGTCTCCAAGTCTCCAAATAGATTGAAGGTTAAGAAAAAGATCAAGAGACATAGAGACTAAGTAGTCTCCAAGTCTCCAGATGAGCAGGGGTTAAAGGTGAGTTAAGACTAGAAAAAGGACAGCGAATCAACATATGACAAGTGTCAAAATCTGGTAGATTCTGGGCATAATATGCAGAAAATTAAGGAAAATGAGAAATTTCAATACACAGAGTTAAAGTGCATAGAATTAAAAGAATTTGCTATAGTTTAAAGTGAAAATCAAAGAAGAATATTAAAGGCAAATTGAAGGATAAAGTGCATAGAAACTATATTAAATGGAAAAATTAAAGTTATATGCATAGTTAAACATAGGAAAGGGTATAGTTTCTGGAAAATGTATTTTATTTCAGATTTGAAAAGGAACATTTCGGGAGGAATTTTCAACACAGAGGAAATCAGATTTTTTGTAGAAGCACGACAAATTTAGACAGAATGAAGATCAGATTTGCACAGAAAGAAGAGATAAAATACATATATTTCATTTGCAAAATCAGATTCATAGTTGCTTTCCCGAAGATTTTTTGAAGAAGAATGAAATCAGATTTTCTCAGATTAATATCAGATTTGGAAAGCTTCTCAGTGGAAGAATGAAAGAGTTATAATGAGGATAAAATCAGATTTTGAAAAGACAGATGGAGTCAGTTATTAATGAAATATATCAGATGTTTTGAAGACTTGGAATGCAAGTAAAATCAGATTTTGAAGTCACTGAGAAGGATCAGATTTTTTGGAAAAGAAGGAATGAGTGCAAATTAGATTTGAGAGAAGGACAGGTGTTTGCCAGACATAGTTTTTAGGGTTTCTTCTCTTCTATATATCCTCTTCTTTTCTCAGTTGTAAGGGTTCCTTTCCTCTGCTATGTTCTGGTTTTTTCTTGCAGATGCCCAGAGCAGGTCCCTATTGGTCTGATGAATTTCTATTGCAAGATATACTTTTATTTATTTGTATATTCATGAAGGCTTAAGGTCTGGATATGTTTGAAGCAGAATTCCTTAATAGAATACAGTGTATTTTTCCCTCTTTCATATTATCTTGTCTCGTTGCATTTTGTTTGTGCTCTAGTGTGTTTCACTTGTAAGGCATTTGAAATACACCTGCTACAAGGTAGTTTGTCTAATTCTTTATGAGTTACTTTCAAGGAGAGGACTAAGTTTCATAGATGATTTCATAGAGCAAAGCATTGTGATAAGGATTTGATGCAGATGTATGTATATGAGAGGATAGTTTGTAAGTCACTCTATCTCAGCTGCATGTAGTTTGTAAGGCACTCTATAGTATTGTCATTAGTTTATCTCTGCTGATTCATGTTTTCATTGACTCTTTGCCCAAGGGATAGGCACTGGCCTAGGATATAGTTTGCAGTTTGTTCCTCATCCAATATCAAAATCATTTCAATCAAATATACTT
>MU227524.1:913489-940885 GCA_018584345.1 Thuja plicata
AATCAACTAGGTTATCCCTCCTTAAAAGGAAGAAGGATGAAAATCCTTGTATCACTGATTTATGCTATATTTACAATCACGGTTTGTATGGTTAAGTTTTGCATTTGGTTATGCTTGGTCATATGCAAAATGTTTCATAAGTTAGCTCAATAACTCCTAATAGCAAATCAGTGTCCACATTAATATATATTGTGTAATCAGTAATCATAAAGAGGTAAAACCTGCCTGAATATATGTGGAGCTCAAAAATGAAGAAGGATTTTGTTTAATCCTTAGCAATTAGGCTTTTCTTGGCTTGAAATAGTATTAAAGGGTATAGTGTTCAAGTAGTTTATCAAGCACTATGTTTTATGCAAGAAAAATACCTAACAGTTCCTAAAGTTTTGGGTCTTGACCGATTTGTTGTAAAAAATTTTCTCAATTATTGGGGAATGTTATCTTTTGTAGGCAAACTAGATGTTGTGATGACTTTATAAGCTTATGGACTTGTTCCTAAGGGATAGGTGATCTCATAATATTATTTGTCTTAGCTTGGGTAGGATTGTGAGGGGTTTGATTGTGATCAGGCCTGTGTGCTTGGCATGTATGACTGCCATGTGAAACAACATGTTTCAGATCTATTGTAAATGATTTTTTGATGATAACAAAAGGTTGAATCTCTTAGTTTCTTCCTTCTTATCTTGTTTCTTCTATTGTGTTATATTGGCTGCAAGTTTTGGACCGATCTCCTTGAGGTTTCTCCATCCCTGACTACATTAGAGAGAGAGGGGGGGTCAAGTAGCTCTAGATTTAGGAAGTGTAGTTATAGCCAAGCAAGGGGGGAAAATAAAGTATATTGATGGAGTCAATTCCCTACTAGATGAAGGAGTCAGTGAGATCCATTCCATAGATAGTAGTTGTTCTCTCTCCTCGTTGTTTTTAGATGGTTGATTTGCATGTGTTAATCTTTTCAAGGTCAATCAAGTTTCTAAAATATCCTTATTTCTTATTTCATTCCTTACCATCTAGGAATTGAAGAAGAGAGACAAATCGTGTTAGTAGGGAGGGGAAAAAGAACTATGCATTAAAATTGACAATTCACAAATGCTTCATTATAATGTATATGATCTTTTTATGAAGGTCTAGTTAGAATGGGTTAGGCAAAAAAAATCCATCTCGTTTGTACTTCGGATAATGCTAGAGCCATCAGAGACTGTTGTTCAGTGAATAATTTTCATAAAATACTGTGTGTTAAGAATAAATATATTGTTAACAATAGAAAATCCATTATTAGATTATCTTCATCTGTTTGGAATATTTCAATAAAGACCGACTCATCTTTCTATCTTGTATTGGAAGAAGCTTCTGATGTCTTGCCCCGACTTATGTCCTCTTTTTGCTGGGTATTTATTTCACTCAAGATTGGGTCTCTATGTCGAGTGTTATGCTTGTAGCTTCAGGAGGTATCCATGTTTGGCATATGCACGGGTTTTGACCGAGATCTTTGGAGATGATTCCATATTACAGTTTTCCAGTGAAATGGAATCCCCCACCCTTAGAGTAAAGTGAAGTTCTTGATTTCCCTTAGAATAGTAGGGCCACCCACATACCATTCTATAGGCTAATTATATTCCCACCCAAAGGGAGAGAGAGAGAGAGACTTACAAAAATGACTTTATATATATATATATATATATATATATATATATATATATATATATATATAAAATATCATAATATATAATATATAATATATAATATAGTATAATATAATATAATATATAATAAAACATACATATATATAATATAATATTATAATTTTTTTCTATTATTATCATATATATTTTGGTTTTTATTTATTCAAACTTATCAGGTATTAGATAACTATCATGTACCTGATACCTATCGGGTACCTGAAGTATATCAGATACGTGATACCTATGACACAACTAGTATTTTCCTTGGGTTTTGGCTGTGGGATACCAAACCTACATGGTCAACCCAAAAAATGTGTTTTCCATATTTCCTCCGATCTCCAAACTTCGACCCTGTAGCCGACGATTATTTACTTGGAAAAAAATTACAAAAAAATATGTGTCACATCCGGACATGATTCTACAAATTATATCTACAATTTTGTAAAAAAATATTATCATTTGATTGTGTTTAAGGTGGTCAGACGTACACATACTTCTTATCTTTTTCCTTAAATTTTGTTACTACTGCATTGAAATTTTAAATTTTCATCATATAGAATAATTTTTTTCAATAAAGGGCTAGTAGCTTATAAACTACATTCAATTTTCTACAGATTCTCTTCTTACATATTTTTGATATAAGATTGATAACTAGTTCAAATTTTACATCAACTTGCCTAACCTCGGTTTAATGAATTTTCATTGCCACTTAAGGGCCTAGTTTGGCATACCATGATCTTGCACATACCCACTTGCTTCATTAGTGCATCTATAAGATTCATCAAAGTATCAAATTTATCCATCTTCACCTTTGTATCTTCTACCATATCATGAACAAAGTGAAACTACACATGAAAGTACTTTGTTTTGGTATAGAAATTAGGATTCTTTGCTAAGAAAGTGACACTTTGGCTGCCACAACAAAGAATAATTTGTCCCGCATCAAAATAAATATATGAACACAACCTCTTAAGACAAATGGATTATTTACAAGAATGAGTAGCTATCATTTACTCTAGTTTCATGGTGAACAAATCAACTACAACTTACCGCTTACTCATCCAACTAATAACACCACCAAAAATCATGAACACATATCCATTGGTGGATCTCCGTCTATCAATATCACCTATCCAATTTGAACCCACATATCCATAGATGCAAATTGAATTCCAAGGTATAATAGGATAAACATGAAAACACAAGGAATACTCAAAAGTACCCCTCAAATACCTAAATCTCTCTTCATTGCACCTCAATGCACCTATCCAAGAATAACCATAAATTGACTATGTACTCCCATTGCTTAGGCAATGTCTAGCCTAATATAGACCATAACATACTTCAAGCTTCCAACAACACTACGTAAGAAACTCTAGTCATGTCCTCCATCTTAGTAGGATATTTTGGAAATCCTCTACAAAAACTTTCATCCCATATAACATAGAGACAACTAATTGTCTTAAACATATCATGTCAAATTTCTCCAACATATTGTTAACATACTTACTCTATCTCATCCAAATCTTTCAACTAGCTCTAGATATCTATCATGATCTCAATCCAAATAATATACCTTGATCCACCTAGATCTTTCATCTCAAACTATGCCGCTAATTGAGACTTCAAATCTGAAATCATTCTTTTACCATTCCCAATAAATAACATATCATCCATATACAAGATTTTGATGAGAATATGACCATTTTTAGATTTATATCTTACAAATCCCATGGATAATTATATATATGTATCAAACTTTTGGTATGACATTCTAGGAGTTGTTTCATGCCAAACAAAGATTATTCAACTTACAAATGAGATTATCTTTACCATTTTCAAAAAATGCTCTACTATGGCATATAACTTTCTTCCTCCAAATCATCATGAAGGAATGAGCTATCTTCAGATCCATCTACTTAACTTGGAAGTGATAACATGAACTGAATGGTTATTAGCTTCACAAAAATAGATAATACTTCCCCATAATCTATTCCCTCCACTTGGGAACAACCCTTCGTGACCAACTGGATGCTTTATGCTTCTCAACACTACCATCTAGATCTAGTTTCATATTGAACACCCATTTATAACCAATAGGTTTTCGTACTTCATGAAAAGGTGTTAGATATTATGTAGCATCTTTTTAATGCATCCATCTCTTCATTTATGGCTTACATCTAGGAACATGCATCATGCATACCCATACCCCCTCTCATAGTCATAGGCTCATCAGTGTTAAAAATCAAAGAAAATATGTAACTAGAATCCAACAAGGAATAACCAAACTTAAATTAGGTTGTTTCCTAATATGCGTAGACCTAGACTTAATTGCTTAGGTTTAGGTTCTTCCTTTTCTTTAGAAATTTTAGAGATGCTAGAGCTTTCCTCACCATCATGTCCAACAAGAGTACATAGTTCATCTTTCTTCGGAGAAGGTGGAACATTAACTACGTCCTTTTGTTTCTCTTCTTTCTATGGTTGTAGATCAATAATTGAAGGTTTTAACTCTTGAAAGATCACGTTTATACTATCTAGAGAACCTTATTTGCAGCTAGATCTAAATATTGTAATCATTCATGCACTGACACCATAGCTAATGAAGATACACTTAATCACCTTGTCTCCAATTTTGACCTTTTTCTCACTCAACACATGAGAATATTCCTCTCAACCAAACACTCTGGATGTAGCCGCAAGGGCTTCTTACCAGACCATATTTCCATGGGTGCCTTTTCAACTTGCGCCAGAGTAGAATATTTATTAATTAGATAATTGTAGTGGCTAAAACTTTAGCCCAATATTAGGAAATACTGATCATACCCAGTTATATTTAATATATTTCCTACACAATCCTTGAGAGACATACATACATACAAGATTACAAAATCACCATTATGAAAAGATCAAATAGAAAATCCATAAGTTCACACAAGATATATCTTGTGAAAACCCTCATGAGCAAAAAACCCAACCTCCAAAAGTATCCATACTCTATTGTATTATTAAGCCATAAAATAATATAAAATACTTACATTGTGACAATGAATGTCTCTAAAACATCAATCCGTCCAACAGATTCCTATGTACATCTAAGAATGTGTCAAAACATACCATGCTATGTTTAAAAATGTAACCAAGCCTCAATAGCGACAACCTAATCTGATAGCCAACCTAAACTACTAACATCTATTTTCTTTTATAGACATAAACTCACACAAAATGCAACTAGTGGTAAATTAAAACCATGTGCCAAAAAATCATGTGTAGTACACAAATACCATTTAACCCTTATTTAATATTGGTAATATTAAATAAAATACAACATCATATCCCAATGTGACACCCACATTAAATAATATCCCAATGTTTCAATACAACTCATCAAGTGGCGCCAAGAATGGAATCTCTATGTGATGCTTTCCCATCTAGGTGCTCCTAGGTGGAAAACAAGTAATAATAAAATATAATATTATAAATATTATGCAAGGTGTACAATACCTTCTCCCATTTCCAAACATCTAGAACTTCTTTCAAGGCCAAAATCACTCAACATACTCCTATCCTCTCCATCACCATTTTATTTTTCCTCTCTATAACTCAATTTTTCTATGGACTGCATGTAGTTGTCTTATGTCTCCCAATTTTCATGGTCCTTATAGAACATGTGTCAAATTCTATTGAATAAAATTCACCACCATTATTTGTTAGGAAATAATGCTTCACACCTAGTTACATTAATGTATTTCCTACATAACCCATGAGAGATAAGAATACACAAAAGCTTACATAATTAACATTATGAAATGATCAAATAGAAAAGCCTCATGATAACACAAGATTTACCCTAGGAAAGCCCTCATGAGGGAAAAACTAAACCTCCAAATGTATCCTTACTCCGTTGTGTTATTCAACCATAAAGCAATACAATACAGCTATAGGAACAATGAACATCTTTAAAACATCAATCCGTCCATTGCATTCCCATGTGCCTAAGCATATATCCACACATTCCATGTCATGCTTCACAAATAAAACCTATAGAAAGACTCAATAGTGACAACCTAGGGCAAGTGCACCAAGATGGTGAATAGAAAGGGGGATTTAAGTGACCATTATTTTTTTAAAATCATGTAAACATGAAATTAGAGGAACAATTTGAGACTCGTGCACTCAAAATTTGAAGATTCCAAAAGAACATGAATTACAATATTACTTTGAATCTAGTTTATAAATTACTAAAGTTTTAAAAAATGGATAAGATTAAGGGGTTCAAATCCTTTGCACACCAAAAATTGTTCCTATTTTTTTCAGCAAAACAAAACATAGCGTTGGGCGTGTGTCGTAGTAAATTTTCCAAGAGGAACCAAGAGGGATGCTCAATGGGATGCTCGACAAGCCGTCCAAGAGGACCCAATAAAATGTGCTTTCACACAGTGCAAGTATGGGGCACTCAAATATGTGGACCCAAGGAGGATGTGCTTGCACCACTTGATCCACCGCTAACATCAAGACAATGTGGCTTAGCCAGTGTCATGTTCTAAGAAACCAAAAGCCCACTCAAAGAGTGAATAGCCATAATATTTTGTGAAGTTGTCTCTACAATAATATACAGAGGCTATATTTGAGGTGGGTGAGCAACATGAGGAGGCGAAACATATGGGTCCTGTACTACTTGAACTATCCTGGAAGTCTATCTTGAGGAATACCTCTGTATACTTCTAGAAATGTGTCATGTCAAAGTAGTTGACATGCTTATGCAACACAAACTCGACATATAATTTTTTAATAAAATTAAAGGGCACATCAAGATTTTTATTGGGTGGTCTATTAAAAACCATCCACTAATGATCTTAGAAGTTATTTTAGATATCATCATTTGTATATTATTTTATGGAAAGATTTGGTTTCTTAAGAGATCAACTACTTGTTCAGTGTGGGGATTAACAAACAAGGTGGCTATTTCAGATTTTTTATTTCGAGGTTCTTCACCTTGTCATAGGACAAACCATCCACATAGTTTTCCTTCATGGCCTCTAGCCACAAAAGAAAAAAAATATGCTCAGTGGTGAGGGTTTCTACATTAGAGATTATTGAAGTCTATAATGTAGAAAATGATGGATCGTATGATACACCTAAGTAACACCCCTTAAATGATTTAAAGTTTCAACAATTAAATCTTGTATTGAGGGGGGTTTGGTAGCGGAGTGTTTGGCGACTGCGAGTTTTGATTGTTGTATGTCATACCTAATTGAAGTTGAAAATTTATACAATTAACACAGGTTAAATAATACAATTAATTTGAAATTAAAAATTTTTATTTATACCTAAAAATAAAAATAAATAAAACAAAAAATGTAAATTCAAACGATAAAAATAGAGAAAAATGAAAAAAATCCATACCTAATAGTGAATTATCAAAGAAAATGCTTCAATGGATCAAATATTAGGTATAATAGGATACTAGATACCTAGAAAAGTGCTTGTTGTGGGTGAAAATGACCCACAACAACACTGTTCAGGTATATAATACCCGCAGGTATCGGATATCTGATACCTTTTTCTTTCTTTTCCACCGATGTATTCATGCTATAATACTATTATATTATTATAATATGTTATTTATTATATTATAATATTATAAAATTTTATACTATGTTATATATTATTATATATATGATTAATATATGATTATAATATTAAAATTTATAATATATTAGTATTAATATTAATATTATATTAATACTATCTTAATATAAATATAATATATAATATAGAATTTTATAGTAATATTATTGGTGTAATTAAATATTCCTAATTATACTTTACTTAATCTTACTTAGGATAATCCATTGCGTAGCAGTTTGTCACTAAGACACCTAGGAGTTTGCATCTTAATTGAGAACATGTTGTAGGAGAAATTCCACTTTAGGTGGTGATAGTTGTTATCTCATGTGTGAGATCTACCTTTAGTGCACATATCACATTATCATCCTCATCATATTGCACATTCTTCAATATATATGGAGGATGATCCACCTTTGGTGGACATGTGATTCCACCTTACATAGGTGATAGCTTATCTTATCCTTATCATTATCTCTTATTGCCTTGCCTATATATGCAGGCACTTCTATTATGTATTTATAACAATAAGATCTTCATCTTCATATTTGCATATTGCATCATTAATACAAGCCTATTCTTATTCATATCATCTCCCTTGTATTTGTGCTATTCTTTGATCTCTATATCCTTGGTTCAGTCTTTGCTATTTGCAAACTCTTACATGGTATTAGAACCATTGGAGTGTCTTGATTAGCCTATTTGGAGAGATCTCGGTGCAAGCATTGGAGGTCCATATATCAGATCTGAAGATCAACATCCCGTGGGAGTATTTTGGGTCAAATCTGACCTTAGCATCATGTTCGGGTGTTTGTTTCGGTAAAAATCAACTATAAGATCACCCATATTCAGCGAAAGTCAAATCTGTAGCAAAAAAAATCAAATTTCTGTGATTTTTCTAATTTTTTTTGTAGTTTATTCATTTTTATTCTCTCAAAAATTTTTTGTTTTGAGAATATCCTGAGTATGACTGGTTTGTGTCAAAGATTTGTCCACAAATATTTCAGATCGGCAAGGTCTCAGCAGACCATGTACAAGCTAGAGCATCCTACCACTACAACCGGTCACTACTTTCTCTGCAATATGGAAGCTTTGTTATAAAAAAAAAAGTAAATATTCTCCGTAGCATCAATGTGGGACTAAACTCTAACCCGAGCTCGTCTTGCCAAGACAACGAGCTCTGCCACAGAGTATATCATGTATATGATATCTGATTTATATTGAAACATATCGGGTATTTGATTATCATGCGAAAATATCAGATATCCATTACGTTTGAATATCCAATATTTTCAAATATTTGTTATGCTTTGGATTTTTCCATGGATACATGTACAGTATGCCCAATCCAGTTAAAAAGTCAACATAGATTTTTACATTTTTGGGCAAATAGAAAACACATTTTTTTTTTCATATTGCCACTTTTTGGCCTCTCACGATCTTACACCTACCCAATTTATGTTGATTCATGAAATAATTTAAGGCATGTTATGAATGGAAACAATATAGTAGTTTGGTAGCTATCGAACCACCATACTTCTCAATTTCTATTTTGATTGCATTAATTTCAATTCATCAATGCAAAGATTACAATACATTTAGTTACTGTGAATAATTATAAAACATCAAACTCCTCCAATGTACCATCCAAGTCTTAAAATTTTTTTCCACACATCCCATGTCATGCTTAAGACATGCACTCAATAAGAGAGCTCAATACAAATGACAAGGTTATTTTTGCATCAATTAGTGTTAAGGTAATATTCTACCATATTGATTTAATTGGGAGTTATATATAAATTTGCAGAAACCTATTATATAACTCTTGGTATGACACCAATTGAAAATATATTTTCTCACCATAATTTATTTGATTTTCGTCCTAAAAAATATGTATACAATTCCTTTGTTAATGGTTTGGTAAGAAGCCCTTGATGACGCATCTTAAAGTCTTTAGTTGTAAGACATATGCTCATGTGTTGAGTGAGAAAATAGCAAAATTAGAGACAAGGTGATTAAGTGTATCTTCATTGGCTATGGTGATGGTGTGAAGGGTTACATGATTTGAGATCTAGCTACAAAGAAGATTATCTATAATATATATGTTTATCTTCATTGGCTATGATGATGGTGTGAAGGCTTACAAGATTTGGGATCTAGCTACAGAGAAGGTTCTCTATAGTATAATATAATTTTAAAAAATAAAAACAATATAATATAAAATATTATTTTTGACATCAATAAAATACATTTTATTCATAGTCTAAAAATGTTTTAAATAAATAGGTGAATACGTTTACTTATTTCTAAGCATTTATTTTTATTATCTTTCTTTTCAATCAAATACACACCTATCAAATGTAAATATACATCACATGATTCACAGTCATCTTTCATTGCAAACCAAAACCCTTTAAATATACATCACATGATTTACGATGTGCATGAATCCACATGCACACAAGAGAATTATATTTTTAGTAGATATCTTTACAATTATGGTAAGCATATAGTCAACAAGCAATTATCCTTTAAAATATGGAGTTAAATATTGATTCATGAAAAAAATTGAAGGCATATGGATGAAAATAATATACTAGTTTGTTAGCTATCAAAACACAACACTTGATCTCCATTTCTATTGATTGCATTAATTAAAATTCAACATGCAAATATTACAATACACTCATAGTAATTATGAGTACTTA
The DNA here is from genome assembly GCA_018584345.1 of Thuja plicata. Classification (NCBI taxonomy): domain Eukaryota; kingdom Viridiplantae; phylum Streptophyta; class Pinopsida; order Cupressales; family Cupressaceae; genus Thuja; species Thuja plicata. The sequence continues at coordinate 923,499 of MU227524.1, forward strand.
TAAAATATCAAACTTCTCCAATGTGCCATCCATGTATTCAAAAATGTATCCACACATCCTACGCCGTGCTTGAGACATGTACTCAGAAAGAGAGCTCAATACAAATGAAAGGGTTAATTTTTGCACCAATTAGTGTTTGTGTAATATTCTACCGTATCGATTTACTTGGGAGTTATATATAAATTTGTGGAAGCCTATTATATAAATCTTGGTAAGAAATCAATTGACAATATATTTTCTCACCATAATTCATTTGATCTCCATCCTAAAAAATTATGTATACTATGACTTTGTTAATGGTCTGGTAAGAAGCCCTTGATGGGACATCTTAGATTCTTTATTTGTAAGACATATGCTCATGTGTCAAGTGATAAAATATCAAAATTAGAGAGAAGACGGTTAAATGTATCTTCATTGGCGATGGTGATGGTGTGAAGGGTACAAGATTTGGGATCTAGCTACAAAGAAGATTATTGATAATAAATATGTATCTTCATTGGCTATGATGGTGTGAAGGACGAGATTTGGGATCTTGCTGCACAAAAGGTTCTCTATAGTATATGATAGTTTTTAATTAAAAAATAATATAATACAAAACATTATTTTTAACATCAATAAAATACATTTTACTCATTGTCTAAAGATGTTTTAAATAAATAGGTGATTAAAATTACTTATTATCTAAGCATTTATCTTTATTAGATTTATTTCAAAAAAATCCACACCTACAAAATGATATCTTATAGATTTATATAAAATTGAATTTTGAAAATATAATTGCATTTACCAATATGTACAAAAATTGTTGCATTCATCAATATCTAGTAGTTAGTAAACATAAAAGGTTGAACATAATTGATTGAATGTTGGATTTTCATGGTGAAGAACTAATTTTAAATTTTGATAAGAATATTGAAAGTGAATTATAAAGTAGATTTTTAAATGCTTGCACATGAACAAGATATTTGTTAACACTATGCATTATACAATGATATCTAATGACATTTCTTACACTGATTTCTCTAAACACAAGTATACTAGTTTTAAAATACCGAATCTAAATAAAATGTAGTTAAGAATAAAGTTCCATTCACTAATTGCAGTTATAATAGGTCTAAGAGGTTGAGCTTAGTTCGTTAAAATGTATGGATTTTCATTATGGAGACCCAAGTCAAAATCTCAATAAGGACATCTAAAGTGGAATTCGAATTTTTAACTTTAGACTTTCATAATTAACTTCTTATGTGAATGCGATTTTTAAATAAAGTGGATTTCTATTTAACCACTCTTGATTTTCTACAAGTGATTTATGTCTACTCATAAAGAAATTGTATTGTTCTCATATTAATGTTGGTACATTGAACAAAAATATTTGTAGCCTGAATTTATATAAAATTTAATTAAAAAATAAAATTGCATTTACCAATATCTAGTAGTTGGCAGAAAAGAGTTAAGCTTAATTGATTGAAATGTTCAATTTTTATTGTGAATAACTAAAAATCCAAATTCCAATTAAGAACATTGAAAGTGAAATTCTGAAATTTGTCTATTTGATAATTTTATTTTCTCTTTTACCTTCCTAACTTCAATTTTATAATGTTAATCTCTGTCCAATATAAATAATAATAATAAATGTTTACACATAAACAAGATATTTGTTAACACAATTAAACATTTTTGAGCTCTTTCATCGTGATGATGGATTATGGAGTATGATCCGAAACGTTGATGCTAAAAATTTATACACAAATCATTCCCACAAGAATAGCAGTGACTATTAAACATATAAATGGATCATGGAATATGATGTTGATGCTAAAAACTTACACAATCATTCTCAAAAGAATAACAGTGACCATTAAACATATAAATGAATCATGGAATATGATCCAAAAAGTTGATACTAAAAACTTACACACAATCATTCCCATAAGCATAACAGTGATTATTAAAGATATAAAAAAACTTGTTAGTAAATTAACAATTATCCAGAGAAACCTCTGTTATAATCCATACATCTGAAATATCTGAGCTACCGTGTCTGTCGGCAACGAAAAGAAACAGAGCAGAAACAAGCAAGTGTATATGTTTCGTCCCGCAATTTGTACTGGGAAACCAAAACAAAATCCTGCCAAATTTTCAGTAAGGAAGATAACAGAGATTCAACGACAAATTATTCAGAGACATACCTAGAAAAGAAGAACTGCATGAATAGGCAGCCATGTTAGGAAAAGAGAGAAAAAAAAAAAAAGTGAGTAGAAAAAAAACAAAGCAGCATCTTTAAGACTGCCAAGCAAAAGCCACAACGGGGCTCCTGACAAAACGTACTCCATTAGACCACGTGATCGATCCGAAACTGGGCTGCAGCTCCGAAGACGCCGTCATGAAAGCCACTGTGTATGACAACTTCTCATTCCGCTTTGAAAACGACAACCTCGTCGGATTCACACGGACGCCCACACCAGCCGGAGCATTCACCACAGCACTGTAAACCGAAGCGCCGTCTTCCACGTGCGTTAAAGTCCTGACGTGTCTCACAACTCGGGCACTAGAATTAGTATCAGAATTGGAAAAGACGGCGGCAAAAGATGGATAATTGATGGTTCTAAGGCGGCGCTTGGAAGAACAAGAAGAATTGGCTTTGGTTATCATCCTCAGCTGGTCGGGACTGTAGTTCAGCGAGCAGAGAAAATCCACGTAGTCTTGCACGCCCATGTCGTACACGAGCCCCGGCGAGAGCGCTCTGTTGGCGTCCACGTGTCCCGCGCCGTGCGCAAACGGAGTAGAATCGGTATTCGTGTCGGCGTCTGTGAGAGCTTTGCCGGTGTTATCCACAGTATAGGCAGTGGTCATGAGTGCAGATCTGATGGCGGCGGGGCTCCAGTCGGGATGCGCAGCCTTTATCAGCGCCGCAATGCCGCTCACGTGCGGGCACGACATAGAGGTGCCGGAAATAATGTTGAAGTTCACTCTACGCTCGTCCGCCGCCATCCCCGATGGCGCCGCCGCGCCGGTCCAGGCGGCGAGGATGTTCACGCCCGGAGCAATGATATCAGGTTTCAGAATCTCCGGCGACAGAAGATTCGGCCCCCGGGAAGAAAACGCCGCCACGACGGGCGCCGGTTTCGTGCCAACGACGGCGCCCAGTAACTCAATCGTTGCCCTTGCGGATGATCCGGTCCCTTTTATGTAGTTCAAGATGGATTCTCTGCTCTTTGCTCCGACTCCGATTGCCGGAATCACGTGACTGTCGGCGGAAAGTTCTTCGCCCTCTGTGTTCGCCATTATCATCCCCACGCCGCCGGCGGCTTTTACAATATAGCCTTTCTCGACTTTGGAATTCGTTCCTCTGTCACAAACAACAATCTTGCCTTTCACAGCCTCAGAATCCAAGGTTTCTTCCAGGCACAGATTACTGTCCTCTGTTCCGTTGGGTTTATACACCAAAGAATACATTTTTCCTCTGGGAAGCATTTTTCCGGCGTACAAGGAAACTCCGGTAAAACGAACACCATTGCCGAGAACTACAGACCCTGGAAAATCTCTGTCCAAGGTACTTGCCCCAACGGTCGTGATCCACGGCGCCATGTTTTCTACAGACAATTGCTCAGGCCCCGAATTCCCGGCCGAACAGGACACAAAAACCCCCTTTTGCATCGCCGTAAAAGCTCCCACAGCAATGGCGTCTGCTTCATAACCAACGCTCTGCTTTCCCCCCAATGACAGAGACAAAATGTCGGCGCCGTCTTCGACGGCTTTGTCCATGGCGGCGAGAATATCAGAGCTCACGCATCCCCTTGCCCAGCATACTTTGTAGACTGCGATTCTGGCGGCGGGGGCCATTCCTGATGCTGTGCCGCTCGCGAGCCCGAAAAGGCTCGCATTTTGCACAAATGCTCCGGCGGCTGTGGAGGCCGTGTGGGTCCCATGGCCGCCCTGATCTCTTGGCGATTTGTACTCTTCCGTCTCGTTGATCGGCCCGCTTGAGGCTTCGTAGCCTCGGCTGAAAAATCTCGCGCCCACCAGTTTTTTGTTACAGTGGGAGGAGTTGAAATCGGTGCCCGATTCGCATTCTCCTTTCCAGTGCGCCGGCGGCGGCTTCATTCCACTGTCGGAAAAGCTGGGACTTTCAGGCCAGATTCCGCTGTCCAAGAATCCGATCACAATGTCACTGGATTTCGCAGAGTTGGAATTCCAGGCGCCGTTTTGGGCATTGAGTCCCAAGAACTGAGGAGTCCGGGTCGTGTGAAGCTGGTAGGTTGTCTCCGGATTTACTGCCAGAATCCCTTTTGTGTTCTTCAGGGCCTTAGCTTGGGCTTTACTGAGCTTCGCTGCAAATCCATGGAAGACCTGGTTGTAATTGTACAGAATCCTCTGAGATCCAGCGTTTTCTTCTACAGAATCCACCAGAGAGGAATACCATCCGTCAGGATTACTGAATGACGATGGCATCTGGGAATCGGAAGTCTGGACTATGTATGTTCGCAGAGATCCATCTTCATCTTCCAGGGAGTTTGCAAAAAATGGTAGCAAAATCAAAATCAGCAGCAAAATGGATCCATAATTCTTCTTCATTATCTTCTCTGAATGCACCAGAGAAGGTAATTTCTACAAGGTGGGCTTTTGAAGGGAATTCAACAGGGATTTCTACTACAAGGTCGGATTTTGAAGGGAATTCAGAGAAGATGATTTTGATCTCCCCCAAGATGGGGTTTTTAAGGGAGATTTTGGATGGAAAATGAAAGGCCAGCGATCGAACATGGGTTTCGTGAGAGGAGTGAGAGGAGTGAGAGGATTTGAGGGTGGCCAGAACACGCATTGGGTGTTGTGTCTTAATCGAAAATCCCGCCTTTTATGGCCGGAAAAATCTACTTTTTGGGGCGATGCTGATTCAGGGTCTCGGAAATGTGTGTTGGATAATTTCAGTGGCCATGCTTCCAATTGTAAAAATGGGGGATTTTGTTGGGAGATTAATTTGAGGCCTATGGTAATTGATAGATGGTTCCCGTGATAAGTGGAGTGGGATTCATTATCCCGCCGACCCCGTTCTATTTGGAGGAAGACGACCTGCATCATGTGAAAATAAGTATTTTGTATGTTATTTACTTTTCTGTTTTGTCCTTACGTTGTAGACCTCTACATTTAGATTTGGGGATCCCCCTCCTTTTGTTAATGCAATTCTTACTTTTTATTAAACGATGTGATTTATTTTTAAAAATGGTTATGCAAGTAATTTCTAAAGTGAAAATCTGCCAAAATTAGTCCATCATTTTCAATAATAACTGAAATAAAATCTAAAAGGAAATTGTTCAAAATTTTCTAAATGAAAGCAAAAAATTTCAAAGGACCCAATATGAATTGATCAAACCACCTACAACTAAAAGAGAGGTAAAAATTTAATCAAACCACCTACAAATTCTAAAATAAAAACTTCCAATTTTTTTTTTACTAAAATCATGATAAGTGACTTAATGAAGATTTTACACAACTACACAAATTATGTTACTATGCTAACTTTAACATACATTATTAAAATTAGATTTCATAATAAAAAACATCCAAAAATATAAAGTAAAATTAAAGTCCAAAATTTAAAAAAAAAAAATGAATCAAAATAAATTTAAATAACATAGAATGGCCAAAATTTAATATAGAATAACCAAAATATTTACTTTTTATTCCTCAACAAAAAAAAAATTTAGTAAGTCAAAAGAAAAATCACCCTTACCACTTAAAGTTAGGAGGCACTAAGCTCTACAATAAAGAAATATAATAATGGTAATTACCACTTAAAGTCAAATCAATCTTATTAGATGTTTCACTCTACATTTTGAGAATGCTTTTAAAAAAAAAGATTTGGGAACCTCAATTGAAATTCAACCTTCATATTTATATAATAATAAATATATAATAAATAATAGTATTATTATAAAAATATAAAAAATATAAAAAATAAAAATATAATAAAAATAATATTATAATAATATAATTAAAATATTATAATGATAATAATATACTATATATTTTTTAATAATCTATTATAAAAAACAAGGTTTGTTACAAGTCTATTCATTGTAAAAAATTATTATATTAAAATTTATGAGTGATGGAAAATACTTTTATAATTACAAACCACATTTTAATTTGAATGTTTTTTTCTTAATAGAAAGAGATTTTGGTAATAATTGTGCAAACATTCTTGTAATTTTAATATTTTATTTTTATTAATGACAATTTGAGAAATGTCTATACTTAGAATCTCATAAGCAAACTTACAAGACATTATTTGATTTTACTTGATTTTTACCGAGGGAAAGAAATTTTGGTAATGACTGTGCATATGTAATTAAAATGTGCATATTTTGATTTTCAATGATAAATTATGAAATGTTTGAGTCACTTATATGATTTCAGAAGAAAACTTACTAAGAATTATTTAAATATTCTTGTACTTTCAATATTTATTAAATAATAAATTACAAAATGTCTCGAACTATTTCATCACTTTGGAAAACACTATTTTTAATTTCACTGAATCTCTATTAAATGAAAGATATTTTGGTAATAATTGTATAAATGTCCTTGTAAATTCAAAATTTTTATTAGGCTAAATTAAAATTCATACAAAGTTATAAGAAATTTATGTTATGTTAAGATTTTTTTCTTTTAAAGATAAATTATGAAATTCTGAAATATAAAAAGTTAATATGATCATCAAATTTTTGTCCTGGTATGTTAGTAATTATCCTATGATGCTCTGTCTGTGGAGATTTTCCTGTGGAGAGGAAGAAACAAGGTTTGTAGAGGCCCATGTCTGGGAGAGGAAGAAACAACACAACAACAGGGAGAAGCAACACAATTTTCGATGAGTAAAATTTCTTTTGCTTCAAGCTAGACTCTTGATGCAATTGTGTGATACTTTCGATTACTGATATATTCTTTTGTCCTTATGATATCATTGCTGATGTGAGTAGTTGATTATTTAGGCTGTTCAATAGTGATCATATATGCATGCTGCGTATGCCAGTAGATGTCATGATGTTGTATGATGACGACTGGATGCAGTCATATCTTAATGATCTTGTTTTGATTTCAAGACAATATGATCTTACATTCTTATGACTTGGTGTACTAGCTTCTATGTTATATTGATGCTTAATTGGCTTTAGGTGGATTATGTTTCATGGGATTAATGATATCGTTGCGATTATATATTAATGATATTATGATTAAATGATGTGATGGACATATTTATGTTAAGTTATTAGTATATGTGTTTCCTATGAAATATGATGATGTTTACTTCTATGTTATGAGTTTTTGATGTTCATTTATTGTTATGCTTGTATTACTATTCTCATAGATCTTGTATGATGTGTTTGTACGAAGAGGGACAAAGTCGTAGTTAATCATTCATGAGGTCCACACGATGTCTCACTCCCCTTTGTTGCTTGATATTATATATATGCATATGTGCTTCGCCTATTGTACTAACGTGGATAGGTACCAAACATCGACTTCACCTGAATTTGTAGGTCCGAGCGTGCCCAAATTATAAAACATAACCCTGAAAGTGGTAAAATATGGAGGTAGTCATGTAGCCAAATTGTACTCAGCCAAAATTGTCATTCCAACTTTTGGATGATAGTTTTCCCTGATATGCTTATACACTCGTCGATTGCATTGAGGCACTGTTTTGCTATGTTTGTTATGCATGTTTTGGATGTATTTTTTGGTGTGACTGTGTATTATCATAAACATTTCCCATGTTCTTTTTTGTATGTCACTCAGTATAACCAGTTTATGAGTTTGGCGTAATTGTTGTCGTCGACTAGTTTTTGAGAGGATTTTATTATATGATGGCTTTAATATTTTAATTGGAGGATTTTTTATATTTATTTTCTTATTGATGAAATATTATTATTATGGAAGTCTTATATCTTATTTCTAGTTTTTAATTCATGTTGGGCATGGGATAAAAAGCAACTTTTTATTTCATTTTGATAACTTGGTTTAATGAGAAATTTGGGTTTTCTTCTTCAAGAATACATATAAAATTTGAATATGATCTTGGGGGTAAATTTTAGAGATTGAATTTTTGTGGGCGTTTTTCCATTTGATTTTTTGGGTTGAATTCTACTTGGCCTCTAAATTTTATCTTAATTTGTAGAGTGTGCAACCTTCTCCAACCATTTGAAGGGTTTTCTTGACTTGTGAAAGGTATGTTGCTCACTCTCTTCAATTATTTGTTTGAATCCTTATTTGGTTTCTCACAAATGATCTTAGAGGATGAAATATGAACTATATGGATCCATTTGAGATATTTGTGGAAGAGATTTGAAATTTGGTGTTTATTTTGTATGCATTTTTGGCAAAAGAGGGTTTTGCATATTTTTAGGGTTGGATCCTTCATTTTTATGTTTTGGGAATATGTAAATATGTTCTTGGAATATGTATAATGCAAGATCAAATGGGTTTTCACCATTTCTTGATATTTAAAATTTTGATGAAATTTGATTGTGTTATGCCCAAATCCAAGTTTATGCATTGGAGAGAGAGAGAGAGAGCATAATTTTTACTTCTTCATAACCCGATTGGGTTTTGAAGAAGTGAAAATTGTGTATTTTATTCTCCAGAACGCGATCGGGTTATGGAGGAGTTGAAAATGTACTTTTTGCTTTTCATAACCCAATCTGGTTATTTGAAATTTAGAAACCCGATTGGGTTATGGTTTGGGAAGAGATTTGGAAAATGACCCAAAGGCTTGGAGGCTCATTTTCCCTCCATTTTTGTTCGTTTAGACATTTTTTCATCTTGTAAGATGAATTCTCAATTTTATCTTCATCAGGTTTGAAATTTGTCAACAGGGTAGCTCTATAATTTTCACCATAATCTCATATGTCTTCTTAGCTTTCTAACCATATAAATTTTTCTATTTTTGGACAACATTAGCATAGTAAACTTTAATTTTCTTTACCAGTGTCTTGATTGTCCTCACAGACATATGTCTACCATTTTTTTAATAACTTTTGATATACTTAATAAAATTACAAATAAATTACATATTATTGTTCTACACTTGATTCTATACAATTTTAAAAAAAAGTTTTCATTTTTGATTATTTTGATGCAAGTTATGCCCAGCGCACGAACAGGTACCAAATTTTAAGGATGCGATCACTTCAAAAAATACAGAAAAAAATACTCATCGAAAAATTACAAAAAAATACACAACTTATAGATCTCACTCTTACCTATCATCCTATCAAAGGGTTTTAAAAAATACTAAATATAACTATATCTTTTGTACCGTGCACGGAAACAACAATGTTATGTTTTTCCAGAAAAATTACGGACATGTTTTTGTGCGTGCAAGGTTTGACCCTCTTAATCTTATCGATTTTTTTTAAAAATTAGTATTTTAGAAACTAGATTCAGAGTACTACAATTTTTATTTTTTACACATCTTCTTATTTTGAGTGCATGACCCTCAAACGCCTATTCCAAGTTCAGGTTTACCCGATTTCAGAAAAATTGTGTCCACTTATACCCCCCCTTTTGGTCCACAAATTGGTGTACATACCCATTGATTAAGATTCAACATAGAGTTACCAAAGGGGTTTAGATCGAAAAGGAGATAATCGATGAACATATGAAAAAGCAAAACTAAGAGGTGAGATAAGATTTGAAAAAGGATCTTGAAGGAACAGATCTATCTCACTAATATTCAACAAGGTATATATGTTGCTAGAGTAGGGAAAGATAGAAATGGTGGTAGATTCTTGATGGGGTAAGAATCTAAATGTTCAATATCTGATGACCGGGGAAACTAAGAAAGAGACACACTATATCCAATATGAGCATGGAATCCCAATTTTTGGTTTCATAATATGTCAATGACCTCAATCTCATTGAACATTTTTATCTACTTGAAGTGTTTGATGCAAGATAATTCTAATATTTATGTCACCATGTACACCACAAACTACATTTTCTACAAATAAATTTTATTTTTCTTCTAACTTGCTATATGTTGTAGGTCTTTATTGGTTTTTTGTTGCAATGAACCTTTTATTTTAATTGTTGTGCACTAGATATGGAGCTTCACATTCAAATATTTTATTTACATATCCTTGAAACAGTGGATGCTTTCACACATAAATTTAGTCAAAACTAGATCATAATTTAAAATCAAAATTTGGCTAGAGGCACTCATATTTATTATAATTATTTATGCTATGATTTTCTATCTTAGTTGGCGATTACAATAAGGTGGTTTTATGTAGCTACAACACTATAGAGTGGGTGTAATAGATAATACTAGGCACTTTTTCTATAAGGAATCAAACCTCCTAGTGCCTCCATTATCCACAATAACTACTAACTTGTAGACTATTCTTAATTGTTCTCTACGAATTTAATTTTTTTTAAAAATGACTTTGAGCAAAAGAAAGGACAAACTAGGGCCTATGAAGAGAATTTACAAGAGAATGGGTAATAGAAGCATCAAAAATGTTATTTTGCTAGTGCAGTTAGACTACATCCAACCTAAGTCCTTGAAGGTTAAATTCTAAGTTAAATGATGTTAGTAGTTGAGTCGCCACTTATAAATTTAAATTTTGAAATCGATTTCCTAAGTTATAAGTTGCAACAGAGTATTAAATGAACAACATAAATGTTGGAACAGTTATGATTTAATTACTTTGAAACTTCTTACAAGCCCTTATTGTCTTTCATTAGATACTTAGATCATGATTGCATTAAAATTTCATTATTTAAAAATTATTTGACTTGTTGCCAGAAAGACTTTTGCATTTGAACCTTTAAAAAAAATTAAAGTAATATATATTTAGGATCTACACATGAAATCTCAAGCACCATTAATTCACATCTTAAAATTATAGTTCAAATGTTGATTTGAGTGTCTCAACTAGGTCAAAGAGTGGAAAATGTATCTATGTTTCTACTTGTATGCTCATCAAGTATAGAGAGATTTGAATGGTTTCGTTAAAAAGATGTAAGAGAATTCAAGGACCATATAAATATGCTATGTATTTGTTCTTATGTATGCATATGTTGATGTAAGAGTCTAGGTTTGAATTCTTTTTACATGAATGAATGGTACTAGAACTCTTAGGTTGATAAGAGATGGATTCCTGAATGACCTCAGGTTTTGTCTGTTCAGACAATACTTAAAGCTTCAACAACTTTGAATATTTAACTCATGAGTAAATGAGTAATAACTAATTAGAGTCAAGTTGGTTTGATCCAATGACTAACTTTGAATTTGAAAAATGGGGTCAAGGTTGTTTAGTAGTTTTGATCAAAGATCAGGGTTAGCCTAGTAGCCTTGACTAAGGATTGTCCACACTAGGTTTAGTCCACTACAAAATAGGTACTCCTATTCAACTTAATTACAAACTAAACACCAATTCTTGCATATAAATATATAAGTCGAACATTAGATTAGAATGTTAAAGATGAAAGACAAAACAAGTAGATAAATATGGTAAAAACAAATTTTCACTTCACACCATTCTAAAATAATGTTCAAGACTTTTATGGAATTACAACTCTTACCGCTCAAAGGAAGGGTGACAAAATAATGGTGAATAATAAGTTATTTACTTTTATATTAACAAAGTAAAGTTATAATAAATTATTCACATAAAAAAAGAGTGATATAAAAACATTTAACATTTAACAGTTGAAAATATTAAATATAGACACATGATTGATTATATTTTCTTAAATATTAAGAATCAATTTATATTCAATAAGAAACTAGAATCAAAAGGTTGTAGTTCATTTGATTGAGTACGATCAATAAGGGTGATGAAATGTTCTTTGATTATACCATCTACCTAAATAATAATAGATCACATTATGATCTATCTAAACAATTTTGATGAAAAACCGACCCTTCATCCCATATCATATAACCACTCAAATTTATGAATAATATAATTTCCTTCTTAAAAGAATAAAATAGTCACATTTAATACCCAAATACAACATCCAAGTATCAAAATTGTTTAGATAGATCATAATGTCATCTCTTATTATCTAGGTAGATGGTATAATCAAAGAACATTTCATCACTCTTATTAATCGTACTCAATCAATTGAACTACAACCTTTTGATTCTAGTTTCTTATTGAATATAAATTGATTCTCAATATTTAAGAAAATATAATCAATCGGGTGTCTATATTTAATATTTTCAACTGTTCAATGTTAAATATTTTTATATCACTCATTTTGATGAAAAACCACCCTTCGTCCCATATCATATAACCACTCAAATTTATGAATAATATAGTTTTCTCCTTAAAAGAATAAAATAGTCACATTTAATACCCAAATACAACATCATCCAAGTAGTGTTTTCTTATGGAGACCATGACAACCCCACATTAAAAATGAAGTGTGACAGCCCAACATAAAACCGACAAGTCCATGTACAATATTGACTACGAGTAAATGCGTATAGAGACTGAAATTTCGTGTCACATCTTTTGTAAATGAATTTGCCACCTTACAAGTCTACTAAAACTGACATGTTTACATGTGACGATTTTTAGAACTTTTGTATGACCATTATGTACCACAAAATGTTCACACAATGCATCTATAATTCATAGTACATTTTAACATTTTTATGAAAAGGTATATATAAATGTGTTGGAGAGGAGATATAAATTGAATTTAAAGTACTATTTAAGGAATATATAATATCATGTGTAATTATTAATCATTTATTGCTATTGGTATATTAGAAGGTGGTGAGTTTTGAGATTAGTTATATTGGTGTAGTAATATTTGAAGTCATGCTTATTGATATTTTCAATATTGATTTTTGTTGAGTATGGAATTGTTTTGTAATAAGTAATATAGATTTAGAGAAGAAAGTGTAATTTATATATCTGTGTATGTTTAGAATTCATGTAATTGACAAATATTATTATCTAAAATTGTTGTTCATCATAAAGATAGTTATGAAAAGAATAATTAAATTTACAATTGATGTTGACCATTAACATTTGTTGTAGTTGATGTTGACCTTTTGTAGACGAATTTAAATTAGTTAAAGAAAACATTATTTGAATGAGAAGGACAAATCTTATATTTTGGTGGGCTATGATTTTCAAGTGTCCACATACACATTAAAAAGGCTTTAATGAGATATTTGAGAAAGACATTTTTGAAGATATATATTATAAAGTGGGTAGTGATAAATTAAATTTAGAGTTAATGTGAAGGAGATAGGGTTGATAATTGCATACCTTGACTTTTTTTTTATTTAAATTTTATAGTGAGTAATTGTATTCTTGCCTCGTCTCTTTTTTTAATAACAAGGTATGGATTATTTTGCATTCTATATTACAATTTCGAATGAATATGAAGTTCATTTAGTGATTTCATACTTGATATAGTTGTAAATGTTAGTCCTTGCCTTTCTATTTTACCAATATTAAGTATTGTGATATTCATATTAGGATTCAACTATGTAGTTTTTGAGTCAAACTCATTGACCTATATTTCATGATAGTGGTTCACAAGAACAAATCTCTCATGAGAATGAATCAAACACTTAGCACTCATTGCATCTAGGTGATGCTCACAAAGGTGAAGTATCAAGACTTCTCGGGAGGTCACCCATCCTAGTACTACTGTAACTCAAGTACGCTTAGGTATTGTTTTTCATAGTGTTAGGCCTTGGTGTTATTGTTGGGAAATGGTATCTCAACCTTGCAATAATTGAAAGACTACTATTGCTATGTGAGCAATGATGGTTCAAGGGCATCACACCCGACTTGGGGGTTGCAAGGGGTTCCAACATGTCATCTTAGTCACTGATGGTCTAGGGGGTAGTACATCTCTATGGGGATTTTCAAGGGCAACACCTCCAAAACAATATTTCATATATAATTTTTCATTAAATGAATTCTAACCATCTATCATTAGGTCATAGGTCTAACAGTTTATTTTTTGTGTGTCATTCTTGGGTGGTTTTAGGCCATTGTTTTGAAATACCATTTGATGGCTCCATATTTCGTATCTCTTATATATTAGGCATGTGAGAGGTATTGTGATGTATTCTGACAATCTAATAGGTGTTGATTTGCCTATGAATCTTTATAATCTATTACTGATTTTTGATTGATGTTGATGCAGGAACATCTTGGGATCTTTGGCAATCTTGCATCAACCAAAAATATTTTAATTTTTAGTTTTTCCTGTCAGCTAGTCTTTATATTTTCAATGGCATTCCTTTGATTTGGCTCATCTTTGGTTGCGTACCTCATGGCATATTCTTCACATTGTGTTTGATCATTATCTGGGTTCACACCTCTATATGTTTCTTCTGGATGGAGATTTCTTCGATTTTGGCCCTGACCTATTTGTTCTTCATGTTTCATGGCTTGTTAGATTTTTCTAATCTTGCGAACCTTTTCCTTGGATTGCATACCTTCTTAGTGTATCATTCTATGTTCGTTGGATTGTGGCCAATGCATCTTTAGGATCGTACATCATGTTTCATCTATTTGAGGGAGATCCTTATGATTTGGGCCCTGACCTATATTTAGTATTATGTTTTCCTACCTTGGAGAATGTGATCATTCTTGGCTGACTTGTTTGCATTGAAAACATCTATAAATTGATGTAATTGATCTCTAGTTTAGTAATTTTTACCTTGATAGCCACTCAAAGGTTAACATGCTAATATAATTCTAAATTCAATTTGTAATCAGGCCTGTATGTCTGGAATGAAAGCATGCATGTTGCTGGCCAATTTGATGTAATTTCATGAATCCATGTTAATGCAAACCTCTGATCTTGTATTCTCTCTATCCCTTGTTGTAATTTGAATTGCGATTTCCACTGTGCGACTCTTGTTGCATAGTTAGACAGTTCTCATTGAGGATTCTCCTGTTTGTGACCGCACCATATATATTGGGTGACTTTTGGAATCTGATATTTTTCTCTTGAAAATATTTTCCCCACGTAAATCACTGTGTTCTGGTATGCACTTTATTTATGTTATGTTTTTGCAACCATTTTAAAGATTTGAATTTTTTTTACACGAACCTCCTCTTAATATTAGTTTAGGAATTTATTTTTTTGCCATAATTTCCTTATAATTATGTATAATAATTGCCCATCCCATGGATAGTGGTATTTTCCTACACTTTTTTAGTTATACAAGGATTATACATATATTTTTTTTGGGTCATTTTGGTTCGATGACAACCCGTTGTAGTTATCGATCCTTGTACTATAATGCAATTTAGAACATGGGGTGCTTAAAATCCACAACCATAAACAATATCAACAACTTTCCCGAGAGATCCATTTGCAAGTCCTTAATTCCATATAACTTTTGATAGCACATTATTCATGGACCTTTGCATAATAGGAGTGACTTTTTAAGTTGGTCATTATTATATTCAATATTTGATTTTGTTAAATTGTACTGATTGTAAATGGAGGATATAGAAGGTTTAACATTCTTTTGTTGCATATCTCACTAGATCGTTTGTGGGAAAAAGGTGCATTGAGCTATCGAATTCTTATTTTCAATTGTTGTAAGTAATTTATTTTTGTCACTCATCAACATCTCCCAACCATGCTGCATTGGTTTTGCATGATGTATGATTTGTAATGTTTCACAAAACCGTGTTTAAATGGAGTGTCATCTTATTGATGAAACATTGTCTACAATGTAACAACTGTACCTAAGTTATTCCCACAAATTTTTTGAATTTGAGAGTGATGCATAGATAGGTTTATCCATGATAGGTGGTAGTTTTATTACTTCGCCTATTAGAATTATAGATACTCCACTAAAGCAAATATGTGTTGGTGGGAAATGTTTAATTATCTATCTTTATTAGTAGCTTTGGCCATATGAAGCTAATATCCTTATGAGAATGCAAATCATTTGTTCCATATCTTCTTTAAATAGTGTTTGTGTTTTTCCTTACAATAGTTTCATTTCTTTGATTGGAATCTATACTGTTGAATACATGGTTGATGCATGTATGTTAAAAGTAGCAATTCTTGTAGGACCTAAAGTATTTGGCTCCTTTTTGTGGTAGCTTACTTTGAAGAGTGCATTTATTATGCAAGTGATAAGGTAGGCTTTTTTATTTCTACAATTCCTTGAATGATCATATTCAAGGGTTTCTTTAAGGAATGATCTTATTCAAGTGTTTCTTTAATGAATGATCTTTGTAGTGGTTGGTAATTACTGTAAGTGTTAATTTTGATTTTTGTGAAAGCGGGTGTAAGCACAAAGTTGGGTGCCAATTTTGCAGAAGTCCGCGGCCAAAAAAAATAGCAAACCAAAACGGGCACCCATGTTTTAAGAAATGGGCACCCGAGCCATAAATATAAAATGGGCACCCATTTTGGTTCGGGCGCCCGGGCCAAAACAAGCACCCGTATTTTTAAATATGGGTGCCCGTTTTGTAAAAGTATTTAATTTTTCTTTTAACCCATTTTGCAAGTCATTTTCACAACTTGCAAAATGGAATCACGTTTTGCAGTAGACGAGTGCCCGTTTTGAGAGTTACCATTGACCCCCTTGCTATCATTTTTTCGAGTCTAGGTACACATAATTGTTTTTTATTATTTTTCTCATTAAAAATGTTATTTATTATTGTTTTTTATTAGTTTAATGTTAAAAAATGTATTATGATTATTGTTTAATGTTTAAAGTTTTTTTTAATAGGATTAAAATAATTTTTTATGTTTAGTTTTATTTAAATTTGTAAATTATTGTAGAAGAAAACAAAACTTTGAAAACTGATTTAATCCTAGGTAGAAAACTAAAACCTAAACCTAAACCTAACCACAATTGAAACAAGAAACCCTAGGTAGAAAAATAAAACCTAAGCACAACTGAAACAAGATTGTAAACCCTAGGTAGAAAACACAAATGTAAACCTAGTCACAACTGAAATTTTTTTGTAAACCCTAGGTCTAGAAAATAATCAATAAACACACTCTCTCTCTCTCTCTCTCTCTCTCTCTCTCTCTCTCTCTCTCTCTCTCAGAACTAGTTTAATATTTAATGTTCAATACATATTATGTTTAATGTTTGAAGTTTGTTTTTTTAATAGGATTACAATAAATTACATTACATGTTTAGTTTTATTTTACTTTGTAAATTATTGTAGAAAACAATTTAAGACTTTCAAAACTTAAAACCCTAGGTAGAAAACCTAAACCTAAACCTAATCACAACTAAAACAAGAAACCGTAGGTAAAAAATAATTTAAATGTAAACCTAGACACAACTGAAAACAAAATTGCAAACCTTAGGTCCAAAAAATAAATAATATCTCTCTCTCTCTCTCTCTCACACACACACACACACA
>MU227524.1:962322-976575 GCA_018584345.1 Thuja plicata
CTATTTTCTGTATGCATGGTATGTGGCTGCAATATCATTGTTAAAGTAGTTAACGAATCTAAAATTGTAAGGATTTAAAAGAATTTGCACAATACTTTCCTATAGAGATTAGTGTAGGAAGTTGTTTTTGCACATGAGTTTCCTTACATCTTTCTCCACCTTTCTCTTTCTTCAGAAACATTCTTAAAATTTTCTTTTTTGCACACCTTCACTTTTCTTTTCACATACTTAAGCTTCTAGCTTACACAATAGAGTATTGATTTATTTCTTCTATCCACTTCTTCCCACCATTACTTCATTAGGGGCCCAACATTTTCTCTTAGCCACATGTTTTCAAATTTGAAAGGGTTGTGATTTGGTAGATTCTCCAAGGATACTTTTAGCTCAACAGGTAATGGTCTAGTCTTGTGAAAGGCTAAATTTGTGCCTCTTGAATTCCCAATATTTGATCCCATACTCCATATATTAGGAATATGTCCATTCTTTCTGCTATGACAATGAAGCCTTTCCTTCTATTAAATATCCATGTAAAGATTCCATTTTTAGTTTTAATATCTAGCAACTGATTCTGATCTACGAAGTCTTGAAAGTCTCTGTGAATATTGGTTGTTTTGGTTTGGCCTCCTTTCTTTTCCTCATTGTTCAAAGTAGCATTTAAGTTTCCACCTAAGATGATTAGTTCTTGATTATGGTCATCCATTGCTCTTGATATTTGAGACCATACTTTTCTCTTATCCTATGTGGAAATGGTGCCATACACATTACATATATAGAAAGATGCATTGTTCTGTAGTGTTTTGACTCTCATCATCATCCTGCTTCTATTCTCCTCAATGATTTTTCCTTCCATTGTCAATGGATTCCATAATATCCCATCCCTCCTAAAGCACCAAAAAATTCAACAAATGCACCTACCCATTGCCTCCATACTCTCATTCTCTATGTGCTCTCCTCTTTACGCCATTTTGTTTCGTGCAATAATACTATATCTGCCTTAGCCTGGTCGATTTGGTGCTTGATCAAGCACCATCTTTTAGGGGCATTTAAGCCCCTAACATTCCACTTTATGTGCCTCATTTCCCCTAGGAAGGATGATATCCTTCCCTGACCTTAATTTCCTCTGTTCTATTGCATTAGTTGCAATGGCCAATTTGGCTTTATTCATTTTTGGTCATGTCTTGCCCTTCTTTTTTATATATGGTATTTTTCATGGTTGATGTCGATTGCTCAAACATTCTTTCTTCTAGTAGTATAGGCTCAACTTGTAAAGATTTGAAAGCGAAAAAGAAAACAATAGATACAAAACAAATGACAAATGTACAACAACAACATTTATCCTGGTTCACCACAAAAGTGGCTACGTCCAGACTAAGAGCACAAGAATTATATTAAACTCAATGATCAAATTACAATGAGAAGTGGAGCTAAGTTTATAAGCTCACAACCGAGCAGCTGAAAGGACAAAGGCTGCAATAGGAAAAAATGTCCATTGGCCTTCCAATACTCAACAAACTCCCACCAGAAGTCAACAGATATTTCAGCTGATTAGGCATTCCCCTGCTCTACATGCTGACCTACTTCAGCTTAACAAGTCCAAGAGAAGTTCTTGCATATTCAAACTTCTCTTTTGTTACAAATTTCGTGAATATATCTGCCGGATTGATTTTGGTATCAATCTTTTCAACTTTCAACCTGCCCTCTTCAACCATATGCCGAACAAAGTGAGCCTGAATGTCAATGTGCTTTGAACGTCGTTGAGATGCATGCTTATGAGCCATAAAGATGACACTACGACTGTCACTAAATAGAACATAATTATTTTGTTGGTACTTCATTTCACCAAGTAGTCGCTGCAACCAAATCATCTCCAAGGCACCTTCAGAAAGAGCCAAATACTCAGCTTCAGCCGAGGAGAGAGCAACATAATGTTGCAGCCTTGAGGCCCAACTAATGGCAGTTCCAACGAACATGAATGTGTAACCGGTAGTAGATCTACGCTTATCCAGATCTCTGGCAAGATCTGAATCTGTGAATCCTCGCAACTATTTATGATTGCCACCAAAGCATAAAGCAAAATCTGAAGTGCCTTTTAAGTATCTTAGTATCCATTTAACCACTTCCCAATGAAGCTTCCTGGGGTTGCTCATAAACCTACTTACTACTCCCACCACATGGGCAATGTCGGGACGAGTGGAAACCATAGCATACATTATGCTACCAAATGCTGATTTATAAGGAATGTTGTCCATGAATTCCTTTTCCTCTTGTGTTTTAGGGCACAATTCAGAAGACAACTGAAAATGAGAACCAAGAGGAGTAGAAACTATCTTGGCATCATTCATGTCAAATCTATCCACAACTTTGTTAATGTAATCCTTTTGAGACAAAGTAATTTCTTTCTTCTTTCTGTCCCGTGTGATTTTCATGCCAAGAATATTGTTGGGTGCCCCTAAGTCCTTCATGGAAAATTTGCTTGCCAACTTGGTTTTAAGCTCACCAACAATTCGAGAACTTGTGCCAACGATCAACATGTCATCAACATATATCAGAAGAATAACAAAATCACCATTTGGAAGTGTCTTGTAATAAACACATGGATCAGATTCACATCTTATGAAATTTTGATCAATCATGAAGCGATCAAATTTCAAATACCACTGTCGTGGGGCTTGCTTGAGCCCATATAAACTCCTTAATCTGCAATAAATATGTTCTTGCCCTTTGTCTATAAAACCTTGAGGCTACTCCATATACAACTCCTCATCCACATCACCATGGAGAAATGCAGGCTTGACATCAAGTTGTTCCAATTCAAGATCCCACATAGCTGCAAGTCCCAAAACAGTCCAGATGGTTGTCATTTTAACAACTGGTGACAAAATTTCTGTGAAATCAATCCCTTCTTGTTGAGCGTATCCTTTTACCACTAGTCGTGCTTTATAGCATTTTAAACCTCCGCCTTCATCTTTCAGTTTGTAAACCCACTTGTTCTTAAGGGGTTTTCAATTTTGTGGTAGAGAGACCAAATCCCAAATGTGATTACCTTCCAAGGAGCTCATTTCTTCTTGCATAGCAGTCATCCATTTTTCTTTATCAGTGCTGAGACAAGCGTCTTTATAAGTAGCCGGTTCAACTTGCTCCAAAATTAACGATTCGGGCTCTACCTCTTCAGTGAATACGAGTTCATAGTCTGCAAATTTTGAAGGATTTTTCTTCTACCTAGTTGATCTCCTCAATCCTGGATTTTCCCCAATTGCACTACTTTGTCCAAGAGCCATCGAATCATCATGTTGGGAATTGGTGTTTTCAATTTGGTGGGTTGTGGAGATTTGGGCTCTGGCTTTTTCCCCAAATATTGTAACTTTCCCAATGTCTCTATTTATTCCAAAATGCTCATCATTAGAGGGACTTCTTATGGCATGTGGGGCTGTAGCAAACTTTCCATTCTCTACTTCGTGTGAGTTTACCCTCTGCGTTGTAGTTGAATTAAGAGGAGGACTTAATACATAGTTGTCTGTCCTATGCAGAGATGAAGGGGAGAAACTTATGTCATATGAGTGTCCACATAGGTCTTGTGCTCCACACAGGCTCTATAATTCATGCAGACTCTACTTTGAATGCAGGCTCTGCTCACCATGTGGGTCAAAGACCAATTCGCGCAGGGCATGTTGTTCAAGAAATGTGCAGTGTCGCGCGTGAATGGGAGAGATGTTTGCTAACTGTCGTGGAGCTGCAGGGGAGTAGGGAGGGTCTTCATGCGGTCTGTGGTCTCCACGCGGGCTTCCATACTCTTCTACCCCTCCAAAATTTGCTGCCACTCCATACTACGTGGACTTACACAGACTCCTACAATTCATAGAACTCGACATTGATGTCTCTGTTGTTGCTGCAGAGTGTAGAGGGATATTCACTTGTCTAGTGAATTGGGGAGGACTCTATTCGCAGCCTGTAATGGCATGTGCTCTATTATCAGGCTGAAGGTTATGGTGGTTATTAAAGCTAGGATCATAACTTGAAGATGGTGAAGAATTTGCAGAGGCAGGAGCTAAAACAGAGGTAGGTGAGATATTAGAATGTAGAGGATGTGAATTTTGGTTTTGAGAGGAATCAAAACCATTGCTGGAAAAATCCATTAAAGGAACGTAATCTTTTATATGTCTTTCCTCTGATAAGGCTGGAAATGTTGTCTCATCGAAAACCACATCTCTACTCCTCACGATTTTCTTCTCAATTGGACTCCACATTCAAAAATGAAACTGATCTTCTCCATAGCCCATGAAGATACACTGCTGAGATTTAGAATCCAATTTGCTCCTTTTTTCTTTAGGAACATGAACAAATGCTTGGAAACCGAACACTCAGAGATGAGAATAAGAGATTCACTTCCCCAACCACTCCTCTTCCGGGATACCGAAATCCAACCGAGATGAAGGACTCTGATTAATTAGATACACAGCTGTATTGCAAGCCTCAGCCCAAAAATCCTTGCTTAAACCAACATTAGAAAGAATGCATCATGCTTTCTCAAGGATGGTTCGGTTGATTCTTTTCGCTGATCCATTATCTTGGGGAGTGAAAGGAACAATCTTAATTCTCCAAATACCTTGGTCTGCACAAAAATTGTCAAACTCCAAGGAGCAGAATTCTCCTCCATTATCCATTTCCAAGCATTTAATCTTATAACCACTTTGATTTTCAACAAGTGCTTTGAAAATTTTAAATTTTGAAAACACTTCAGATTTGCGAGAAATCATATAAATCCATTCCTTCCTTGTACAATCATCAAGAAACATGACAAAATAATTTGCCCCTCCACGAGAGCTTACCTTCGTGGGACCGAAGACATCTGAGTGTATCAACTCCAATGGTGTTGTCTTCTTGTCATGGCTATTCTTCAAGAAGCTGACCTGTTTTTGTTTCCCACAAAGGCAATGTTTGCAGAATTCCAAATCTGCAAATTGAAGACCGGGTAATTGATCTCTATTCAGCATAACCTCAAGACCTTTCTTACTCATGTGACCCAATCTTTGATGCCAAAGGGCGGCATCGCTGCCCAGAAGAGTCATAGCAGCTCCCACCTCACCAATAGTTTCAACAACATAAAGGCTACCCACTTTATCGCCTTTTGCGATAACCATAGAACCACTAGTGACTTTCCATTTATCTGTGAGAGTGGTGCGAAAGCCTTGTGTATATAGCTGACTCACAGAAATAAGATTTTTCTTCAATTTTGGAATATGCCTAACATCTTTTAACAACCATTTAACTCCTCGATTTAAATGCAAAACAATATCACCTCTTCCAATAATTTCACACGAATTATTGTCCCCCAAATAAACTTTTCCAAACTCACCTTCTTGGTAGTTTGTAAAAAAATCCGTGCAAGAAGTGGCGTGAAAGGAAGCACCAGAATCTAGGACCCAAGATTCAAATGTTGTGTCGCTTGTGAAGAGAATTAAGATGCCATCATCTCTATCATGAGCTATATTCACTCCGTTGTCCAAAACCTTTTGTTGTGCCTTCTTGTATTTAATCCAATCTTTCTTGACATGGCTAGATTAGCCACAAAACTAGCAGCCGCCTTCTCTTCCTCTAGATTGTGATCTTCTAGTTGATTGTGGCCACCGATTGTAATTATTTCTACCTCTATACTGGCTTCTTCCTCTATTTTCAGTGCTAACCATGGTAAGATAATCACCGGATGGAGTGTCTTTGTTACTTCTTCTCATATCTTCACTAAGTAAAGTGGCAACCACTTCATCGTAGACCGGCCTCTTCTTTGTGGAATTAGAAGTGCTAACAGCTGTAACTACGGGATCCCAACTGTCGGGTAAGGAACGCAACAAGATAATGGCTTTGGCTTTGTCATCTTGTGTCATGCCAACTAAGGTTACTTGACACAGTAAAGTGTTTAAATCATTTATATGATTTGACATCGCAACACCTTCCTTCATTTTTAACTTGTAGAGTCTCTTCATAATGAAGATTTTATTTGCAGCCGATGTCATCTCATACATGCTCTGAAGTTTGTCCCAAATTTCTTTTGTTGTCTTCTCATTCAAGATATTGAACAAGATATTTTGCGATAGCGAAAGAAAGATTGATGCCATCGCTTTATCATCTATTTTCTTCCAATCTTCATCTGAGATCGCAACTGGTTTCTTAGTTTTTTCTTCCAGTGTGATTGATAAGACTTGCTTGATCAGTAAGGAATGCATCTGCACTTTCCACAGACTGAAGTTCTTGCCTGTGAATTTCTCCACTTTCGTATCCTACATCTTTCCATAAATTCAACGCCGATTTCCAATCTGCACAACATGTGCTCTGATACCAATTGTAAAGATTTGAAAGCAAGAAAGAAAACAACAGATACAAAACAAATGACAAATACACAACAATAGCATTTATCCTAGTTCACCAAAAAAGTGCCCACGTCCAGACTGAGAGCAGACGAATTATATTAAACTCAATGATCGAATTACAATGAGAAGTGGAGCTAAGTTTATAAGCTCATAGCCGAGCAACTGAAAGGACAAAGGCTGCAACAAGACAAAATGTCCATTGGCCTTCCAATACTCAACACAACCCCCCCTCCCCCTCTTCCTCTTCTTAAGAATCTGAAGCTTCTTCTACAATTACCTCCTCTGTTGCAATCTACACCTCTCCTTCCTGCATATTGTTTGCACTTGTGCATTGTACAGTTTCTTTTTTTCGCCCAATATGTTCCAATCCTACTGTCATTGACCCAATTAAAACTTGTTGTCCACATTCTATGTTGTTATCCGATTGGCTGGGTGTTGTTGTGTGGGTCTCTAGGTCTGTCTTTTCCATCTCTTTGTATTCTGGGTTGATTATTTTTGCATTTGTATTTCCATCTCTGTCTTTTGGTGTGTTTTTCAAGGGAAGGAATAACCATAAAGGTCTAATGAATGAAGCTTCGAGCACATCCAAGTTCTTCTTATTTGCACCTGTACACATATGACCGAGGACAAAAATATTGGGGCACACCTTTGATAAGAGGTTTTCAAAAAACAACTAGGCAAATAGATATTAATCAAAGTAGATAATAAAAAAAAAATTAAGATAAATGGTATTTATAGTAGAAAAGATATGCTAAACAATGTAAATATGAGACAACTGGGGAAAAGGATACTTGTGATATTTCTATCAAGATTCAACTGTGTAGTATTTAGAGTCAAACTCACTGACCCATTTTGAAGTTTGACTCAAAATACTACACACTTAATTTTGATAGCAATATCACAGTTTGACTTATTGTGGAAAAATATCTCTATTTATCAAGAAGATACTTCCCCAAACAACATTAGAAATATAGAGGTTGCTAAAGTGAGGAAGAGTATGGACCTCCTAAACTGTCTTCACTGTCAACAAAAATGGAGATGAGATGTATAAGAAAAGTGGAAGAAGTTGTGAGAATGAGAGTACGAGCTTGAGAGAGTCAAATTGTAGTGTGTTCTTGTGAAAATGAGCTCAAATTGTGAAGATGCAGAAGGATAAGCACTTTTTTTTATGCTGGTGCAAGCCCATAGGGGCGTTACACTACCAAGAATTAGATGGAGTAATGTTGGAAATGACCAACTCGATCTCAAAGATTGGCAGGAAAAATATGCAGTGTACAAATATCTTTGTACACACATGTGTCCACAAATGAATTGGGCCGAATTATGGGTAAAATTATGTGGCAGATGAAGAGGTGGGTTCGGTGGAAGGTGAAAAGGTAATATTGTTGTTTCTTTAGATAAAGAGAGGCCAAAGCAACGTGATATTACAAGGGGTACAAACTTTGACATTACACCAGGCATACAATCCATTGCTTAGCTTTATGTCCACCTAGTTCAAGAATAATATATTATTTTAAAAACCAAGGAAGATGGGTTTATTCTATCCACTCCCCCCTCTTTCCCTCCAAACAATTAAAAGCATTAAATATGTAGCCAAGATCCACATATATAAGGAAGCTAAGGATCAAACATACAAGGATTTAACAAGAATATTATTCAAAGCATGGACATTGGTGAACAAGACAACTTCTACAAACTAAAAACTATAATCAACAAAAGAAATAAAATCTATACTAGAGATCCATCATTGAAAATAGATCTTGTATGATTCCTATAAGTAGACAACACCCTTGGCACTGCCCTATGTACCAATGCATTCACATTCACTCTTTTGCGATAATGTGAAAGCAATGTTGAACATTCCCTCCATTAACAACTTTGACTCCCAAATAAATGAAACATTTGGTTAATGCACTTATAATCAAATCACAATTTTCTTTTTTCTCGAAGGATGGTATTCAACATTCACATTCCATGAGAGGACACTCATCTTTGAAGTTTGGAGAAGTGAGAATCAATTGTATTAACAGAAAGCGATTCCAAACTATCACCCATCTTTTGTCTACCCTACCTTTGGAGGCTTCTTTGGAAAACTCTTTTTGAGGTTATTTTGCTGCAATGGGCATCGCTCTCCCAACTTTTCCTAGATCACCGAGGTAATACTCCCTACATGATTGCAAGAGTTCCAACTCCTACCTCCTCCCCATTGTGTGGGTGAAAATTGGTTATGATCAATCTACTAGATAAGATTGAGGGTACTAGTCTCAAGCGTCTTAATTGAAAGGTTGTAGGAATCATGTTACTCATGGATGGTCATAGGTCTCTTGACTATTTTTCACCTCTTCTCATAGTTTTGGTGCTCCTTGCTAGCTGGATTCTAGCAAGTTCCTTTGCTTAGGTTTGCCTATTTCCCTTGTTCATTCTCAATACCCTGTTGAAGACTAGAGGGAGAGTATTATTTTGTGTAGGAGCTTAGTGATGATTCTATCCCATTAATATTTGTGACAAATTAAATGACTATGGCCATCCTCTTATTAGTACTACTTTCATTGCTTAATGATTTTATTTCTTTTTATTGCTAGTTGTACTTCTCCTGTTGGATGTTTCTATCTTTTATAGAGACTTGATTTTGCTTAAACTTTAAAAATGCTTTCATTAACAATATATCATTATTTTTTGTTTGGATATTTCCCTTGCATGTTTCTATCTTATATTTAGACTTGATTTTGCTTAAACGTTAAGAGAGTACTTTTACCACCCATTATTTTTCATTAATAATAATTATTTTAATTAATAAAGAGCGTATATAACTTATTAGTGATTAAACACTTTTGAAGTTGAAACTTCAACATTATTTTCTGCCTAATCTTTCTTCACAAAATATATGTATTCTTACGAGGAGACTTGGGGTGTGGATTTCTGTCCTTACCGATTAGTTTTCAAAAAAGAGTTATTTTGAAAAAAAAGGTCATTAAGTCAATGGGCCCTTGGTCTATTGGTGAAGTTGTTTGGTTCTCATTGAACCCGCTAGGGATCAATTTTTGTTGCAAGCAAAGGCTCGAACACCATAAGGGATGGGGTCGGGATCGTGCCTTGGACAAATTTTGGCAGAATGGATACCCCTCAGTCTTTGACTCTAAACCAAAGAAATTCAGAACCTTGAACCTTCAACCCAAAAAAAAGCCCATTAATTGGTTTTTAATTTAATCTCTGCAAAACAACGCCATGCAGATGAACTTACAACCAGTGCGTACAATATAAACAAGAGCTGTGGAACAGCTGGAGTCCCTGCCTTTGTACTTAAAAAATGGGAGATTTTTTTGAATAGGGATAATTTGTTCAATATTGAAGTGCAGTATTCAATGTCTAAACGTGCATTGCATTCTGGATTAAACATCTCAAAAAGCCCACATTTTAATTTTTGAGGTACATACTTCACCAGTTTCATTACACAGGAGCCTGAAAAACGATGATGCACAAATCTCTCCAGAAGCAGCCTCCTTATCACAGGGGCTGTATAAACACTAATTTTGTCTAATTTCATTACTGTTTGTCTAATTTCATGTAATTTTGATGTGGCCTTAAACAATGTTGGTTTTCTTTCTTCTAAGGTTATATTTTTGCGATTGAATTTTGGCTTTGTTTTGTGAATCCCCAAAGCTGAGTACACACTATCAAGTAGCTCAATAGCCTTGCAATGTTGCATAGAGCGTAGGTGATTGTCTTCTTATTTGGGTAAATTAGTAATCTCTTTTGTAGTATTGTTCAGGTGAATGGTAGAAATTGAATTGGATTTCTTTTACTGTATAGCATTAATTCAGAGTGAATAAGTACCCTCGTAAAAATGCTGATAAAGTTGAAAAGCTTATTTAAACAATAAAATTCGGTGGGTGGCAAGAGTTATAAAATTTAAAAAGAGAGAGGGGAGAGGAGGGGGAAGCGAGCGAAGAGAGAACAGAGGAGCGGAATGTGCTTGAAGGGTTATTGGACGCCAGCATTCAACAATTAATTGTATTAACTGCTACAGAATCATAAGAATTTTTCTAATTGTGGCAATAAAAAAGATAACTTGAAAATAGTCCTCCCAATTCATAAGAGCTACATGTGCTGAGTTTATGAAGGATAGTTGAGGCTGACCTAGATTTAAATGGGAGCATTCAAGAGAGATTCAAGATCAATTTTAAAGAATGCAACTTAAACTAAGACAGATAAGAACACAATATAAGCTTGCTCTGCACCACATACAAGGTTGTTTATAACCTACGCGAAGAGTGCAAGGAAACATAATAGGAAAATTAAATATAGCTTGTGAAGCTGTGGTGTAGTAGTAAGATGGGGCACTCATCCCATCTTCTGCAATATAACTTCATGTTAAAAAAAATGATAGTAACTATGAATCATGGAGCGCCTAACCATTTGTCCAGCAACAAGCAAGTATTGGATTCCTGTCCACTGCTGTCATTTTTAATATCTTGGAAATTGTATGTATCTATTTTTTTCAATGATTCTTTCACAGAGGTTGTAGTGCTGGTCTTTGTTTGATGCCAAGCATACTACATGGACAAATGTTGTGTTTTTTTTTTACTTCTTCAATTTCTATGACGCTAAAAAGCTTTGACTTTTTTGTAGCATAAAATGTGGTCACCATCATTAGGAGATGATTGTTAATGAAAATTTACTGTCATAATTTGAAATACACTGGAATCGATTAACAGTGACAATAATTACATTTTCCCATATGGGAAACATTATGTGAAGAATTATTGTCAATTTGGCATAATATGAGTAATGCAATGACAACCGAACACAACAAATATTTCACTGTGAGTTTTTAAAATAAAATGCAGAGCTTTCTCTTGACGAACCACTCAGAATCGTAATGGAGAATAGCAAAAACTATTTATGGTAAGTTAAAATATATACATCAACATTGTGGATACGAAAGTTGATAAGGAAGATGAAGCTTATATAGTTAGAGATGCAAATAGTGTATTTTGTACAAGGCTTTTTAGCTTCTTACTTTACAAAAATACATCTAACGGAAATTGAAAGCAAAAGCTTATACCAGTATCTATCTATTTCTAAATTTGCACATTACAAATGTTTAACAACTTGCATAATTGTATTTGCAACAACAAGAAGCATGGTAGGAAATGTTTCATAATATATTTATAAAAGAAAACCATATTAGGGCATTTAAAACATATATGTTTTGTGTTACAAAGTTTATATACAGGACAAAGCCTTGTCCTGGTAGGCATGGCTTCATCGCATAATCTTGCATATGTAAACAATGATAAGTTCTACAGCCATGACAAAATTCTCCAACGGTAATGAAAATCACATTTTGCATTTGAATCTTCCAATTACAAAATACGAAAATCGGAATATGATTTTGCATTGTGCTTGTTGTTTTTCAAAAACTATAGAGGCATATAACATTTCAGTGCACCACCTTTGATTTTTCTAGACAGCATAGAAGTTTGCAAAATTAGACAAGTGCGGACAAAAATAGCTTGTATCCACTTTTGGTAGGCTTAATGATTCTGCAATTTACAAAGAAGAGGTTAGCAGAGAGCCAAAAAGAAGGAAAACATTATTGTAAAATCATGGTTTTCTAAAATTATGCAAAGACAAATGGGGTTGTTTCGATCTTACATTGTTGATTCTGAGAGCAATGGAAATGATGTTGTTGTTCATTGCAATTGTGAATGTGCCTTCAATTTCTAAATTCCGCACCAGACAGACCACTGAAGACCTATTTTTTTTGTAGTTGTCAAATGGTATTTTCCCAAGGTCTGGAAAGTGTTGGTCGAGGATTTTTCCATGTAGGGTACAATCGACAACGTCATCTTCAGTTTCTATTATGCATTGCAGGAAGGGCTCATATCTGAAGGTTGTATTTTTTGCACATGTGATGCATTGGGAGTTGTTGGTGCTTGAGACTTGTGCCGATGTGGCTGGCTGGTGACATGAGGTGCATAGTAGTTGGTATGGTGCTAGGTATGCATTTATTTATTTCATTGTGTCG
Organism: Thuja plicata; assembly: GCA_018584345.1. Classification (NCBI taxonomy): domain Eukaryota; kingdom Viridiplantae; phylum Streptophyta; class Pinopsida; order Cupressales; family Cupressaceae; genus Thuja; species Thuja plicata. The sequence goes on from MU227524.1 coordinate 974,716, forward strand.
ATGACATGCAATTTGAATGAAGATTAAAGTATGGATATTGAAATCGGCATTGTGTTTTTTGTATTGTAATTGTGGTCGTGTTGTGAAGATTGAATGATCTTGTTGCTTACCTAGAAATTGGAGGAAGCAAGTTTTTGCAGAGCATTTGTTGTGCTGTCATCATTGAGGTTGTCAATGAATGTGTCCGATGTTGTTTTAATGGTGTTTGTTCCCCTTGGCCCGCTCCGGACAACATTCTTTAGCAGGAGGAATAGTGTGTGTGCTGATGTAAGGATTTTTTGCAGTGTTGCATAAGCATCAACAAGATATCTGGGAACTGTAAGCTGCAAAGAGAAGATATGTCTTAGTCAATTTAAGAAGCCATTGTGTGATGTAAAAATTATAAAATTTTCTTTTTTATATGGAGGAAGTAGCTTACAGAGGCTGTGTCCGACATGGATTCTCCATCTTTCACTTGGAGCTGATATTCATTTGGTGTTTGGCTATGTGCAACAACAATAACACCCAATGTTCCAACTGAGTAGGTACTTGGTGAATGGATAAGTTTACTTATCACTGTCTCAGGCATGAGTTTTCATTTTTTGCAGACTTTATCAATGGTTTGAATCGATGTGTCGGCCTTAAGCTGGAGGCAATAATCACAATCACCTCTTTCATATTGTGTTTTCTTCTTGATTGTGAAATTTGTTATGCAGACACTTGCATCAGACAGGAGGTGTGGAATAAATGTATCACTTAGTTGGTTGGTGATATTCGTTGTAATAGTCATTTGCCCTTGACTATCGACGAGATCAACATGTACTATTAGTGCTTTTTCTGGGCTTGAAGGGTTTTTGGCATAAGAAGGACCGTAAGCTACAAGCACATCGCCTTCAAAGGTGGTGGTAGATTGAGTTGTACATATTTCAATAATGTTGGATGCATGGTGTGCTTCCAATTCCATTCTGTGAGAAGACAAGATTGTGTATTTCATATTTTGCAAAAATACGAAAAGTGATGGTAAGAATCTAAAAAGTCCAGAATAATTCTTGCCTTTTTGTCTGCTGCCTCTCGTCAGAGTTATCACCATCTTGCAGGTGGCTTTCTTGTTGAGTGGAAGATGTGAATAGAGCTCTGAAAGATGCATAAAAAAGTTTTGTATTGTATTTGAAGGGTATGTGCACCAAGATGGGGGACCAAAAAGGTGCCAAACTTTTTTTTCGTCCCCAAAAAGCCATAGGGTGTGCACCCTATAGGGCGCACGCCCTATGGCTTTGATTGCCCGATCCTAAGGCTTGGGAAATCAAAACCAATAGGGCATGCACCCTTTAGGGTGTACACCCTATGTAACATTATGAAAAATGCTTAAGGGAGGGAGGAAGAAAGCCCAACAGGCCCTGCCAGACCAATTTCAGCACTAGGCCAATACATAAAATGTAACATTTAAGTATAAGTTACATACTCTTCCTTTCTTATACTTAAGTTAGATTTTATGTATATACTTCCAAGATGTTTGAGAGTGGTTTCAGCTTCATAGGAGTTAAGATAAAGATTCTAGATTTTGAGGGGTTTCAGGAAATTTCAGACTTAGCCAAATGTCAGGAATCAACACATTGTTTTGAACATGATTCTCAGTGGACTATTGATTATAATCTTAAGCCCTTGACTTGATTAAGGACACTCTTTAAGGTTATTAGTGGTTGTAATGTATCATATTGGGTCCTAAGTGGTCCTAGGTCCCCTTAGGACCCCTAAGGACACATTAGGGCCTCTTAAGACCCCTTAGAACATAGTAATCATCGTAGGACACACTAATGGGATCTAATGTGTACTAGTGTCTCATAAGGGGTTGTAATGGGTTCTAAGTGGTCCTAGGAACCC
>MU227524.1:984497-996728 GCA_018584345.1 Thuja plicata
AAGAACTTTGTTTATGTGGCCCAGACGCGTTGGAGCTATTATCGATATATGTTGTGTTTTTTTTTGAGGGCTCCATCTTTGGGGGTGCAATGGGTTTGATCTAAAACAAATTAATTTGCTGGAACTTATGATTATGATGGAGGAGCGCTCTTGGTTGTGATGAAGGAAGAATGTAAAAGCAATAAAGAAGGCAATGACTAGACCTGTGAAGGCAACGATAGGCAATTTAGAAGCGAACAAAGTAGTAATATATTAAACATAGGATAACTATGCATAAACAAGAAAACTGAAATGCTGGGAAAGCGTATGACAACATTATTTTTTTTTCAAAAGTGGAGCATTGCTGAGAATGAAAATGAAGTTCTTGTTGAATATAAATCCCAAAGTCGAAGGGTAGAATGTGTGAAACGTTGTCTAGAAGGGCTTTATAGCTAGAGAACACAACATACAAATCAGAATATTGACTCGAACGGGTGCTATAACAATAACAATGGTAAAAGTAACAATGAATAATGTAGTCAAAGAACAATTACTGTATCATAATGTAGATATCTCAAGAATGTGGTGAATGAAGAAACAAAATGCCTGTTGTTAAAATGAAATAATAGCTAATGGCATAAGTCTTCTTGGTGAACTTGGAGAGCATTGTTGATGCTAATTATCAGAACCACCAGATTGGCTAACAGATAGCCTATGCAAGTCATCTACTTGATTCATTGTTTCTAAATATGGTGATCAAAATGGAAATATAAATTGGTATGAATTTTGAAAGTGATTCATTTTATCAAACTAAAATTAATCATTGCAATGTAGATACCTCAAGAATGTGGACACATTGTCTTATGCAACCAACATGGACAACTTTTTTGGGGTCTGCATGACAATACTAGATTAGTTAGGATTGCAAGAAATTTCAAATAAACTAGTAACACAAAAATTTTACACCACGCAATGGAAGCATCAAACCTGTTGTTTTGTTGAGCCTATATTATATTGCAACTGTGCATGTTAAAGGTGGAGCTGTAGAGATATTGCAAAATGGTCTGACCAATATGTTTCTAGAACAGTGAATTTTGCTAGAGCGATATCGATATTGTGTATCCAAAAATGATCCAATAAACTTCCTGCATGTGTTGTTGGTTTGTCAGTGAGCAAAGATAGTTTGTATTGTTGCATAAGTTCTATAAGCATTGTCTGTATTTTTGCGGAACATAGCATGTTAATGTTGAAGTCTCCAGCAATAATGAGTTTGCAATTTAGTGGCAATGTGGTAAAGATGTTCAGTATTAGATTAAATATGTCATTGATGGGTGCACCTGGAGTGATGTACACATTTGTGATGCATAGAGTATTGCCAAGATGCAAAATATCAACACTTAGGGATTCTAGACATTCTGTTGCAAAAGTATTAGTTTTTAACAATGTAGTTGTTTTGGTACAGCAAGTCAAAAGGCCATGAATAACTAGTGAAGGATAGCAATTGAATTTTTCATTTAGCAAGTCGAGATTCGTATGAGTCTTGTCTTTTGTTTCTTGGAAACAAAGTATAGTAGCTTTCAACAAATCATGGTCATGGACTATTTCTTGTGCGTGCAATGCAAAGCTTCAAGAATTAAGAGAGCATACGATGAGATGTTTCAACGGTGCAAAAGAAAGGCTATATTGAAGTGTCCACTGTGCTAAGGTTCTAAGACGTTGCATTTCATTATCCACTTTCAGGGCCACTTTAAAGTTTTGATGTTGCAGTTTGTGCATCAAATAGAGGCTTTCAATGTGTCTTACACGAGACAAAGCAGTATAGGTAAGACCATGGTGATAGACTTTGCAAGGATCAAAAGCAAGTGAATCCATTGTTAGGCCTTGTGCTCTATGGATGGTTCATGCAAATGCTAGCTGGAGAGGGAATCGTGTGCGGGTTATAATTTTTGTAGTTGTTTTGACTTTTCTAGCTATTCTTGTTATTGGGGTCCAGGAAGGAAAAATAGAGGTTGTGTATACTCTTTGCATTCTTTGGCGTCGCGATTTTCCAATCGTGGGGTCATTGAATTGAATCCAGATAATGTCTTCATGGTTAGTTGTGTGCAATTGGAAAATGCCATCAGCACCATTGACTAGTCCATCCTGTGTATCTAGGTTTCCAGCAATTAGTTCGACCAACATTCCTGGTTTTTGATAGATTGTATCTGGTAATGATTATTTTTGAACATGGAAGTGGATATTTTCAATGGTAGAGTCTTTTTCATCGATGGCCTGAAATACATAAAGCTTAGTAGGTAAGAAGTTCAACATTTTTATGTTGTGTTCATCGACAGCTGTATTTTTCTGAAAGAGGTATGGGAATTTTGGATCATTGGGAGGAGCTTTGTAATATGTTATATTCAAAAAGGAGATGTCTTGATCACTTTGTTGACCATCTCTTGCACGGTTAAGAATAGAAATGAAATTTTGATCTATTTGTCTGACTACAGTATGCAATTCGAAGCATAAGACATTATCAAGCCAAAATGTGTATGGCACTTTCTCACCACCTATTGATGGCTCTTCAAATATCCAGGTATCGCATACAGGCTGTGCTTGGTACAAGTCACCACAAAATATGATATCTACATTGCCAAATGGTTTTTTTGGTGTGTGTTTGATTTGGCGAAGCCTTTTGTCAATATTGTATAACATTTTAGAGCCAATTAGTGATGCTTCGTCAATGAGCAAAACCTGCAGTTGATCTAGTTTCTTACTTATACTATCAAGTGTGTTTGAGTCCAAAGGTAGCATCCTTGAAGAGCTACATGGAAGATGGAAAATAGAATGTGCAGTGATGCCACTTGCATTAAATGTAGCTTTTCCTATGGTGGCAACAATAATGCCTTTAGGCTTTAGCGGGTCGCTGTCAAGTTGGTTATCGTGGATTCGAATCATTGCTTGAAAGAGCACTTTTGCTGTGAATATTTTTCCCGTGCCAGCACCCCCTGTCAAGAATAAATATAGTGGTTTGGTAGGTGCTAGTCTCTTTTCCATTAGCACATCTTTGACTATTGATTGTTGTTCTTTGTTCAATTATCTTCGTAGTTTGAAATATTCTTGGTTGCAGAGCAAGAATGGGTGGGCTATTTTTGAGAACAATGAGCGAGATATTTTTTCCATGGTTAAGGTCAGCTACGATGTCATATTTTTCTATTTGATATTCTTGTTTTCTTTCATCGTGCTCATTGTTAAGGTCTATTATTGGGTGGTTATCATTGTTAGTTTCAATTGCAGCTTGTTCAATGTCACCCCATTTATTATTTGTTTGTGCAACAAACATTTTTTCAATATTTGCAATTTGTGATTTGTTTGCTTCAAATCCTGCACTCCATGTTTCATGTCCAAGCAATAACGATTGTTCATTGTTTCTAAAAGGCACATAAAGCATAAGTTTTTCTCTACAATAGTTTTCATGATCAATATGTGGATTGTATTTTACATAATGAATTATTTGTGGCTTCTTCCTTTTTTTTTTTTGTCTTTGATGGGTTGCTTGAATAAAAGGCCGTGTATTCAGCCAAGGACAAGTTGTCAAAGACTTGTGGCCGTGGTATGTATTTTTCTACTGCAGAGGCATACATGATGTTTTCAGAGTCATCTTTCTCTTTTGCTAATAGCTTAGGGCTTTTTGACATGAGAATTCTACTTTCTGGTGGTGCAGTATTGATGAAAATGGTTTTCCTTGAGATTTTACACAATGGCAAAGAGAGAGCAATGTGAACAGCTTGTCGGCTAGACATTTGCTAGTAGTTAAGCAATGCGTTGCCTAGTTTCTGTATAAATTGTATCTTTTCATTGTAAGCATGGGTAGATTGTTGTTGCAATTGGCGAAATGCAAGCGACAATGTTTTGTCTTGTTTTGTCATGTATGAGCTACAATAAGATGCAGCAACATATGCATCTAATATAAATTGTGTGTCTGTATTTGCATACCATAGTGCTGGAACCTCTCTAGTAAATGCATTTATCCGTATATCAGCCGGGTGCCTTTTTAGCAAGACAATTCTTTGTGATAAGGTTGCTTGTAACATTGCAATGTAAGCTATCTCATCCATTTGGAATTCACGCAAGAAATCATCAAATGTAACTTCTTTTGTGTAGTGTTTATTTTGTAATTGTTTGAAAAATAAATTTGCCTTTTCCCTCATTGCAGGATTGGCATCTTGCAAGGGCTCTAATAATGTTGTTTGCCTCATGGGAGGCAAGGGAAATTTAAATCAACAATTGGATGTTTTGTACTTTTTACATGTTTTTGTATGGTGATGTGTTTGCATTTTGACAAGATTTGCATCTAGCAGGGTGGAGTCACATGATATGTACTTGTCAATGAAGGTTTCTATGTCAATATTTCTGCAATGTCCATATATAGGTGCATTTGCAATCCACAACATGAAATGAACATGTTCATTTCCTCAATTCTGAAATTCAGTAACAAAAAAATAGTCGCATACTTTGCCAAATAGTTGTTCATTTTTTAGCATCAACTTTCGAAATGCATTGACCCTATGATTGAAATAGCGGCTGCAAAGGACTGGATTTTTCCTGATTTCAAAGTCAATTTCTCTATCTTCTATTGTTTCATTGTGTTTGGTCTATTTTGCAGATGATATATGTTGTATTGCTTTGCATAATGGCTCCCAAAAGTGCTCAGCACTCGTTAGTGTAACAAAGAAAGTTGGAGGCCCTAGTTGGCGTATCATTGCAAAGATATTTTCCTAGTGTTTTCTAAATAGTCAGGTGATGTTCGAATACTCCTTAGTGATATAAAGCCTAATGGGGACTTCAATATTTTTTTCTAGATTTGCAGAATTGCACACATCCTTTGCATACAACTTTTCACCTTTCAATTCAACTTTTCTAATACAAACCCATGCCAGCGAGGATATTTGTTGGATAATTATTTTGATAGCTTTGAAAAAAATATTTGTGATGTGCGTTGCAAATTCATTGTCTTTATGCATAAGCTCCCACTTTGCTATTTTTTTGTAGGTAATTTTTTTGTGATGTCTTTTGGTCGTGCATATCCATAAAACGATGTTGGGAAATTCATTTCTTCTGAGTGGGTGTCTTTAAAAATGCCAAGGGGTTTAAAACCTTCAGATGGTGCAATTTCAATAATGGTTGTATCAAGGTCTTTGATTGAGTGCGAGTCGTTAAACCAATGAACAAGAAATTCAATTATAGGCTCTTCCTCGTTCTCAGACAATGAGCCATCAATATATGTGTCTGTGTCAATTTCTATGGGCATGTGTTATGTTTTTCTTGCAAGTAAAGCTTCCCAGTCTTTATTTATTGTGATATTTTCTTTTGTATACAATGGTGTTTTTGATAAGACTGTTAAAGCATTCATTACACAAGCAGGTCTAACATTTCCCTGTGCAAAAGCATTATCATATTGCAGCTTACGTTTCAATTTGATTGCTATTGTTTTAGTTTCATCTATTTGCCTAGGCAATGCTTGTTGCACTTTATCAAAATCAACGGGGACATTGTTGATTGTACCATTCAAGCCAGATTGTGCTCTTTTATATCCTAATTGTCTTATTTGCGCAAAAGCAATACGCAAAGAGACAAGTCTTTCTTCTAGACTAGTCAACGAATGCACAATATTTATGCATTTATTGTGCCTTATGTTCCATGGCGCAGCAAAGGCGGGGACTTTGCCAACTTTTACAGCTTCGATACATTTCTTGCAAATGCTTTGGCTTTTTGAAAATTTTTTCTTATTGGTTGGAAGAGAGAGCAAAGAGAAAGCATGATCAAATGCATTGTTGACTTTGTAGATATCTTTATGGAAATATAAGATCTCACATAGAGAGCATGCTTGAGTAGGTGTATCATTGATTGCTCACAGGTACTGGCCAATAGATTTTTGGGTTGCATTATTTTTTGTAGTTGTATATGCATGGCCTGCTGTTTGGTGGGTTGACCTTCTTTTACGGACTATACATCTTGATTTTTCCTGTGGATGGGGCCTTGTTTTGTTTGTAGCAGTGATTGTGTCAATAGGCTGATCGTTGGTTATGTCCATCAAAAATTTATGTTTATTGTGTATCATTGTCTTCAAACATCGCAATGAGCAGCGGACATTCATATTTTTGATGGGCAAAGCTGCAATTTTTTTAGGCCCTGTGATTGTTGCAGGCAAAGGAACTTTATATTTTGCTGCATATGTGGTTGACATAGTTTGGAATAATTTGTGTATGTTTCCATGCATTTGATTTGACAATTGTTGTTTTTCTTAAAGTGGCTCATAATGACAGTGTCCTGAACTATTTTTGAAACAAATCAAGTTAATGTTTATTGTCAGTTCTATGCAATTGCAGTATACTTCAGCTGTTGGTTGTGGAATTGCTTGCCACACGTATATACCTATATTTAATATGTATGAAAGCCATTACAAGCAAAATTCAAAACCTTCAAGACTACTTTCAGCATATGGTATTCCAATCCTAGAAATTACTGTGCATAGTTGCATGAGAAAATTGTTGTTTGATATTGAAGGTTGTAGAAGGATGTTGAAGCAATGCAATGCAAATCTATTTTGAATTGTCAATGCATTGGCTAAAGACTGGGCCATGAACCGTCGCAACGAAATTGCATCAAAGTGATTATCAGCCAATAGAGCTACAGCAGCAAACATGCTTTCACCACATGGACAAATAAATGCCAGTAGTCGATCAAGGCCAACTCTGTCAAATTATGTTGCAATTGTGGTCCAGATATTGGTTGCTTGGCAAGGTACAATTGGCAATTGTGCTTGCATAAGTTGGAGTTCATTACGTGAGATTTTTCTTGAGAAGATAGGTTCATAGTGCCCAGCCAATGGATTAACATCATGGAAGAGAATCGATATGCGAAAATGAGATGCATCTTTATTGAAATGCAAATACGGCTTCTTTCGTGTTAGAGACCAAATGCATATGGATATGTTCAACCAATGTGCAAGCCAATGAATACAAAAAGTGTCTCCCCAAAGCCCAGTCTCACCGTTGGTATTGATTTCTATTGCTGAAAGTCTCATTCTACGCAGGTATGTGTTTTTGTCATTCACCCTATGCAAATCATAGAGCACCGATGGGTGTAGCTCATGCTGAAAGGAGTGTAAAGCAATAGAAGAACCATTGTGAAGGCAATGTAAAAAATGGTCCACAAGACCATTGCGTAGCTCACTGGGTGTATAACGACAGTCAAGCAATACATGGACTGTGTCAAATAAGTAATTACCAATATTGAAGTTGAATGGATCAATTCAGAAGCAATGCACATTGTCAAGTGCCTAATCAATAGACATTGTCTGTAACTGGTCATTCACTTTGTATGTTTCTACTATGATTGAATTTTCTGTCCCCTATCCTAATTTATGAGAGTTGTTTGGGTATATATTGGTCATTTGACTGATGAAATAAAATGAACTTGTAATGGGAGTAGTTTAAGAATACATGGACTAAGGAGCGTGAAATATGCACAAAAAAGGCTCTACAAAGAAGTTGATTCTAGATACCACCACTATGAAATTGTTAAGTGAGAACAAGGAAGATAGCAACTATATTTGAAATTCCAAATTAGAAAGGTGTGACAACAACAACTAACCTTGAACAAGAGAGATGCAAGAGCTCTTATAGCTAGATTAGTCAAGCCTCTGCAAGACAAACAAAAAGCCACACCATAAGTATGTATGATTATTTGTGCATGCTACTCGATGAAGATATAAATAATTTGAAAACAATTCACAGAGAATGAAATACAAATGCAAAATGATTATGTGCTTGTTTAATTATTTCAGTTTCATAGAATACAAATGTATCATTTCTATTAAAACTGATTGCATTCAATTTGTTGTATCTGGAACTTTTTGGTGCCTAACCAGTATACATCTATGTCCAACATTTGCAAAACATTTTTCTAGTATATTTTCAGCCTTGAAACATTTTTTTTATTTGTTTAGTTTCTGACGAAATGAATAAGAAAACTTATCGAGGAAACTGTTTAAGTATCAAGCAAAACCAATGAATCTATCTTCAAAATTGCAAGGAATGTGCAGATTTTTGTAACCAATGAATCTATCTTGAAAATTGCAAGGCAATTTTTTTCAAAGTAAATATGATACACAAAACATCTAAATATTACATGCAACTATTTAATAGGATGATAGTTTATCATATGTTTGATCATGTTTCGTAAAGTAGTGTTAATTTTTTTCATTATCTTGGATTTAGCTCCTCAAAATCTCAGATATATTGTTACTCCCATATCCTTGTATTTCACAAGACATGCAAAATAGAGACTTAAGATCTTATCACTATAGGCTAAATTAGAAGGTGTCATGTGACTATTGGATTCTAACATAATCATCATCTACTTTTTCCAGGGAGAAGATTTAATTGTATTTGTACCAAACTAATTCGTAACAGAAGCAACTCTTAAAATTTGCATCAAGGCAACATGAGAGAATCTCAAATAAGTAGTCTTGATTGAGCAAGAATGGGTAAAGAAAACAATTTTGTTCATGGTTCAATAGTAATAGTTGAATGCTTTCAACAACCAAGAGCAATAACTAGCTAAACATTCATGTAGCAATAGTTTCGTAACAGAAGCAACCCTTAAAATTTGCATCAAGGCAATATGAGAGAATCTCAAATAAGTAGTCTTGATTGAGCAACAATGGCTAAAGAAAACAATTTTGTTCATGATTCAATACTAATAGTTGAATGCTTTCAAAAACCAAGAGCAATAACTAGCTAAACATTCATGCAGCAATAGTTGTTTTAACGAAAGCAGATTTTTCTTTTATGTGCAATGTGTTGAGATTTTCGTTAAATCTACAAAATACTGAGTAACTCTACTATTTTTTTGGGACCGTACAGATCTCATGCATACAATCATTTTCTTACCCAAACAGATTGGGTGTCAGTCTGGTTGCATTATTGGCTATCCCTAATTCAATCATAATTTGGAGCAAAGCATGATAGAATGGGTTGGAGAACATTTCCAGCTACAGAGTTTAAAATTTATGGATGTGTTGTAGAAAGTAACGGAAATGGATATTTAAAGAATCCACAGACAAAACAACAAGAATGAGGAAAATAAATCTGACAAAAAAATGAAATATCTTTTTAGAGTGAAAGGTTTCTAGCAATGTTTCCTAAGGATCAAGAAATTATAGATTAAAAAACAAAAGCATCTTTAAAAACTGCTTGCGCTGTTAATTTTAAGCTTACGTCAGTTGGGTAGCCAACTGGAGTTGGAGTTGTTTCCAGACAATAGTGGAATAGTTGAAAGGAGGTATCCTTAACCAAATTTTTTTGAAATATCTATAGCCCATGCTCGATGAAGAGTTGGAAGTCATATTTTGGCAAAGTCAACTAATATTGGAATGACAAAGGAATGTGAAGCTAGAGAAACTGACTCAACCTGCCACCACTTTGGAACTATTAAGTGTCTAATGTGCACAAAGAAGGTATGACTTAGAAGGGGGTTCTATTTAGAAACGCTATGTAAATGTAAGGTATGAACAACAAAGATAGAAGCTACACCTAGGATTTTGCACCAGGAAGTTGTAATAATTGCTACTAACCTTGAAAAGCAGAGAAGCAAGAGTTCTTATATCTCGTGCATATAGTTGAGCCCCTGCAAGACTGAGCAAAAGGCACACTATAAATAAAGGCACACTATAAATACATATGAATCTATGTGATTGCTACTGCATGAAAATATAAAGAATTAAATAAAAATTTGTAAAGAATATAATTGCAAAATCACATGTTCTTTTATTTTGGCAAAGAGTCTGTGTGTCAATGCATTGATTGATGAATGAAATACATACAAGCGATGCAATTGCAAAATGCTATTGATATGCAAGGGGTGCCATGCAAGTACATCCCCAACCATTGTTTAGTATTGAAAAAAATTTGGCATTTGGTAAATTGTGAAAAGCCAGAACTAATCTGTTTTTTTCACAACAGTATTCAAAGCAGAATAAAATTGGAAAACGTCGGGCCAAAAAAATACACCTTGTAGCAAGGGATAATAGTTAAAAATCTGATGATGAGCTCTGATATTCCCCAACAGATTGAGCTCTGATATTCCCCAATAGATTGAGCTTCTTTTTTTTTCAACTATATCAACAGGCGTCAGCTCTAATTAGATGATATCAGGGCCCAATAGCTAACTTTTGTATTTTTAAGGAAACGTAATAAAAGAACACTACCCTGAAACATGTTTAATTTGGGGATAAGTAAATCTGAAATAATTTGACTATTAGTTATCTAGAAGCACTCCTCGATGTATTGTGGTCTGTGTAAATTATAAGTAGAGACCCTGAAACTAAAAGTGAAGGTGAGTGCTTTAAGTGCAACATAGTAGCTGGAATCCCCGCACATGCAGTATTTTCTTGAAAATATTTTTAATAATTAATATTAACAGCATTTTATCATTACAAATTCTTACACTATGATTAAATTTAGCAATCATCTAGATATCAAAATAGTAATCTTATCAATAAATATAATATTTTTTACAATAATTTTTTTTTAAAAAACATTCTGAAATTTTACAGAAATGTATAAATATGTAATTAAAATAAAGATATTGTTTAAAAAATTAAATAATGATGACAAGTTTAAATTTAAATTTTTTTTTTTCTAAATTGATACCAGACATATTCCAGCCTTGCACATAGTTCTTCCGAAATGTAATAAACTACTAGTTATAAGATCATTAAGAGGAAATTTATAAAATTACTGTGAGTAAAATAGTGGTTACGTGCCGAATTCAAAGGACAAAATAGGGTAAAGAAATAACACTAAAAACATGTCATTTGGACATTTAAACCTAGTTTATGTTAAGAAAACCCACATTATTATGAGTGATTGCTGAATTTTGATACTTGTGCCTGATAGGTTATATCTGTTGTTATATTTAGAGAGACTTAAGAAAACATTATAAATTCATCAACTATTAGTATGGGTTACATCTATATAAAATAGTATCAAAAATTTCTATTAAAATAGTATCAAAATTTTCTTTTAAAAATATTTAATTTCTTTAACCATCACTTGGGAACTTCCATAATGGTGGCTAAAAATAATAATAATAAAAAACATGAAAGATCTATGTGTCTTCTGAAAGAGCTATGTGTCATGTTTGTCCTTGAACAGTTTGCATATGTTTTTAAAGTTTGCAGACAAAATGACTGTGGTGCCTTTGGTATGTCTCAACATTTTGCATTCATGCCTATCAGGAGAGTTGCATAGATAGCATGACATCCAATGCAAAAAAAATTATCAAGGAGAGGAGTTGCACTGACACCTTACCATCTATTCCAGCGTCAGTTTCTTTGAACATGGGAGGCCTCGATGCAGAGACAACGGGGGGAGAGCTCACTGAATTCTTTTGAAAGATTCAAGTGCATTCTACAAATCTGCAGTTTTCTTCATAGATGTCTTATTTCTTAAGCATTGGGTGTGGGCCCAATTTGGATTTGTTGGTCTTTTATTTGTTTTATTATTGTGACTTTTTAAAAAAATTCCCATTTTCATTATGGAATGATTTATTAGTCCCGCGAAACTAATGTTTTCATGCTACTTTTTGCCAATTAATCCTTTCCTTGGTAACTGCAAGCGAATATATCCTATGGTTTGAAGCAATTTTTCCATTAAACTTATTTTTCTTCCCTTGTTAACAATTTTCTGATTGGACAATGGATTTTTCCTGGTGGTTTATTTGATTTTTCATCAACAAAAATGGAGGAAAATATTCTCAAACACTCCATGTGTGTAGGTTGTGCATTGAAAGTTAATGAATTCCTCAAAACATCAGTTTGTCTGTGCTATCTATTTCTTCATGTGCTGTCTATTTATCCATTGCCTAGGACTGTAATGAGGCCATGTACCAGCTAACTCTGCTATCTTCCATAAGTCCTGTATCTCATACTTCTTGTCCATAGAAAGATCTGCAATGCTTTCTAGATCTCCCTTTAGCAGGAATTCCCTTGCCCGCGATTAAAAAACATAAATCAATAATGATTGCATGTTTGATTCAATGTTGATGTCATTAGCATTTCAATTTGTTTTCTGTTAGACTTGTGAAAATTCCTATTGCAGTCACTGATTATTAATCTCCTATCTCATAAAGATTATTTCACTGCTGAAAATAAATTTACAGTTGAATATCGAAAAATAACACAACTGCAACTTCACCAATAAAAAT
>MU227524.1:1001229-1011575 GCA_018584345.1 Thuja plicata
AGAAGTTTCTACAAACTAGAAGTTTCTACTCACTAGAAATTTCTACAAACTAGAAGTTTCTACAAAGAGTCAAATAAATAATTATTAGCAAATGGAAGAACAACTGTCCAAGCTACCAAACTAACAAGACCCATTACCCAGGTACTGATGTGCGCTTGTTGTTCTGTCAGCAGTCACAGGCTATCGTCCATAAATAATTTCTAATAGAACAACTCTAAAGTACTTTATTGTTGATCAGATTTAAATACTCCAATCAAATGTTCAAGATTTGTTGTTGTCAGGCGTTAATTTCCCAAGCAGCACATTGTCGAAGCCATGAAATGGAGCTGATATCTAGGGTAAATGCACTCGCAAACAAATGGAATGTGATAGAATATTGGGATGGCTTCACAAGTTTTCTTTAGAATTGACACTTATTAAATTACTCTTCTGAATATTGTAAAACCTCTAAAACCTAAAACCTAAAATAATATCTGAACACTCTATTGTGCACTGATTATTGTTATTCAATGAAACAACTGCTTTTCATCATGTTCACAATCCGTTACAATATTGATATCAGTGATTTAAGTTTCAAACTTCCTTAAAGTCGCATACTATGGAATTGTTGAGTTGCTGACAATGGACTAAATATCAACAATGACTGATGTTGTTCACTTTCTATCAGGAAAAAATCAATAAATAAAACTAGTATACTAGAATTTGTTCAATATTGAAGTGCAGTATTCAATGTCTAAACGTGCATTGCATTTTGGATTAAACATCTCAAAAAGCCCACATTTTAATTTTTGAGATACATACTTCACCAGTTTCATTACACAGGATCCTGAAAACAATGATGCACAGATCTCTCCAGAAGCAGCCTCCTTATCACAGGGCCTGTATAAACACTAATTTTGTCTAATTTCATTACTGTTTGTCTAATTTCATGTAATTTTGATGTGTCCTTAAACAATGTTTGTTTTCTTTCTTCTAAGGTTATATTTTTGCGATTAAATTTTGGCTTTGTTTTGTGAATCCCCAAAGCTGAGTACACACTGTCAAGCAGCTCAATGGCCTTGCAATGTTGCATAGAGCGTAGGCGATTGTCTTCTTATTTGGGTAAATTAGTAATCTCTTTTGTAGTATTGTTCAGGTGAATGGTATAAATCGAATTGGATTTCTTTTACTATATAGCATTAATTCAGAGTGAATAAGTACCCTCGTAAAAATGCTGATAAAGTTGAAAAGCTTATTTAAACAATAAAACTCGGTGGGTGGCAAGAATTATAAAATTCAAAAAGAGAGAGGGGAGAGGAGGGCGAAGCGAGCGGAGAGAGAATAAAGGAGGGGAATGTGCTTGAAGGGTTATTGGATGCCAGCATTCAACAATTAATTGTATTAACTGCTACAAAATCATAAGAATTTTTCTAATTATGGCAATAAAAAAGATAACTTGAAAATAGTCCTCCCAATTCATAAGAGCTACATGTGCCGAGTTTATGAAGGATAGTTGAGGCTGACCTAGATTTAAATGGGAGCATTCAAGAGAGATTCAAGATGACTTTTTAATAATGCAACTTAAACTAAGACAAACAAGAACGCAATATAAGCTTGCTCTGCACCACATACAAGGTTGTTTATAACCTGCGCGAAGAGTGCAACGAAACAACATAGGAAAATTAAATATAGCTTGTGAAGCTATGGTGTAGCAGTAAGATGGGGCACTCATCCCGTCTGCTGCAATATAACTTCATGTTAAAAAAAATGATAGTAACCATGAATCATGGAGCGCCTAACCATTTGTCCAGCAACAAGCAAGTATTGGATTCTTCACTGCTAATTTCCTTCTCTCTATAACTTGTACAGGAAAATGAAAATCATGATGCATTTTTTGTTCCTCCAGTTTACAATGGTGACAATGCAAGTCTTCCATGTATCCCCTATGGAGCCGAGTACGCCTTGATGGGTAGTAACTGGTATCTATCATTGAAAATAGGAAGCATAAATTATAAGCTTAAAGTTAAGCTTAACGCACTGAGGGGATATCTATTTTTAAAATTGTGTCCTATTCTTACAGTTTGCAAAATAAATAAGATTTTGTACATGGTTTTCATTAGA
Organism: Thuja plicata; assembly: GCA_018584345.1. NCBI lineage: Eukaryota > Viridiplantae > Streptophyta > Pinopsida > Cupressales > Cupressaceae > Thuja > Thuja plicata. The sequence continues at coordinate 1,003,330 of MU227524.1, forward strand.
TAACATTGTTTATTATTAAATCGTTGCCACGTGACAGTTGACATGAAAGCTGGTGATGCAATTTTATTAAGTTTATAGATTAGGGTGAATATTGAGGCAGCTGGAAAGTAAAATAGACCTTGAAAAAGAAAGAATTTTCCTATGAGAGTGCTACAGCAGAGGAAAACAAGAAGAATATAAAGGATTTAAGAATGATGATGTTGAAAACTACTCGCAAACTATTGCTAGCCCTTCATCTATGGTGCTGGAAATTACATCACAAACCTGTAAACATAAACAAAAAGCCTCGCTCCCTGTGAGTCATAAAGGACGTATCATGTTAAGTGTAAAATGATGAACAACATTATATACATATGCATTTAGCTTCACTCCTTGCATACTTTTATTGTGTGTTTCACTTTTTTTCTTTCGGGTCTGACTGGAAACTCATGATGGAATTACTTAATCTTTTGCCAACCATTTTTTCTGGGTATGCATGAAGCTGAAATGTCGCCTTTCAAAACATAACTAAACAAAAATGACTAAGAGTTTGAACCCTCCCTTGAAAACTTATTCTACTTTGCACCACTACAATCATAAGTAGGAAATATGGAGAAAGACATAATTTAACATGACATAAAAAAAAATAGAAAGAAGATAAAATGTGGAAAGGAAAAACCTTTCAAACCCTAAGGAAAAAATGAACAAAAATGAACAAAAATTCTGAACTAAGTTCATACCTGGTACGACTGAATGCTTCGTTTATTTACAATATTCTCAGTAACAACAAATCTGGAAAGTATCAAACTGATAGGTAAACATGGTAAATGTAAAAGTGAAAAGCACAGAATCAACAACAATTTACCATAACAAGAAAGGAAAAAAGGTATTAGGAAAATAACCCAGCTATTTTTTGCCCTTCTTGTACTTGGTATGGTATGGTTAAATGTGTATTTCCCTCACAAAGTACCAACACTATTTAGAGTTGCATCCAATATGTGCAGCAGGCCAATTTGCTTCTTCAAAACAGATGGAACAGACGGAAAAGCAAGTGCATTTAAATACGAAACTTAGCTTAAACTAATTTGCAGAAGTTTATCTCACTCAAAATAAAAGACAGGGTTTATTACACCCGTGTAAGGCCTTCTTCGGACAAAAGCTAGCGCATTAAATGCATTGAATGCACAATTAATGTGCCTTGGAGTAGTCGCCAAAAACAGCTCAACCAAAAAGTCATCTAATTTTTCTTACAAAAATTCTTTAAACCACTGGGAAAAATAGAAATGACCAATCAAAAAGTAACTTTAAATTATGGAAAATTTAACATTAATAAAAAATATTAGCAAACATTATACTTTAAACTATGTGTTCATATTTTCCCATAAATAGATTAATAGAGATAAACGATGTGAAAACATAAGTCTCCTGCCTATAAGGCAGGGACTAATAACAACTGCTAAGCAGTTTGGGGGGCTCTATTCCCACACCAATCCTGGTTACATAACTCACTCTCTGCTCAACTCCATACTATGGCAACGGGGCTTCGAACAACGTATGAACCCCCCTTCACACATTTCCATTTCAACTGTCCAAATTCCTGGCGTCCTGCATTTATATTGATGCTGGATGCAATTTTGCTTTCAAATCTCACAGAAAAGCTCACCGTCTGGTTCCCCCTTTGGAACCTCAGAACCTCTGGCTGCACAGTTATTTTCACACTGGGAGGGCTCTGAACGGACAAAACATAAACAAATGGACCTTGGCCAACATTGGTCACGGTTCTCCTTGTAACATGAACTGAACTACGTTTCCTGAATATAACAGAGAAGGAAGGATAGTTCAGATCCCCGGGATGCGAAGCCACCTTAGGGCACGAGAAGTTCCTCTTTGTTAGAATCCTGATCTGGTCTTTTGTGTAACTCAGACTACACAAAAACCTCACGTAGTCACTGATTCCGAGGTCGTAGATGAGCCCAGGATCGAGAGCCCCCGAGGGATTCACGTGGCCTGCGCCGACTACAAATGGGCTCGCCCTTGTCTCTGTAAAAGAGTCGCTTATGTTGTTTCCGGTATTGTCAACTTGGAGAGATGAGGTAATGAGAGCTGATTTAATGGCGGCGGGGGACCACCCTGGGTGCACGCTGCGCACTAGAGCCGCAATCCCTGAGACATGGGGGCATGACATGGAGGTTCCAGATATTATATTATAGTCCACTCTTCTGGTATCAGACTTTAAGGTTGTGGGCGCGCTGTGGCTCCACGCCGCCAAGATGTTGACCCCCGGAGCCACGAGGTCCGGTTTCAGGAGTTCCGCAACGACCGGATTCGGCCCTCGAGAAGAGAATGCGGCCGCCATGGGAGCCCGGACCTTGCGGACGAGGGTTGTGCCGTTGAGACGGATTGCGGCGGTGGGGTTCATTGTGCTGTTTATGTAGGCTTTTATGTGTGTACCAGATTTGTACCTGTGTGCAGGAAATTGTGTGCTAGAAATCAGAATGCAATATTAAAGAAAACAAACTAAACAAAACAATCCACACGCAAACACTCAAGATAAGGACGTTAAAAGAGACTGAAGTGAACAAAAGGTAAGTAAGAAAGTGCAAACTATAAGCCTCTTTGATGCTGATTTGTCCTTTTTGGTTTGATGCTTGATATATGTGCTCATGTTGTTGCCAAGGGTGCTCAATAGTACTCCATGATTATGCAAAAGATGAGGATAGTGAGATGCAAAATGGCCTTGCAAATGTAAGATTTGGGTGTTAGAAATGCAAATGTAAGATTTGGATGCTAGAAATTGAGTATGCAAAGTGGCATTATGAGGTTACATGAAAGCTTGTGGATCTATTTGTGAAGGAACATAGAGGGATTAAATATAAAATGAGGGATGATGGAGGCTCGTGAAAATGTTCCACTTGTCTAAAATGGAAGGATATGAGATGACAAGTGTTGAAAGGGATGATAAATGGAAAGAAGTGAAATGATAAGTGAAAAGGAGGTTGGTAATGGACATGGGTCAATTTGGGAGAGATGCCACCCAAATTTAAATATTCATTTCCCTATTTAATTAAATTGAGAATGCGCACATTTTTAGGGAAGTTAGAACACAATTGGTTGGAAAATAAGTTGGGTGGATAAGATTGGTTAAATGGGAGGTTGAGTGGATAAGGTGAGGTAAAAGAAGGGTTAGTTAGATGGGAGTTAGTCAATGAGTGAAATTCGATAGTGGTTAAGGTTAGGAGTCATGTGCTCAATTAATGGATGAGGATTAAATAGGAAAAACTAAATTAGTTTAAACAAATATATTTATTTGTTTAAAATTAAAAAAGGGGAATTAATTAATTAATAGATTGCCAAATAATTATAGACACGACAATCTAATAATTAATTAATTGAACTAAAGAGACTAAAGTTAAATTAAATTATTTTAACTAGAATTAGAAAATAACATTAGTTAATTAAATAATACACAATTATTTAATCAATAATACGACTGAGTTAGTATGACAAGATGACTAAATTCAATTAATATCATTAATAAGGTGTAGAGTACCCCACGATCGTTGCAAGTAAGAGATAGCAGTCGGTCGACAACTTGTCCCCGTTGGATAACTTGTTGGCGATAATCATGCCAACGCCACCAGCTTGTTGCACTACCAATCCCTTCTTGTCACGCCCGTTCCCACCACCGCGGTCGCAAAGCACAATTTTGCCGCGGACCATGTGAGCATCCAAACTTCCTGGGAGGCATAAATTCGCCGTTGCATTGCTCGACGCCGTGGCGGCGTAGACAATAGGCAACTGCTTGTTGCCCGGGCTACCTTTGTAGAGAGATGATCCCACGTATGTTCTACCATTGCCCAAGGCGACTGGCCCAGGGAACGCACGATCAATTGTGGAGGCGCCGACAGTGGCAATCCAAGGCGCTGTATTTGAGATGTTGGACGGTGTGGGCCCTGTATTGCCAGGAGAACACACCACGAAAATGCCCTTGAGTGTTGCCGCCATAGCACCAATGGCAATTGGGTCGCTGTAATAAGGGCGGCTGTTGGCGCCGCCAATAGACAGCGAGAGCACGTCGACTCCATCAGAAATAGAAGCTTCCATTCCAGCAAGTATATCAGAGTCGGTGCAGCCCCGTGGCCAGCACACCTTATAGACCGCCACTCTTGCTTTTACGGCCATTCCGCGTGCCGTCCCTTTCGCAAATCCCAAAAGATTCGCAAAAGGGACAGCAGCACCCGCTGCAGTGGACGTCGTGTGTGTTCCGTGCCCATCTGCGTCCCTCGGAGATCTGTGATCCTCATCGGAAGTTACAACTCCTACCACGGCCTCGTATCCATCGAGGAAAAATCGGGCTCCAATCAGCTTTCTATTGCAGTAAGATGAATTGAATCCAACGCCGGATTCGCATCTTCCCTTCCATTTCGCAGGCACTTTGCTCAGGCCTTGATCTTTGAAGCTTTTGCTCTCGGGCCATATTCCCGTATCGAGGACACCCACTATAACGCCGTCCCCAAAGCTTGATCTTTTCCAGGGGCCGCCATTAATGGCGAGCTTGAGAAAATCCGGAGTTCGAGTTGTGTGGAGTTGGTTCAGGGAATCCCTGTACACGCCCAAGCAGCCATTCATTTTCTCCGTAGATTTGGCTTCTGTGGTCGTCAGCTTCGCCGCAAATCCATGCAAGACTACGTCGTAGGTGTAGATAATCGGCCTTGTTGCATTGGCCTGGTTTAGCATGGACATGTACCAGTCCTGGTGAAGCCCGAATTGCTCGGGCTTTTTCGACTTGTCGACATGAACAATGTAGGAAAATCTTGAGACTGCATACGAGGCAGAGAATGGAAGCTCAAGAACAAGTAAAACAACAAAAACAAATACCCATCTCATCTTGCTTATCCCCATTTCACTTCAATCTCTCTTCTTAATCCACCACAATCTCATCTCAATTTATACAAACTGAGCACGTTTGATTGAACACACTTTCGGTAACAATGGAGGCCGTTCCTTGAACCAAAGCAAATACTATTACTGAACAAACCCACATCCTAAACTTGCCCACTCTTGCACTCTAATCGATTTGTTTGCTCGGAATGCTTAAAACTCTCGTATTTAAAGAATTTAGACGAAGATTTCCACTGACCTCTTAGATGAGGTGTAGTTTTTCCAAGTCCATTAAAGCGCGTGTAGGCCTATTCGCCGTAGAGAAGGAGAGACGTAGACCGAGGGATGGGCGACGGAGGACGCAAGACGATAGAAACAGTCATTTTCCTTCTCTGTATTCTCGAAATCTTGAGTGTAATCTATGGTACTGAGCGACGTGTAGCGAGGGATGAAGCACCGTAACAGTCCATAGACCGATGCAAGATTCTCCCTCTGTGATAGACAGCGACGTGCAGTAAGGAACTGTCTTAGACTGATGCTAGACGGTAGAAACAGTCATTTTCCTTCTCTGTATTCTCGAATTCTTGATTGTAATCTATGGTACTGAGCGACGTGTAGCGAGGGATGAAGCACCGTAACTGTCCATAGACCGATGCAAGACTCTCCCTCTGTGATAGACAGCGACGTGCAGTAAGGAACTGTCTTAGACTGATGCTAGACGGTAGAAAGAGTCATTTTCCTTCTCTGTATTCTCGAATTCTTGAATGTAATCTATGGTACCGAGCGACGTGTAGCGAGGGATGAAGCACCGTAGCTGTCCATAGACCGATGCAAGATTCTCCCTCTGTGATAGACAGCGACGTGCAGTAAGGAAATGTCTTAGACTGATGCGAGACGGTGGATAATGTCATCTCCCTTCTTTATGTCCTCTACTCTACACCGTACGCGTCTGCAAAGTTTCTCAAAACTTATCTGCACCTTACACTTTCTGCTCTCCACCGCCACATTGCGTTCGCTTTTTGATACTAGATTTAATATCATTTCTATAAGTAATTTGATCTTATTGAAAGTAATTACGGATAGGAACTCCTCTACCCGTCTATGCAGCAAGAACAGTCTACTAGTTCTGTTACTAGTGGCTACAGGAACAGTAGAGTGCTATTTACTTCTCTAAAATATGGAAATGAATTCTACTCTAACAAGGGAATTCACTCACCAAGTGACCCATCTTAGATGAGTGAATAGAAACACAATTAAGATATCAGAATTGAACTCAACTTGTGCATTTTATTTATTTATGAAAAATAAATTGGATAAAATAAATAGTATATCAATTGTATCAACTTCTATTCAGAAATAACTACTAACTTGACTAACTCCAAAAAGTTACAATAGTCGTCTTATTTAAAGGAAATTTACAACTACTACCTAAATCTAAGATCACTACATTAATGAGGATCGCTATAGATTCATAATGTTTCATAACAGAAATATCAGCCATAGAGAATTAGTCTTCCCAAAATATAGTACGTGGTGCCTCTAAATCTGCGCAATGTCTTTAACGGGAAATTGAATTGACTTGTTCTTCCCGTGAAGATCTTGTAGCGACGCCTTAACTTACTTCAACTGCTTTCTCGACCTCTTTGACATGATGGAGTCTTTGCAGCAACGACTATCTTTTGACTTCTTCAGCATCATGATGCTGATCTTTTAATTCACCACAACTGATCCTTGCAACATAATTAATGCACACACAATCTACGAGACATACATATTTTTCATCATTAATATCAGGAAAGAAGTGTTAGATTCTAATTAATACTCTTGCAAGGCGCATGGCTACAGTAAGGAAACTACCCACAAACATAGCAGAGGAAATAGGATCATTCATTAGCATATAACTACTGCATCTTATCATTTTATCCATCAGTTCTAAGCAAATATACTATGTTCCCTTTTCATCCATTTTACTACTTGTGTCCTTATATATACAAAATATACATATAAAACCATAAGTTTAAGTATATGTTTTGCAAGCAAATTGCGGGAATGAAAATAAAAAGCATTTGAAAATATAGTCTTTAAGGAGGCCCATCAGTCCTCAGTGGTCTTAAGGGGTCCTAGGATATATTATTGTGTCATTGGACCCTTTAAGACCCCTTAGGACACCTTACCATACACTAATATATGGTAAGGGGTTCTAATGGGTCGTAAGGGATCTTATGGGGTCCTACGACACATTAATTTGTTCCAGAACCCCTTAGGACCCTTTAACAACCCTAAGATATAGGGAATAGGGTCATAAGGAATGTGTCTTAGGTCACCTAATGACCTATTAGTACCCTTTAGGACTCCTCTCTCTACATCTTAGGTGTGATAAAGGTTAATAACTTGACCTAGAACACATCACTGTGTCCTAGGACCTCTTAATACCCCTTAGGACCCCTTACCATACACTAATGTATGGTAAGAGGTCTTAAGGGGTCTTAGGGTGTTCTAAGACACATTAATGTGTCCTAAAACCCCTTATGACCCCGTAGGACCCTTTAAGATCCCTAAGATGTATGATAAGGGGTCGTAATGTGTCGTAAGGGGTCATAAGGGGTTTTAGAACATATTAATGTGTTCTAGGACCCCTTATTATCCCTTAAGACCTTTGGATACCCCTCTCTCTACATCTTAGGGGTCGTAAGGGTTATTAAGGGGTTCTAAGACACATTAATGTGCCCTATGACCCCTTATACCCCTTACGACCCCTTACCATATGTAAGGAAACTCAGGTGCGGAAACAACTTCCTACACTAATCTCAAAAGGAAAGTATTGTGCAAATTCTTTTAAATCCTTACAATTTCAGATTCGTTAACTACTTTAACAAAGATATTGCAACCATATACCATGCATACAGAAAATAGAGAATGACACAATGATTTACCCTGGGGAAAACCTTTCGGTAAAAAACCCCAGCACTCCAAAACCTGCACAATGTATTATCTTCAACACAACGGTTACAACACACTTGAAAACATGTGGCTAAGAGAAGTAATCTACCAAATCGCAACCCTTTCAAATTTGAAAACATGTGGCTAAGAGAAAATGTCGGGCCCCTAATGAAGTAATGGTGGGAAGAAGTGGATAGAAGAAATAACTCAATACTCTATTGTGTAAGCTAGAAGCTTAAGTATGTGAAAAGCAAAGTGAAGGTGGGCAAAAAAGAAAATTTTAAGAATGTTTTTGAAGAAAGAGAAAGGGTGGAGAAAGATGTAAGGAAACTCAGGTGCGGAAACAACTTCCTACACTAATCTCTATAGGAAAGTATTGTGCAAATTCTTTTAAATCCTTACAATTTTAGATTCGTTAACTACTTTAACAATGATATTGCAGCCAC
>MU227524.1:1015452-1040387 GCA_018584345.1 Thuja plicata
GAAAAGAAGCACCCGAGTCTACTAACCACACATCATCGGATGCATGGGTTGCCAAAGCTGCAATAAAAGCATCTCCATCTTCTTGAGATTTTTCAGAAGCTGAATCTGAGCCTTTCTTCTTCTTCTTTGGTTCTTTGCAGTCCCTCCAGAAGTGCCCAGATTTATCACAGTTCCAACATTTCGCCTTGGAATTTCCAGGATTTTTAGAACTCCCACAGGATTTGGATCTGCCCATCTTTGACTTATTGTCATTCTTCTTTCCTTTGTCGTTGGATCTCCCACGAACAGCAAGGGCTTCCTTAGACGAATCCGAAGTCTTTCTTTGCATCTCCTCAGATAGCAGCGAAGACACCACATCATCCATACAGAATGTGACTATAGTACTTCCGAGAGCCATCACAAGATGGTCCCACGAATCCGGCAAGGAACAAAGTAGGGTCATAAATCGAACCCCCTCCTCGATCTTGGAGAATGACACAATGATTTACCCTGGGGAAAACCTTTCGGTAAAAAACCCCAGCACTCCAAAACCTGCACAATGTATTATCTTCAACACAATGGTTACAACACACTTGCAATGCAAGTTCTTTCAGGAGACAATCGACACACACAGACTAATCCAGTAGCACCAGATTATACCAACAATACACTATTTTTGTATCCTTTCCTGTAACCCTAAAAAATGCTTATATCATTGCGCTTTCCTTTTTAGGGAAACTCCCAAAGATAGTCGTATTAGGGTTTTACCATTCTCCAAGAAAATAGGAACCCTAAAAAAAATTTCGGGGTGATGCCCCGAACCCCACGGTTGGGATCAAGGATTGAAAGAGTGTACAATACTCAACTTTATCAGTTGCCACATGTCATTGCATGTCTTCACCTGTCATTGAAATCTCCTAGAAATAGTTCTTACGTGTCATAGGAATCCGTCATATCCAATTTAGCCATGATCTCCTTACACACAATTCAAGATGCCGACACATCAAGTGGAGTGACACATCAACATGCCAACTAGACATGTACACTCACGCTTAATTACATTATTTGCAAGAAATACATTTTATAAAACAAATAATAAGAATAGGAATTATCCAAGGTTGAGACACCTTATTCCTAACACCATACACTAATGAATGGTAAGGGTTCGTAAGAGTTCGTAAGTGGCCTGAAGGGATCCTAGGACACATTAATGTGTCTTAGAACCTGTTATGACCCCTTAAGAGCCTTTACAACTCCTAAGATGTATGGTAAGGGGTCCTAGGACACATTAATGTGGCATAGGACCCCTTATTACACTTTAGGACCCTTGAAGACCCCTCTCTCTACATCTTAAGGGTCATAAGACTTGTTAAGGTGTCTTATGACACATTAATTTGTCTTAGGACCCCTTAGACCCCTTACAACCCCTTAGGATGCCTTACCATACAATAGTGGATGCTAATGTGTCCTAAGGGGTTGTAAGGGGTCTTAAGAGACATTAATGTGTCATAGGACCCCTTATGACCCCTTAGGACCCTTAAAGAACCCTCTCTCTACATATTAAGGGTCGTAAGGTTGTTAAAGGGTCGTAGGACACATTAATGTGTCGTAGGACCCCTTAGAACCCTTATGACCTCTTATGACCCCTTACCATACACTAATGAATTGTAAGGAATCCTAAGGGCTCGTGAGTGGCCTTAAAGGGTCATATGACACATTAAATTGTCCTAGAACCCCTTATTAACCCTTAGGACCCTTCACGACCCCTAAGATGTATGTTAAGGTGTCATACGGGTCAAAAGGGGTCCTAAGACACATTAATCTGTCCTAGGATCCTTTATGACTCTTTAGGACCCTTGAAAACTCCTCTCTCTACATCTTAAGGGTCATAAGGGTTGTTAAGGTGTCTTATGACACATTAATGTGTCCTAGGACACCTTAGACCCCTTAACAATCCTTAGGCTCCTTGAAGAACCCTCTCTCTCTACATCTTATGGGTTGTAAGGGTTATTTAGGGGTCCTAAGACACATTAATGTGCCCTATGACCCCTTCTACGCCTTACGACCCCTTACTATACACTAATGAATGGTAATGGGTCCTAAGAGTTTGTAAGTGCTCTTAAGGGATCCTAGGACACATTAATGTGTCCTATAAATCCTTATGACCCCTTAAGAGCCTTTGTGATCCCTAAGATGTATGGTAAGGGCTCGTAGGGTGTCCTAAGGGTGAAAAGGGATCCTGGGACACATTAATGTGTCCTAGGACCCTTATGACAATTTAGGGCCCTTGAAGACCCCTCTTTCTACATCTTAAGGATCATAAGGGTTGTTAAGGTGTCTTATGATGCATTAATTTGTCCTAGGACCCCTTAGACCCCTTACAACACCTTAGGATTCCTTACCAAACATTAGTGAATGGTAATGTGTCCTAAGTTGTTCTAAGGGGTCTTAAGACAAATTAATGTATCATAGGACCCCTTATGACAACTTACGATCTTTTAGGACACTTAAGATGCATTTTATTTGGTCCTAAGGGGTCATAAGGGATCCTAGAACACATTAATGTGTTCAAGGATCCCTTATGACCCCTCATGACCCTTTAGCACCCTTAATATGTAGGGTAGGGGGTCCTAAGAGGTCTTAGGACACTTTAATATGTCCTATGACCCCTTATGACCCCTTAGTACCTTTTAGGACCACTCTCTCTACATTTTACGTGTTGTAAGGGTTGTTAACGGGTCCTAGGACTCCCTAACACCCCCTAGGACCCCTTACCATACACTAATGTATGGTAAAGGGTCATAAGGGGTCTTAATGGGTCCTAGGACACATTAATGTGTATTAGAATGCCTTATGACTTGTTAGGACCATTAAATACCCCTAAGATGTATGGTAAGGTGTTGTAATGTGTCCTAAGGGGTCCTAGGACACATTAATGTGTATTAGAATGCCTTATGACTTGTTAGGACCATTAAATACCCCTAAGATGTATGGTAAGGTGTTGTAATATGTCCTAGGAAACCTTATGGGTCTTTAAGACCCCTCTCTCTATATCTTAGGGGTTGTAAGGGTTTTAAGGGGTCATATTCCACACATTAACATGCCCCAAGACCCCTTAGATCGCTTATGACCCCTTACCATACACTAAAATTTTTTAAGGGGTCCTAAGACACATTAATATTTGTAGGATCTCTTATGACCCCTTATGATCCTTTAGGACCCATAAGATGTATGATAAGGGGTCATAAGGGCTCCTAGGGCACATTCGTGTGTCCTACAATCCCTTACAAACCCTTAGGACCATTGAGGACCCCTCTCTCTATATGTTAAGGGGTCATAGGACACATTTATTTGTCCTAGGACTGTTTAGAATCCCTATGACCCCTTAAGACCCCTTACCATACACTAATGAATTATAAGGAGTCCTAAGGGATCGTAAGTGGTCTTAAGGGGTCATATGACACATTAACGTGTCCTAGAACCCCTTATGACCCCTTAGTACCCTTTACGACAGCTCAGATATATGATAAAGGATCCTAAGGGGTCATAAGTGTTTCTAGGACATATTAATGTGTTATAGGATGCCTTATGACCACTTAAGATCACTAAAGACCCCTCTCTACATCTTAGGCATTGTAAGGGTTGTTAAGGGATCTTAAGGGTTCCTAAGATACAATAATGTGTCCTAGGATCCCTTATGACCCATTGTTTACGACCCCTACGATGTATGGTAAGGGGTGCTAAGGGATCATAAGGGGTTCTAGGAGATGGTAATGTGTCCAATGACCCCTTAGGACTCTCTAGGACTCCTCTCTCTATGTATTATGGGTCATAAGGGTTTTTAAGTAGTCCTAAGGGGTTGTAAGTAGTCCTAAAGGGTCCTATGACATATTAACGTGTCTTAGAACCCCTTATGACCCCTTAGGACCCTTTACGACTCCTAATATGTATGATAAGGGGTCCTAAGGTATCCTAATGGGTCATAAGGGCTCCTAAGACATAGTAATGTGTGCTAGGACCCCTTATTACTCCTAAGGGCCCTTGAAGAACCCTCTCTTGACATCTTAGGGGTCGTAAGGGTTGTTAAAGGGGCCTAGGGTTGTTAAGTGTGTCCTAGGACCCCTTAGACCCCTTGCGACCCCTTACTATACACTAATAAATGGTAAGGGGTTCTATGGGTTTTTTGGTGGTCTTAAGGGGTCCTAGGAAACATTAACATGTCCTAGAATACCTTATGACGCCTTAGGACCCTTTACGACCCTTAAGATATATGGTAAAGGGTCCTTAGGTGTTCTAAGGGGTCATAAGGTCTCTCTCTCTCTCTCTCTCTCTCTCTCTCTCTCTCTCTCTCTCTCTCTCCCCTCACATGGTTNAAGGGGTCATAAGGTCTCTCTCTCTCTCTCTCTCTCTCTCTCTCTCTCTCTCTCTCTCTCTCTCCCCTAACATGGTTAAACATACATGTATATTACCAAACTAACCATAGCATAAACAATACAATGAGAAATGATCATGCACAAGTCAAGGGCTTAAGGTTACAATAAATATTCCACTGAGAATCATGTTGAAGACAATGTGTTGATTCCTACAATTTGGCTGTCTGAAATTTCCTAAAAACGGTCAAAATCCAGAATCTTTATATTAACTCCTAGTGCTGGAATTGGTCTGGAAGGGCCTGTTGGACTTTCTATCTCTCCCTCCCTTAAGATTTTTTCTTAATGTTACATAGCGCGTATGCGCTATAGTGCACACACATTATGGCTTTGATTGCCCAAGCCTTAGGCTCAGGCAATCCAAGCCATAGCATCTGCGCTCTATAGCACATGTGTGCTATAGGGCATATGCGCTATGGATTTTGGAGGACCAAAAAAACATTTGGCATTTGTTTGGTCCCCCATCTTCATGCATATACCCATTGGTACATTTTGGTTTGGCCTCCTCTATTTTCCTCATTTTTTAGAGTACCATTGAAGTCTCCACCTAGGATGATTCTTTCTTGATTATGGTCATACATTTCTCTCATTATTTGAGACCATACTCTTCTCTTATCATGTGTGGCAATGGGGTCATATGAATTGCATATGTAGAAAGATGCATTGTTCTACAGTGTTTTGAATCTCATCATTATCCTAATTTTATTCTCCTCAATGATTGTTCCTTCCACTATCAGTGGATTCCATAATATTCCTAGCTCTCCTAAAGCACCAACAAATTCAGAAAATACACCTGCACATTGCCTCCATACTCTCATTCTCTATGTGGTCTCCTCTTTACGCCATTTTATTTCCTGCAATAATACTATATCTGCCTTAGCCTAGTTGATTTGGCACTTGATCAAGCGTTATTTTTTAGGGACATTTAAGCCCCTAACATTCCACTTTATGCATCACATTTCCCAATGGAAAGGATGATATCCTCCCCTGCCTTAATTTCCTTTCTTCTGTTGCATTAGTTGTAATGGCCAATTTGGCTTTATTCATTTTTGGTCACGTCTTTCCCTTCTTTTGTTATTTTTTATTTTCATGGTTGATGTCGATTGCTATAACATTATTTCTTCTAGTAGTATAGTGTATCATCTTAAAATGGAATCAATTCCATGATAAGAATGTTTAGCCCTCCTTCGGGGGTGTTTTTTATCACTATCACATTGTCCCCTCATTTCTGCATCCTCTCTCACTTCTTTGCCTGTTTAGGACCCTCATTCGGCCTCTCCGGGCACCTTCCATCCCACCTGGCATGTTTTCCAGGGGTCCTGACTCCCTGGGTCAAGGTCGACCTCGAACAGGACCTAGATCAAGGATGACCTCAACCTTGACCTGGGTCCTCCTTTCCAATCTAGAAGTCTGTCGGCTTCCGGAGGTAATCAAAAATTCATTTCCCCCTTTCGGGTCAGCTTTTTTGGGTTCCGAAGCAACGATTCTTAAATTATATTTAATATAGGTCCTCTTCTTGGGGCATGGGTCCAATTGGAATTTAATTCTCCTATGTAGGCCTCTCTAGGAGATTGTTCCCTAGTTTCATACAAAAGGAAGTTTTCTCCTCTCATTTTCTCTAAGACGCAAGAAGCAATCCTAAGTGAGCTCTAAGTGCAAAAGGAATAATTCAAGCATCCATTGTTCTACATGTTCTCAACCTTTCAAAGTATTCAAGTCTTCCTCCTATGAATTCAAGTTCTCCATTGAAGATCAAGGATTCAAGCTTTTAAGCCTTTGAAGGGATTTGGTTCAAACATTCAAGACTCATCATTCAAACCCTAGATCTAGCCATCATGGTGGTGTGATCTTCCTTCAAGATCCTTTGTGCATCCTCAAGACTCATTCATTCTCCCTTCAAGGTGGATTCCAAGCATACAATCATGGAGGTTTATGGTTTCTAATTGAGTCCAAGCTTTCATATTTAAGTATACTTGTTACATTCAAAATACACTTGCATATCTATTGAATATCATAGCTTCATTATTAGATTTATTTCTACTACTTGCTAGCATTCTTTATTTCATTATTGATTTCAAGGTTAATTCCTAAATTGGGGTTTGACTAAGGAAAACCCCTCCCCCCAACAAACAAACCATTTTACTTGCAGGTACAGGTTTGGAATAGCAGATCGGGACAGAGATTCAGATACCCTTTTCAGCAAACTTCCGGGATTCGAAAATAGAATTTCAATCCGAGACTTTCTAGGTCAATTTTGACCTAGGGCGCAATCAAAAATTTTGGCAAATGGTGACATTGACTTGAGGGTACAAATCAGAATTGTCTCATAGCAGAAAAAGATTTATGGGTTTTGTCCGTCTCTGCGTTTCTATTCCAGATTTGGTCTCAGATTTTTTAGAAAATCAACACAGGCTTCAGAAAATAGCATTATTTGGAACAACAATATTTCAAGGTTAGTATATTTCTCATATTCAATTCAATTAAGGTTTTCAATCTATCTAAATCTAAAATACATTTCAAATTAATCAATCAAACTCGGGTACTTAAGATCTTCCTTCCTTATTCTTGTTTCTAAATGATTTATTCATTTATGCATTGATCCTTCCTTTTGGGTTAATCAATTTGGATCTTTCATTTGCATATCTAGGGATAGAAGGAGAGCATCTTATTTACCCCCATAACATGTTTAAATTTAATGTCTTTTATGTTAAACAATCCACATGTATAGAGCTTACATTTTAGATGTTACATTTTGGTGAACCCAAGATAGACAACTCTTTCTCTTTGGTGTTAGATTTATATTTCATATTAGATCTTGCATGCATATAGAAGTAGGTTTTATTTTATGCTCTTGCATTTATATTCCAAAAATACATAAAAATTATAAAGTTTCTTTAAAAACACAAAAACACTTACATGCTTGTAATTTTACTTTGTGTTCAACATGTATGATTTTTGTTTTGAATACTTTGATGAGACTTTTGTTGCAAAAGATGATAGATCCCCTAACAAGGTACATGGAAGTGAGGGTGAAATTTGTTCGAATGAGATCTTCATTGATCCTATTCCTATTTTATCCTCCTCAACAAAATCTTCAATTGACCTTTACCATAGGTTGTGTGCATGGTTACCTTCATGTTCAATTATTTGCAACATTGATACACCTAGAAAGACTTCATTTAGTGCGTGTGATGTTTCTTTGTCCTCTCTTGTATTACCTTGTAAAGATATATTAGAGCAAGAAAATGACTTTAATCTTAACCTCCATGGAGATTAGTTAAGGATTCATGTTAATTCTTCTCCTAATATATGTCTTTTCTATGAGCCTACTTTAGAATACAATTATTTCTCCTTTAGGGATCAAGATTTAGGTGCTCCTACAATGTGCTTTATTGATAGGGATGATAATCCTCCTATTTGGGATGAACCTTTGTATTTGGATGTTGATTACTCTCTTCCTCATGAATCCATTATGGGTGATTCTACCTTTTGGGATAAACCCTTGGATAAAGACATTCATTTATCTCCTCCTTGTGAAGATGCTTTGATACAAGAGGGTGATTTATTAATGGATGACATATTCAGACATGATGATGACTCTTTTTCTAAAACACACTCCCCTTATATGGACATTTTAGAGAAAGAAGAGAACATTATTGATGCATTACCTATAATTGGGATTCCTTCTACTCATGAGGCATTAGCGAAAAATGATATGAATTTCGTTAATGCTCTCCCTCTTAGTGATGATCCTATGGAGAATCAAGCTCTTACCTCATCTTCTCCTAGGATGTATTCCTCTTTTCCTTGTGAATCTATCGAACATACTAATGATGATATAGTGACTACTGAAGTTCAATTGACTTCTTTTCATATGGCTTCTTGTTATGGTCTTGGTTATCATTTACTAGTTAAACAAGGATTCCATAGTCAAGGATGTGCTAAGCATAAATAGGGAATTCAAATTCCCTTATAGAATGAGGGGCATGAGCATTCTTATGGATTGGGATTTAATCCTCATCAACATAGAAATGTTACCAACATCTCAAATAATACTTCAAAACATGATGACCCTATGAAGGAATTTGACCAAGAGGTTGTTCTGCCTAAACTCCTTCGTGCTAAGATGATTACTAGACCTAAACGCAAAAAGAAACGTAGTCTATACTTAAAGATTCTTCCTTTTTGTTTCTATTGAATAGATTTCATGATCACTCTAATGAATGTCAAGATTTACATTGCAAGATTAGGAAGCTCATTGGTAGTAAAATTATTTATATATCATGTGGCAGTGAGTTGTATTTCCATCCTATTTTCTCTAAATAACATTTATGTTCCTATTATTGAACTCTACATTATGTAAGCAATGCTAGCCTAATCCTTGGGGGCTCATTGTCTTGCACAGTGTTGTGAGTGATATAATAGGTCCCCTTTCATCCTTGTTCCTATGCTTGGGGGGCAAGGATGCCATCTCCTTCTATCCTATTTTTCCAGGATCCACTTTCCCTTGGTTAAGCAGTATCTATCTATTATGTGATATCCAACATAAATGAAAATTTTCATTTGTATTGAGGATCTATGTCCTTGATCATAACCTATTTCTCTGTTTGGCATTAGGTTTTCATGGTTGATAAATCTCTCACCTTGGAAACCGAATCTTGTGTTATCCCTCACAAGGGTTACTTTTTCACTTCTTGCATGATATATTCGTCCCTTCCATGGCCTCATAGGATCTATGACCTTCTTGGCTTGGACTGGGTGTTGTCTATGGATATTATCTTGATTTAGAAGAAGGCTTTATCCTTTCTCTTTTCTTTCCTTAACATGTCAAAATAGTATGTACTTTTCCATATTAAGGAGGGGGCATACATACGGCCTCCCTCGTTCTATATTATGCATTTTTTGTTCTAACCTTTTTTTTTGCAGCATGCTAAATCCTCGGATGTAATGCCCATAAGTTGCTAAATCCTGAAGAGATATGCATTCAATTACAATTCAATATGCTAAATCCTCAGAAGGTAATGCACATAAGTTGGTAAATCCTGAAGAGACACGCATTTTTATTTTTATTTTTTTTGCTAAATCCTCAGAAGGTAACGCACATAACTTGCTAAATCCTGAAGAGATACACATTTTTACTTTTACAATATGCTAAATCCTTGGAAGGTAACACACATAAGTTGCTAAATCCTGAAAAGACACACATTTTATATATTTCCATAGTGATACAAGAATGTGGATCTATGGATATTTCAAAAGCCGTCACAAGACGCATTAAAATACAAAGCACAGTTTATGGGTGAACCTGTTGGGCTCTCCCTCCTTGGCGATTCATGGTAAGGTGGGCATCTTACGAAGCGAGGTAATCACTAACTCTTTTCTCTCTTTCACTTTCATGCTAGTAGGATTAGATCATGAAGCTATGTTATCTATAGTGTTGCTCTTGTCTTACTTTTGTAATCATGTATGTTTTCTATGATTAACTGCTCTTTACTTCCATATCTTTATGCATGTATATTGAGTTAGAATCCTTGGTCTGGGGGCTCATGTCCTAGACTTAGTATGTTCTACCTCATTGCGATCCACCTGAGTTTTTCTTATAACTTTACTGGAAGTATGTTCGATTTCCATACTCCCGCTAAAGTGGGGGCTTAATGTATCATCTTAAAATGGAAGCACTTCCATGATAAGAACATTTATCCCTCCTTAGGGGGTTTTTTTTATCACTATCACAATGTCCCCTCATTTATGCATCCTCTCTCACTTCTCTGCTTGTTTAGGACCCTAATTGGGCCTCTCCGGGCACCTTCCATCGCATCTAGCATGTTTTCCAGGGGTCCTGACTCCCTAGGTCAAGGTTGACCTCAACCTTGACCTAGGTCAAGGATGACCTCGAACTTGACCTAGGTCAAGGATGACCTCGACCTTGACCTAGGTCCCCCTTTCTAATCTGGAAGTTTGTCGGCTGCCGGAGGTCATCAAAAATTCATTTCCCGCTTCCGGGTCAGCTGTTTTGGGTTCCCAAGCAACGATTCTTAAATTATATTTAATATAGGTCCTTTTCTAGGGTCATGGGTCCATTTGGAATTTAATTCTCCTATGTAGGCCTCTCTAGGAGATTGTGCCCTAGTTTCATATAAAAGGAAGTTTTCTCCTCTCATTTTCTCTAAGACGCAAGAAGCAATCCTAAGTGAGCTCTTAGTGCAAAAGGAATAATTCAAGCATCCATTGTTCTACATTTTCTCAAGCTTTCAAAGTATTCAAGTCTTCCTCCTAAGCATTCAAGTTCTCCATTGAAGATCAAGGATTCAAGCTTTCAATCCTTTGAAGGGATTTGATTCAAACATTCAAGACTCATCATTCAAACCCTAAATCTAGCCATCATGGTGGTGTGATCTTCCTTCAAGATCCTTTGTGCATCCTCAAGACTCATTCATTCTCCCTTCAAGGTGGATTCCAAGCATACAATCATGGAGGTTTATGGTTTCTAATTGAGTCCAATCTTTCATATGTACATACTTGTTACATTCAAAATACACTTGCATATCTATTGAATATCATAGCTTCATTATTAGATTTAATTCTACTACTTGCTAGCATTCTTTATTTCATTATTGATTTCAAGGTTAATTCCTAAATCGGGGTTTGACTAAGGAAAACCCCTCCCCCCAACAAACAAACCATTTTTCTTGCAATTACAGGTTCGGAACAGCAGACTGGGACGGAGATTCAGATACCCTTTTCAACAAACTTCCAGGATCTGAAAATAGAATTTCAATCTGAGACTTTTTAGGTGAATTGTGACCTAGGGCGCAATCAAAAATTTTGGCAAATGGTGATATTGACTTGAGGGTACAAATTGGAACTATCTCAGAATAGAAAAAGATTTATGGGTTTTGTCAGTCTCTGCGTTTCTATTCCAGATTTGGTCTTAGATTTTTTAGAAATTCAACACGGGCTTCAGTAAACAGCATTCTTTGGATCTGCAATATTTCAAGGTTATTATATTTCTCATATTCAATTCAATTAAGGTTTTAAATCTATCTAAATTGAAAATACATTTCAA
The DNA here is from genome assembly GCA_018584345.1 of Thuja plicata. Classification (NCBI taxonomy): domain Eukaryota; kingdom Viridiplantae; phylum Streptophyta; class Pinopsida; order Cupressales; family Cupressaceae; genus Thuja; species Thuja plicata. Next base: position 1,026,928 of record MU227524.1, read on the forward strand.
ATTAATCAATCAAACCCGGGTACTTAAGATCTTCCTTCCTTATTCTTGTTTCCAAATGATTGATTCATTTATGCATTGATCCTTCATTTTGGGTTAATCAACTTGGATCTTTCATTTGCATATCTAGGGATAGAAGGAGAGCATCTTATTTACCCCCATAACATATTTAAATATAATGTCTTTTATGTTAAATAATCCACATGTATAGAGCTTACATTTTAGATGTTACATTTAGGTTCATTCCCCCCTCTTCCTCTTCACTTACATCCGAAGCTTCTTCTTCAATTACCTCCTCTATTGCAATCTATACCTCTCCTTCCTCCATATTTTTTTTGTTGGTGCATTTTACAGTTTCTTTTGTTAGCCTAAATTTCTCCAATCCTAATTTCATTGACCTGATTAAAACCTTTTGTCCACATTCTATGTTGTTATCTGACTGGCTGGGTGTTTCTACTTGGGTCTCTAGGCCTGTCCTTTCTATCTCTTTGTATTCTGGGTTGATTGTTTCTGCATTTGTATTTCCATCTTCGTCTTTTGGTGTGTTGTTCAAGGGAAGGAATAACCACAAAGGTCCAATGAATGAAGCTTCTAGCACATCTAAGTTCTTGTTATTTGCAATTGTACACATATGACCGAGGACAAAAATATTGGGGCACACATCTGATAATAGGTTTTCCAAAAAAAACTAGACACATAGATATTAATCAAAGTAGATAATTGAAATAAAAATTAAGATAAATCATATTTGTAGTAGAAAATATATGCTAAACAATGTAAATATGAGATAACTCGTGAAGATGATAGTTGTGATATTGCTATTGAGATTCAACTGTGTAGTATTTTGACTAAAACTCATTGACCCATTTTTTGAGTTTGACTCAAAATACTACACAATTGAATCCTGATAGCAATATCACAATTTGACTTCTTGTGGAAAAATATCTCTTACTTATCAAGAGGATACTTCCCCTAAACAACACCAGAAACATAGAGGTTGCTAAAGTGAGGAAGAGTATGTACCTCCTAAATTGTTAGAGCTTCACTGTGAACAAAAATAGAGATGAGATGTATAAGAAAAGTGGAATAAGTTGTGAGAATGACAGTACAATATTAAGAGAGTCAAATTGTAGTGTGTTCTTGTGAAAATGAGCTCAAATTGGGAAGATGCAGAGGGATAAGCATTTTTATGTTGGTGCAAGCCTGTAGGGGTGTTACACTACCAAGAATTAGATACTGTAATATTAGACAATGACCAAATCAATCTCAAAGATTAAGGACAAATATGAAGTGCACAAATAGCTTTGTGCACACATGTGTCCACAAATGAATTGGGCCGAATCATGGGAAAATGATGTGGCAGATGAAAAGGCAGATTCGATGGAAGGTGAAAAGGAAATATTGTCGTTGCTTTAGATAAAGAGGAGGCCTAAGAAATGTGATATTGCAAGGGGTACAAATTTTGACGTTACACTACGTATACAATCCATTGCTTAGCTTTATGTCCACCTAGTTCAAGAATAAAATATTATTTTAAAAACCAAGGAAGATGACTTTATTCTATCCTCTCCCCCCTTGTTTCCTCAAAATAGTTAAAAGCATTAAATATCTAGCTAAGATCCATAGTTATAAGGAGGCTAAGGATCAAACATACCAAATATGTGACTAGAACAAGGGTTTACCAAGAATATAATTCAAAGCATGGACATTGGTGAACAAGACAACTTCTACAAACTAAAAACTATAATCAACAAAAGAAATAAAATCTATACTTGAGATCCATCATTTAAAATAGATCTTGTACGATTTCTATAAGTAGACAACACCCTTGACAATGCCCTATGTACCAATGCATGTTGACATTCACTCCTTTGTGGTAATTTGAAAGCAATGTTGAACATTCCCTCCTTTGACAACTTTGACTTGCAAATAAATGAAACATCTGGTTCATGAACTCATAATCAAATTACAAATTTACAATTTTTTTTAATCTCTAAGGATGGTATTCATCAATCTCACATTCCAAGAGAGGACACTCATCTTTGAGGTTTGGAGAAGTAAGAATCAATTGTATTAACTGAAAGTGATTCCAAACTATCACCCATTATTTTTATATTATCTTGATCTTTTGTCTACCCTACCTTTGGAGGCTTCTTTGGAAAACTCTTTTTGAGATTCTTTTGCTGCATCCCTAAATTGGGCATTGCTCTACTACCTTTTCCTTGATCATCGGGGTAATACTCCCTACATGATTGCAAGAGTTCCAACTCCTACCTCCTCCCCATTGTGTGAGTGAAAGTTGGTCATGATCAATCTACTAGATAGGATTGAGGATACTGGTCTCAAGCGTCTTAGTTGAAAGGTTGTAGGAATCATGTTACTCATGGATGGTCATAGGCCTCTTGACTATTTTTCACCTCTTCTCATGTTTTGATGCTCCTTACTAGCTAGATTCTAGCAAGTTCCTTTGCTTAGGTTTGCCTATTTCCCTTGTTCATTCTCAACGCCTTGTTGAAGACTAGAATGAGGGTGTTCTTTTTGTGTGGGAGCTTAGTGATGATTATATCCCATTAATGTTTGTGACAAATTAAATGACTATGACCATTCTCTTATTAGTACTACTTTCTTTGCTTAATGATTTTATTTCTTTTTATTGCTAGTTGTACTTCTCCTTTTGGATGTTTCTATCTTTTATAGAGACTTGATTTTGCTTAAACTTTAAAAATGCTTTCATTAACAATATATCATTATTCTTTGTTTGGATATTTCCCTTGCATGTTTGTATTTATATTTAGACTTGATTTTGCTTAAACTTTAAGAGTTTACTTTTACCACCCATTTTTTAATTAATAATAATTATTTTAATTAATAAAGAGTATATATAACTTATTAATGATTAAACACTTATGAAGTTGAAACTTCGACATTATTTTCTGCCTAATCTTTCTTCACAAAATATATGTATTCTTATGAGGAGACTTGGGGTGTGGATTTATGTCCTTACAGATTATTTTTCAAAAAAGAGTTATTTTGAAAAAGGGTCATTAAGTCAATGGACCCTTGGTCTCTTGGTGAAGTTGTTTGGTTCTCATTGAGCCCACTAGAAATCAAGTTTTGCTGTAAGCAAAGGCTGGAACACCATAAGGGATGGGGTCGGGATTGTGCCCCTAACAGATTTTGACAAAATAGATACCGCTCAGTCCTCTACTCTAAGCCAAAGAGAAGTAACCTCAAACCTTCAACCCAAAAAAAAAAGGCCATTAATTCTTCTGGTGGTTTTTAATTTAATCTCTGCAAAACAACGCCATGCAGGCGAGCTTACAACCAGTGCGTACAATATAAATAACAACTGCTAAGCAGCTTAGGGACTCTATTCCCACACCAATCCTGGTTCCATAACTCACTATCAGCTCAACTCCATACTATGGCAATGGGGCTTCGAACAACGTATGAACCCCCCTTCACACATTTCCATTTCAGCTGTCCAAATTCCTGGCGTCCTGCATTTATGTTGCTGGATGCAATTTTGCTTTCAAATCTCACAGAAAAGCTCGCTTTTTGGTTCCCCTTTTGGAACCTCAGAACCTCAGGCTGCACAGTTATTTTCACACTAGGAGGGCTCTGAACGGACAGAACATAAACAAATGGACCTTGGCCAACATTGGTCACGGTTCTCCTTGTAACATGAACTGAACTACGTTTCCTGAATATAACAGAGAACGAAGGATAGTTCAGATCCCCTGGCTGCGAAGCCACTTTAGGGCACGAAAAGTTCCTCTTTGTTAGAATCCTGATCTGGTCTTTAGTGTAACTGAGACTACACAAAAACCTCACGTAGTCACTAATTCCGAGGTCGTAGATGAGCCCAGGATCGAGAGCCCCCGAGGGATTCACGTGGCCTGCGCCGACTACAAATGGGCTCGCCGTTGTCTTTGTCACAGAGTCTCTTATGCTGTTTCCGGTATTGTCAACTTGGAGAGATGAGGTAATGAGAGCTGATTTAATGGCGGCGGGGGACCACCCTGGGTGCACACTGCGCACTAGAGCCGCAATCCCTGAGACATGGGGGCACGACATGGAGGTTCCAGATATTATATTATAGTCTACTCTTCTGGTATCGGACTTTAAGGTTGTGGGCGCATTGCGGCGGCTCCACGCCGCCAAGATGTTGACGCCCGGAGCCACGATGTCCGGTTTCAAGAGTTCCGCAACGACCGGATTCGGCCCTCGAGAAGAGAATCCAGCCACCTTGGGAGCCCGGACCTTGCGGACGAGGGTTGTACCGTCGAGACGGATTGCGGCGGTGGGGTTCGTTGTGCTGTTTATGTAGGCTTTTATGTGTGTACCAGATCTGTACCTGTGTGCAGGAAATTGTGTGCTAGAAATCAGAATGCAATAGTAAAGAAAACAAACTAAACAAAACAATCCACAAGCAAACACTCAAGATAAGGACGTTAAAAGAGACTAAAGTGAACAAAAGGTAAGTAAGAAAGTGCAAACTATAAGCCTCTATGATGCTGATATGTCCTTTTTGGTTTGATGCTTGATATATGTGCTCATGTTGTTGCCAAGGGTGCTCAAGGGTGCTCAATAGTACTCCATGATTATGCAAAAGATGAGGATAGTGAGATGCGAAATGGCCTTTCAAATGTAAGATTTGGATGTTAGAAATGCAAATGTAAGATTTGGATGCTAGAAATTGAGTATGCAAAGTGGCATTATGAGGTTACATAAAAGCTTGTGGATCTATTTGTGAAGGAACATAGAGGGATTAAATAGAAAATGAGGGATCATGGAGGCTCATGAAAATGTACCACTTGTCTAAAATGGAAGGATATGAGATGACAAGTGTTGATAGGGATGCTAAATGGAAAGAAGTGAAGTGACAAGTGAAAAGGAGGTTGGGAATGGACATGGGTCAATTTGGGAGAGATGCCACCCAAATATAAATATTCATTTCCTATTTAATTAAATTGAGAAAGTGCACATTTTTAGGGACGTTAGAACACAATTGGTTTGAAAATAAGTTGGGTGGACAAGATTGGTTAAATGGGAGGTTGACTGGATAAGATGAGGTAGAAGAAGGGTTAGTTAGATGGGAGTTAGTCAATGAGTGAAATTAGATGGTGGTTAAGGTTAGGAGTCATGTGCTCAATTAATGGAGGAGGAAATAGGAAAAAATGAATTAGTTTAAACAAATATATTGATTTGTTTAAAAAATTTTAAAAAGGAAATTAATTAATTAATGGATTGTCAAATAATTATGGAAACGACAATCCAATAACTAATTAATTGAACTAAAGAGACTAAAATTAAATTAAATTATTTTAACTAGAATTAGAAAAATAACATTAGTTAATTAAATAATATGTAATTATTTCATCAATAATACGACTTGAGTTAGTATGACAAGATGACTAAATTCAATTAATATCATTAATAAGGTGTGTAGCGTACCCCACGATTGTTGCGGGTAAGAGATAGCAGTCAGTCATCAACTCGTCCCCGCTGGATAACTCGTTGGCAATAATCATGCCAGAGCCGCCAGCTTGTTGCACTACCAGTCCCTTCTCGACACGCCCATTCCCACCGCGGTCACAAAGCACAATTTTGCCGCGGACCATCTGAGCATCCAGACTTCCTGGGAGGCATAAATTTGCCGTTGCATTGCTCGACGCCGTGGCGGCATAGACAATGGGCAACTGCTTGTTGCCACCGGGGCTGCCTTTGTAGAGAGATGATCCCACATATGTTCTACCATTGCCTAGGGCGACTGGCCCTGGGAACGCACGATCAATCGTGGAGGCGCCGATAGTGGCAATCCAAGGCGCCGTATTTGAGATGTCGGATGGTGTGGGCCCTGCATTGCCAGCAGAGCACGCCACGAAAATGCCCTTGAGCGTTGCCGCCATAGCGCCAATGGCAATTGAGTCGCTGTAATAAGGGCGGCCGTTGGCGCCGCCAATCGACAGCGAGAGCACGTCGACTCCATCGGAAATAGAAGCTTCTATTCCGGCAAGTATATCAGAGTCGGCACAGCCCTGCTGCCAACACACCTTATAGACCGCCACTCTCGCTTTCACCGCCATTCCGCGTGCAGTCCCTTTCGCAAATCCCAAAAGATTCGCGAAAGGGACAGCAGCACCCACCGCAGTGGACGTCGTGTGTGTTCCGTGCCCATCTGCGTCCCTCGGAGATCTGTAATCCTCGTCGGAAGATACAATTCCCACCACGGCCTCGTATCCATCGAGAAAAAATCGGGCTCCAATCAGCTTTCTATTGCAGTAAGATGAATTGAATCCATCGCCGGACTCGCATTTTCCCTTCCATTTCGCAGGCACTTTGCTCAGGCCTCGATCGCGGAAGCTTTTGCTCTCTGGCCATATTCCCGAATCAAGAACACCCACTATAACGCCGTCCCCAAAACTTGATCTTTTCCAGGGGCCGCCATTAATGGCGAGCTTGAGAAAATCCGGAGTTCGAGTTGTGTGGAGTTGGTTCAGGGAATCCCTGTACACGCCCAAGCAGCCATTCATTTTCTCCATAGATTTGGCTTCTGTGATCGTCAGCTTCGCCGCAAATCCATGCAAGACTACGTCGTAGGTGTAGATAATCGGCCTTGTTGCATTGGCCTGGTTTAGCATGGAAATGTACCAGTCCTGGTGAAGCCCGAATTGCTCGGGCTTCTTCGACTTATCGACATGAACAATGTAGGAAGATCTTGAGACTGCATGAGAGGCCGAGAATGGAAGATCAAGAACAAGTAAAACAACAAAAACAAATACCCATCTCATCTTGCTCATCCCCATTTCACTTCAATCTCTCTTCTTAATCCACCACAATCTGATCTCAATTTATACAAACTGATCACATTTTTAATGCAAACTGAGTACATTTTTAATCTAATCTGTAATGAATGGTTGCAGATTCTTTGGGTTTACTCTCCTTGCAATGAATAAACTATGAGCACATGAAAGAAATGGAGGGCTAAGACCCCACCTGAGAATGCTAGGATTCTAAAACTGAATGATTGTGTGTAATCACTTTTACAGTAATTGTTCGTAGCTTCTACGCAAGGCAGGGAAAACAATTGAGTAGATTTAGCATGGTGGTGTAAATTCCTTTATCACAGTTGTATGAGTGAAGCAAGCCACTTTTGGGTTTCTTTTACATCATTTTGTACTTATCATGTCACTGGCAAATCGTACTTGGGAAGCAAATTTCTGGACCATATCTGTGAACCCCAAAGTTTCTGTTTTTGAATGGAATGGGAATTGGCGAGGCACACTACAAGAATGAGCTGGACTTTGCATGAAGAAATGAGTGGTTATGATAAATCATGATATGCAAGAGATTTCGACATGATGAGAATGATGACAGAGGTCCATCATTGAGATGGATTTGAGTGGCCTTTACGTCGGATCTCAATCCACTTTCCTTCTATCTGTTAGCCAATGCTTTAAACATGTTGCTTTGGGTTGAGGCCTAATGTGGTAAGCACTAACTTATTTCCTCTATATGGTAAAGAAGAAAGGAAATTGCTTCCTCTATATGGTAAAGAAGAAAGGAAATTGCGTTGGGTTGAGGTCTAATATGGTAAGCACTAACTTATTTCTTCTATATGGTAAAGAAGAAAGAAAAGGAAGGAAAGATCCTTTAATAGTCCACTATACCAGTTATATATATTTTTGGGTCTACATATGATGATAGCAATATGGGACTACCCAATGGAGATATCCATTATGCTACAAACCATACCCTACCCCTCGGGATTTGAACTTGTGACCTCCCTTTCAAGAGTACAAGTTCTCCACCACTAGGCCAACTAAGGCAATGTTTGGTATGGATGTACTTTTTTTTAAAATGTTGTATCAAGTTTATATTAGTACTAGTATATGGGTGACCTTTTAGGAAGTTCTGGTGTTTCATCTCTGTGAACATCACATAGATGCAATGAGTGCTATGTGTTCCATTCATTCTCATGAGAGATGGGTTCTTGTGAACCACTATTCATGAAACACGGGTCTATGAGTTTGACTTAAAAAACTACACAGTTGAATTCTGATAGCAATATCACAATTTGATCTATTGTGGAAAATATCTCCTACTTATCTTCTTTTTTTTTTTTATGGGCAATGGGCCGAAGCCGAGATTTAATTATTATTATTTGTTGATTTAATTATTATTTGCTAAGATTAAGTAAATTCAAACCCAAGACCTCCTAGATTAGAGACTCGCAACTTTATCGTTGTTTTTTAGGTTGTTGCCTCTCCTACTTATCTATTTAAATATAATTTAAATAGTTTGTTTCGGGGAGAGGGCTTGATCTTAACTTTTTTTCTTCTATATGCTAAAGAGATATATCGCTTGGTTTTCAAAATTTATATTAGAAATTGATGTCTTGAATTTAAATCTTTTATTGTTATGATGTTCTATCAAATTTATATTATCACACTTTCTTTCTTTAAAGTTGTAGATGAAATTAACTTTACTCAATAATTGTACATTAAGAATCAACAGATTTTGATAATGTGTCAATGTGGCCTTACATCTTACTTTTTTAGACTTAATGGTCACATTTTATTCAATATTAACTCCTATTCAATTATTAGCTCATCTCTCATAACTAATAGAGCAATACCACAAAAATATATTAGACTTTGAACATACAACTACAATCACAACTCAATTATTAGACCCTCTCACCTAGTACTTATAAATCTAAACTTTATATATAATGGATGGTTTTATCTAATACATATATCTTTCATATCTAATTTTTGAAAGTAATTTATTATAATTTTTAAAAAAAATATTTATATTTATTACTATTTGACATTTAATTTCACATATGTAACTAATGCATTCGTCTTTGGTAGAGATTGGACTGGTAACAAGAGAGAGCCAAAAACTCAAATCTATAAATTATTTATGCATCAACAATACACAAATATTATATTTTGTGACTTTATTAAGTTGTTTTTAACCTATCAACCATCCAAAGTACTCACTTTATAAGCATTAACATATCATGCGTCAGCATCTACTAATTAAGCATTAAAATGTTAATTTATTATCTATCACTTTATTGCACATATCATGTAGTATAATTTCTAAAACTCCCTTTAAGTGCTAACACGAGAACTCGCTTTTGGAATGGTAATATCAACAGTCGTTGTGTCTCAAATTTTCTCCGCTTCAATAGTTTTTTCCTTTGGATAATGCATTAAATCACAATTGAATATTCAATATATTTATCACATGCTTAATTCTATATTTAAAAAAAAATAACAATTCAAATACCTTTGTCTTTGCAACAAACAATGAATTAAATACAAATGGCATTCTCAAATGGGTTTTGGGTTATGTGCTTATGTTTAACAACTTTCAAGAACATTTTGATTTTTTGAGTTTAATTAGAGAAATTTCTTTGGATAATAAACTAGGACATAGTAAACCCTTTATTGGAAATCATAATTATTAAATAAAAAATGACATAGTAAAATTCATTTTCTAAAGGGCTCGAAGGTGGATCATCCTAGAGGCCTTCACACCCATAGTACTTGTCAAAAATAAAAATCATCAAATTTGTAATGAACTTTCAAATCCAGATCCACTAAAAAGAACAAACTAGCAGATCTTATCACTATATCAATATCTTTTTTTTTTCTTTCCTTGTCGGATACAACATATCTATTCTTGCAACAAATGGCTTACTACTAGGATCTACAGTGTTAGTAAACAAATTTGTCTTTCTAAGAAAACCTCCAAAATAACCCCTAAATGCCCAATCTGAAAGACACAATCCAAAACTGATAGTTGGAAAGGCTATCATGAGATTGATAGCTTCCCTCTGAATTGTGAGGTACAACTCCCTCTTCAAATGATATTCAATGAATCACACAACTTGATATGTCTTTAACATGAAGGCACTAAGGCATACGAACATCCACCCATCAACATGGAATGAATGTGATTATTAAATTTATAAGATAAGAAAGAAACAAATAAGTGACTAGCAGACTACTCATCTAATCTCCCTAAAACAAAGATAGTAAAGGAGGTCTCAACATTTTATTTTTGTATATGTGAAAACACCAAGCCCACAGACCTATAATGCACACATAATTTTGAAAAAATGATGGAGAACAATATTTAAGAATGATTGGAATCACCCACAGATATATTTCAATCATAAAATCATACACCAAAACCTACATATTTAGATATGCAAAATCATCTTTATTCTTAACCCTTAATGAAATGACCAACAAATAATTTTATCTCTACACATCCCCCAATCAGTTTCTGCCAAAAATTCGATAAGACTTCCCCCCTCCTTCTCGACAATCCTTGTTTGTTATAATAACTAATTCTTGAAAGGATTATTTTAATTAATTTCCTTTTATCTTTATCTCCCGACAACCTCCTCCTTTGATAATTTCTTTTCATTATAATGTGGCTTACAAACTTTTCACTTTTGAAATATTATAAATACAACTTTACAATAAAAATAAAACATCAATGGAGTGCAATAATGAGAATATAACATATATCCTTCTTTGTTTGTTTGTCATAATTTTCTCAGTATCTTCCATGTCTTTCTTGACAATATATTTTTTATCTGCACCATCTATGATTTTTCTTTATCATTTTCCATTAAACCTCTTTATGGCACATCTTTGGTAAGTCAAATCCCTTTTCAACATCAAATTTATGCATTTTCTTTGTGTTTAATATAACCAATACTATTTGTGATCTGCTTATCTAATTTAAAGACAAAGAATACACTTTCCCAATATGGTTGAGTGGAATGTGCTCACTCTCCAAATCTTTGTATTTGTTTAGAAAATTATAATGTTTGTACTAATCCATGGCATCCTACACCATTTCTTCATCTTCTCTCTCTATGACAAGTGATTCCTCATAAACTTTTCCTTTAATATTTTAGCAGCATCTCCAAATCCAAAGGTGACTTCTCACCCTATTAAGAGAAACATTGTATGGTATGCATCACTCACAATAATGACATAATTGATGCATATATTTTCTCATCCATTAAGGACAATAGAAATGACATCCATTCATTTGAAAAGCCATATACTCTTGGGGTTCCTGAAATGTGTTTAATGTTGAGAGTATGTTGTCCCGATTGTAAATGAGATCATATGGATCTTATTTCTTTGTGTAGTCTGCAACTTCATACTCAACAACATGTTGTATTGCCCTTATCGCCATCTTTTGAAATTAAAAATACACATTCTATCAACATGAGTATACGAACCAAATATGTGGTTGGACATATATTTGAAACTATGCTTCTTGTTGTCAGAATAAGAGGTTGTTGGCATCTTTGATAGACCCGCACACAGTCGGTTATAACTTTTGATGATAACTATATTTTGAAAATCGCTCTGGTGAGGTCTTAGGAAACTTGTTTCCTGAAAACATATCCAAAACTTGGGGAAATCCAATGGTGGATCAAAACGTTACGTCCACCGCATTTAGACCCATTTTGTTTTGTCAGAAAATTTGTGATTTCGGACTGCTGAATTATGTGAATCGTAAAATCTACTTCGTGAGTCATTCCAACATTATTTTCACCATCACCAATGGAAAGTGTGACTTAACCAGTGTTCTCTTTGACAAGATTTGTAACCAAATCCTTTTACATTGGAGACACCCGACATCATATGACAAATGCATAGTTTGTGGCCAGTTGCATAAATTTATTTTTAATGTCGTTCTTCAAAGCATAAGCCACTTACTAAAGAAAAATGTATGCAAATCCTTTGTTAATTGCAGTCTCCTATTTATCACCAGTTAGCAGGGTATGTGCAAGATCATGATGGGCCAAACTATGCCCTTAAGTGGCAAAGAAAAATCAACAAATCATGGTTTGTCAACCTGACATGAAAATTTCAACTAGCTATCAACCTAATATCAAAAAGTTGTAACGATATCAATATGTAGAAAATGAATTTAGTTTCTAAACTACTAGGCCTTTTTTGAAAAAAAGTTAATATGATTGGTGAAAATTATAGATTTCAATGCAGCAGTACAAATATTTCTAGAAAAAAATAAGAAGTAGGTGTGTGTCTAACCACCTTAATCATAATCAAATGATAATATTTTATTATAAGATTTTATATATAAGTAGTAGACTCATGCCCGAATGTGACGCATATTTTTTTATAATTTTATTCCAAAAAAATTATTAATTATGAATTTTATGCTACAACATTTTCAGAATAAAAAAAACTCCCGTGTCCGACCACCTTAACTCATTGAAAAATTTACAAATTTTCTTTTAATAAAATTCCCTGATAGTATGCAAAGCATAGAATGTGACGCATTTTTCATATTTGAAAAATGTTATATTGTTTGAAAGTTATAGTCATTTTTCAATCAGTATATAAATCAACACTTTAGAGGTAACTAATTAGAAAATAAGTAATAATTACTTACCGAATTCAAAATTTGACAGCAACTATATCGATAGAAAGCTGCTAATCTCCTTAAGATACCCTTTTTGTTTCATCAAATTCAGGTGAAAAAAAAGTCGTCAGCTACATGGTCAAAGTCTGGAACTCAGAGAGACAGGGGAAAAACACGTTTTTTGTGACATTTGTAGAGTTGACCATGTAGGTTTGGTGTACAAAGCAATACCAAGCCTAATTGGGTACCCAACATTTTTGGGTACCCGACAATGCCAACAAAATTTTCATTTTTAAATTTTCCCTCCCCTTTCTCCCTCTTAATTTTTTTCCAACCCCTTTCTCCCTCCCATTTCTCCATCCTTCATGTGCTATATTATATATCAAAACTTATATATTAGATTATATATTATATATATTAAATATTATATAATATCTATTATATATTAAATATTACATAATATCTATTATATATTAAATATTATATAATATACATTCTACATTAAATATTATATAATATAGATTAATATTAAATGTTGCATTATATATCATATATTATATATTATTCTATACATTATATATTAATATGTATTTTACAATATATCACATAATATCTTCATATTTAAATTGTATGTAATTGTAGACACCCTAAAATGGACAGACTTGCGACTTTACATTAAAAACACTAATTTTCATCTATTAATTAATGGTTTTTTAATCATCTATTAATCACCTATTTTCTTCTAAATTCACTTCTCAAATCATCTAATCCAATCCCCAAAATTAATTAAATAATTAACTTTATTTAATTAATTAAAGCTTTAATTGATTAATTATCATTATTTAATTAATTAAACTCAATTTCCTATAGTTTAAATCAAATATTTAAACTTACTAATTAAATTCTTCCAATTAAATTAATTTCAATTAAATTAATTTAATTTCATCAAATAAAGCAATTCTTAATTAAAAAGAATTCAATTATCTCACATGTTGAAAATAATTAATAAATAAATGAATTAAATA
>MU227524.1:1067881-1080842 GCA_018584345.1 Thuja plicata
CTATATATATGATATAATATAATACATATTAATATATATTTCAAATATATATTTTTTACTATATATAAAACATATAAAATATTATAATATAAAATATATATTACATACAATAGAAATATTATGATTTATAAAATTTATATATTAATATATAAGATATTATAATATAAAATATATATTAATCGATAATTATATATATAATACATATCAAATATATATAAAATATTTCAATAATACAACTTAAACATTATATATATATATATATATGTATATATATATATATATATGTATTTATATATATGTATTTATATATATATAAATAAAATATAGTTTAGATATTTATATAATACATATTAAACCTCCTTTTATATGTAAACATTGAATTATTTTATTGACTCCCGCCATTTTTTTGGGTACCCGAAAATATCGGGTACCCGATTATAGACTGGAGTAACTTTTACCAAAATATTCCCTACCCCCACAGACCAAAGAATCACAAAATTTCAAACTTTTTTCACAGGTTTCAGACGTGTTGAAGAAAAAAAAAGTGATTTGGGGCCCATTTTTTGAAAGGTAGTTAATTTAAGTTGGTTTTTGTCAACTTGTGGTCTTACGATGGGAAGCAGCAGTTGTTGAAAGTATAAACAGAAGAAGAAGGTGACGGATGAAGAAATTCAAGCATGTAGGGAAAGTCACTGAAGAAAGAGAAAAGGTATGTTAAACATTAGTCAAGGTGACCTCGCAAATGTAGTTGCAAGTGAAGAGGATGTTGAATTTGAAAATAATATGGAAATTAATTTTGTGAATAACAATGTATGGAGTGAAGATGAAAATGTAGAGATGGAGAATGAAAATGTAGACTTGGGGAATGAAAACGTAGACTTGGGGAATGACAATGAATGGAATGAAGATGAAAATGTACAGTTGGACATTGAAAATGTAGACTTGGGGAATGAAAATGTTGCACAAGAACCACATGAACATTACACATCTCTAAATTATATGCAAAATGAAGTCCCTTGCAATAAAGATAATCAAACTTCGAGATTGGGGTTTTCAAGAACACCTAAATGGTTAATTGAAATTGAGGAGAACATTATAAATAATTGGGAAGGAAAGATATCACATAGAACCGTTAGGTTGTGGTCTTCAAGACTTTATGATCCATTTTTTGGAAACAAGACATTGGTTGAGCAATGTCAAATTTTTGTGCAGTTGTTAAAGATGCAAAAGATGAGACCTGTGCTTGTGAAATTGAAGATTCATGTGAACAAGAAAATGGAGAGAAACGTCATTACAGTGAAGAATATTTTCAAAGCTCTCAATAGCATTGAGAAGACTAGCAGAGAAAAAGACAAGAGAGTTGCTCGGAGGGTTATTACAACCTCCTTAGTAAGTCATCAGTTAAGAAAGGCTTGTTTGATGAGACAAACTTGTGTTGAATTTAATATAGACCATAAAACTTTGGATAGAGCACTTGCAAGAAGAGAAAGAATTTATGGTCCGCTTCAAATTGATACATTGGCTTATGGTGGGAGACTTCCATGTTTTGATAAGAAGCTAACAGATATTGTCAAGGATGAAATTCAATAATTTTGGCATGCTAACTCAAGAGTGTCACCAAATGTGAAGGATGTCTTGAAGTTGAGAGTTGGCAATCGAGACTGCACTCTACATCCTAAACATTATGTGGAGGTAAGTCAAACAATGTTGTATAAAAAATTTTGTGAGACACATCCAACATTGAAAATATCACAAAGGTCTTTCAAATCCGTGAATCTATTTTATTGTGTACCCCTTAAGATTCAGAATACATTTGGTTGCAAATATCATGTTGAGTTTTCAATGCATCATGAACTATTACGGTCCATTTGTTCTACTTTGCATAATAATGAAATTCTAGAGGATTGTGGTGCAAGTGGTATTCCCAAATCATCAAGAGACTTGCTAGATCAATGTTTATGTCATAGAGATGATGGTTGTTTATCTTATAAAAAATATTGCTTAAATGCTAAGTGCTTAGAATGTGGTGGCTTGTCCAAGTTTAGGACATGTTTTCATGAGGGTTTGGAACACGATTTTGGAAAGACACTCATCCTAAAAGGGTATATGAAGCAGTGAAATACACATTGAAGAGTGGAGGTGAAGGCTCTACCTGTGAGTTAGTTGCAAAAGAATACAATGTTGCTGATTTTATTTCAGATTTCAAGATAAATATTTTTTACAAGTATGCAAAGTATAGTCACAGGTCTCAATGGTTGGATCAATAATTCAGGATGTGTAAGGAAACTTTCCCCATTGGAACTATTATATTCATTGTAGACTTTGCGGAGAACTATACATTGCAGCCCCAAAATGAGACTCAAGCTCAATATTACAATTCCATTCAGGTTGCTATTTTTGTACGCATCACATATATATATTCCCCTGATAGCACAAAAGATGAGCGGAAGATAATCAGAGAGTACCATTTTAATATGAGCGATGATAGGTCTCACTCTCATGATTTTTTCCAAAATTGTTTCCAGAACTATTTTGACTTCTTGCAGGAAAATGATATTTCTATGGATAGGAATCTCATTTGGTCATATAATTGCACCGGTCAATTTAAGAATGCCATAATATTTTATTGGTTGTGTAGAATGCATGTTGAGAGAGGTGTACCTTGTATTTGGATTTTTTTTGAGTTAGGGCATGGGAAAGGGGAGCATGATGGAGCAGGTGTGTGTGTGAAGAGAGCTCTAGTTAAGGAGCAATTAAGGGGGACTCTTGATTCTACAGTGTGTAGATTCTTTTGGTTGGTTGAGAAGGGAACTATAGGAGATAGATTGGATTGTCAAACAGGGAAAGACTCTTCAAAAATACATTCATTCCTAAGTCGATAGTAGTACATGGACCATTTGGACACAAGAGTTGGCTTGTTTTTTCCCCATGTGTTTTCAGTATGATTCAGATCATTGTGAGTCAAGTGATTTGTTGGATACATGGGTTCCATAGTATCTAAATCCTTTATCTTTGACACTCTCTATAAGAAATGATGACATGGACACTTCAGTTGAGTATTACCATCTTTCAAATTTTCTGCATCTAGGAGATGTTTTTGCATTGGTTGCACTGCAAGGGAATGATGAGAGGTCATATTATTGGTTAGCATGTTGTGTACGAGGTAAATAGAAGCTTGTACAACTGATGATAGATGGTGATGTGCTCACATATCCTACTGGTTCATTTGTTGTTGCGGGAACATGCATGTGAACATACATGATTAGAAAGAATGGAATTCCTGCATTTGAAGACTATGAGAAGCACAAAACTATTCTCATGTATTCACTCCTTGTTATAGAAACAAATTTCAAGTTGTCAAAGAATCAAGGAAGACTAAAGACAAAATAACTTTGGACTATTAGTACTGTTGATCATAAAGCACTATTGGAGACCCTGAAGCAAAGAGATGACCCTTTAGGAACACTTGACTAGGTAATGAGTTAACTCAGTGCAAGGTTTTCTAAGTTCGTTAAGCTTAAATTCAATACATTAATTTCACCTTTCTTAGATTCTATTTTAAGTCAATAAACTTGGCTTTGTATGTGGATTTTAACTTGCGCAGGAGCACCTATGATGATACCTAGGGTCACCATGGATCCAATTAGAGATAAAAGGACAAAAGAATCCGTAATGGTTAATTGAGATCTTTTGAAGCCTATAATGGCAATTTGTAACAATCAATTTCATTTAAAAGTTAAATGTCCTAGAAGTCTAGATAAGGAATTAGGACCAAAATCATGTATGGGTGGCCAATAGTGCCAACAAGGGATCTAAGTATAGATTTTCTCATAAATAGGCAGTGAATTCTAATTATTTTTTATTATTTACTTATGTCATTTGCATGGTATGAATTATTACAAGTTTGATTGTTTTTTCTAATGCTTTAAGGATATTATTTTTATCATTTCAAACAATCTTTGATGCTCTAAAAGTTCCTCCCACTAAGTCACTGGAATGCTCGCGACCATGCTTGACCCAAGTGCCCCCAAGGTATGCGACTAAGGACAACAAATATTGAGCATGATGTTACAAAACAATGTGGGTTGAGTTTGAACTATTTATTATAAGTTGATAAAAGGTATCTAAAACACTTATTAGTTTTGGAATTCTTTTAGAATTTTTTGGAGAAAACAACCAAAACTAGTCATTGTTGAACTTTTTGGAGAAAACAACCAAAAATAGTCTAGAAGTTGATGTACTATTGAGGGAAGGATTTGGGTATTGTTACAAAACAAATGAGAATTTGAGTGATCTCGGTAATTTATTACATCTATTATAAAAAATTCAAACAAATTGACATATAACTTCAACAATATATAATTTAAATCATAATGATAATCAAATATAACTTCAAAATATAACTTCAAGATATAACAATCATAATCATAGTCAAGATATAACTTCACCATTAAATTCCATAAACATAAATAATAAACATGTATACAAAAGATGACACAAATATAACATATAGATGAAAATGTTCTATATATAGAAAGTATCAAAAGTATCTCCATATACAAATATGACACATGCCATTTTAAAATGTCTACAAAATCAATGTTTCAAGGTGTACAATGTGGCATATATTCCATCTCAAAATGTGCCAAGTGGTATCTCTAAATGAACACAACTAAAACTACATCCTATTCCGTAGGGGGATCATCAAAATGTAGCCTCTTTGAAAAACTATTTGACTCTGATTGATCTTGCATCAAAAATGAGTTCAAACCCAAGTTAGATTGCTTAGTTTAAATGATTTGTACATATATATAATTCATAATTCTAACGCTAATTTAATTATAAATTATAACTGAATACAAACATTTATACCTGGCCTCTCAGTCGCCTACCATGATCAGGTGTCCTAACATAAGCCCTTGGTAGTGAAGGGACAATCCCACCAATACCAACTTCGACCTATAAATATATATTTGCAATAATGAGATTAGTAGAGTGGTGCAGGGGCCCAAGGTGCAACATAGAATAATAAATTTACAAAATAGGATGATAGCGTAATAAAATTACAAATTGATTGAACTAAAATTAAAACATACGTTTGTTGATCTCTCCTCTGGAATAGTGGGTTGGGTCAACAAAGATATGAAAGATTCTCGTGGGGCCTCCCTCACACTGGGAGTAACCTATAAGAGTAAAAAAGATAGTCAATTATATATAAATGTACTTCATCATCACAACCCTGGTTACAAAATACAAATAACAATATGTAAATCTATGTACAATCGGGCTATCACTCCAAATCGAGATGCCTGTCAGCGTAGGATCCTGAACCTGTGTCGGGACATCGTCAAGAGGCACACCCTATACAATAAAGTGCATGTAAAATATTTATTACTACACACAAGTGGCATACATATGCATGAATAATTAATATTAAACAATTAATTACCTTTCCTTTGTTGACAGATGAAGAAGGAACCCCCTCCTGCCCCCCACTGACATCAGCTGATACCTGCAAGAGTACAATAAGATGACAATATATTAGTAAATGTATGAATTGTATTGCTCTAATTGATAGAGATTTAAGCATGTACACCAAATGATATAAAAAAAACTAATGGGTACATAATTTATAATATACCGTATAGGTGTCAAGGCCAAAATGAAATGGCCGAAATTGTGGAGTCATCCACCTGTCTCAAATCCTCTGTCATCGACTAAACATAAATGGACCAAATATATATACATAAGTGCATGCAATCATTAAAACTATTCTAAATAAATAAATTATTTTTCAATTAAATAAGTCACATGACAAAATTTATTTATAATGTTTACTCTTACCATATTAACAAGACTCCATGGCTCTACGTACCCTTCCTCAGCACTCTCATGAGATTTGGATGCTCCATGAGGTTTTGTAGCCTCTATAGCTTCATCTTCTATATCCTCCTCATCAATAACATATTGATATGTATCAGCATCAGTAAGTGGTCCGAGGCACAAATTCTTGCACATAATGCAAGTATGGGGTATGCATACATGTGAACTGCTGCCAGATGTTGATGCACCACCATCATCCACACTAGGAGGAAATAATGACCTAGTCTGTGCAATCAACTGATCACTCATCATGTGAATGGCCCTAATAATCTGTGAGGCAGCCTTTGCAATGATATCTGGATGTTGCACTAGAGGAGGGGGTGCGACATCAGTGGGGGGACAAAGGTAGTGGTATTTTTGCACTGGGAAAATGGCCTAGTATGAGGAGCTCCTCTGCCTACGCCCATGTTGGGCCTCATGCTCCAATAATTTACATTATGACCAAGCACAAACTCAACATAATTTTTTTTTATAAAATAGAAAGGGAGCTCCAAATTGCTATGGGGTGGTTTATCAAAAACCATCCACCAGTGATCCAAAAAGTATGTACGCATTGCATCGTTTGTGCACCGTTTAATTGGTAATTTGGGCTTTTTGGGGTCAACTTTTAATTCGGTTTTAGGATTCACAAAAAGGGAGGATATATCTTCTTTAGTTATATTAAGGGCTGCAACCCCATCATGGTCAATCTTGTCATCAAATTGGCCATGCATATCATCACACCAATGAAGAACAACATTATGTTGTCGCATAAGTGTGTCAATATTTTCAACAATAGTATTTAGGGTGGCAAGCATGGGACCTAATGTAGGTATATTCTGATATGTATTTTGGAAGCCCCGTATAGTGTTCAAATTGTCTTGTATCAAATCCTCTAAAGATTGAGGGTTTTGAAGCATTTTTGGATTTTTTCGGGGATCATTATTTGGTGGGGGAGGGTTATTCTCTTCATTGTTGTCAGCCATGCCTGATTAAACAAAAAATAAATATAAATTTCAAATTGATTTCATATATTATTAAAAAAATCAATACAAAATCCTATTTCAACCAAAAAAACTTCACTTAACATCAAGATGAAATAAATTAATCAAAATATACCAAGAATTTACTTACTGTATATATTGCAGAGATGAATTTGTTGTTAGAGAAATCAGGTACCCGAAAAAATCAATTATAGGATATATCAAGCTGTTTTCCAATCCTAAAACAATGAGAGAAATGAGGAAAATGACTCGCGATTTTGATTTATGCCACAGGTTTCGAGTACCTGATATTTTTGGGCACTCGATATTTTCAGGTACCCGATTAGGCTTGTGCTTTGGTGTCAGGCTCTCCCAAGTGTACTGACAATTAGGCCTACTAAAAAGTCAACAAACATTTTCATGCACTTTTGGACGAGTGAAAAATAGATTTTTTTCACATCACCACTTTTTGCCCCCCCGTGATCTTGCACATACCCATCACCCAGATATTTATGTCTTCTTGTGCAAGTTTATTTATCTAGTTTGGGACCCCTTTCTGCAACTTGTCTTTAACTGTTGTAGCACCAAGAAGAACCAAATATTTCTGTATTAAACTAGAGACACTATCCCATAAGGCCTCTCTTCTACCCCCACTTCTTGTTTTAGCATTTGTAAAAATAGTATTCCATTCTAAATATCCAGTTGATTCAACTTTTTGGTATGCAAATGCAAGTGTTCACAATCCTTCTTCACCATATTTGGGAAAATGAGTTCTAGTAGCATTTTCATAACAAGAGTTTTTGTATCCAAACTTTACACATCTCACATTCACAACTCTAAACCTTGAACTTTGATTTTTGGGCCATAAGAGATGGAGCTCAGTGTTGATGTCAGATGCATTTAATTAGAACTTTCAAAATTGAATAGATCCTTGAATTCTGCACTGCTGAATTCTAGTTCTGGACCTATACAATGAACTTTGAACTTCGAACCTTGCAATTCAAGGTTCGGGTTCAACAATGCATACTGTAGGAAATATACATGACCTGACTGGTAAAATGCACTTTTGAACTTGAATTTTGAACTCTAAACTGTGCGGTTCAAGTTCAACATCTCCTTGCAATGTTGTTTTTTCACAAAATATCAACTTTACAAAGTCATTGTTAACAAAAACCATTATAAGATATGGGACAATTGAGAATATTTTTCCTTTGGGATCGGTTTTAATAATTTTAAATTTTGGGTGCCAAAAGCAAAGCCAACAACTGGCTCTAACAAGTTTTCTAAGTTCTCTAAAATTTTCTAGGTGAAAAATAGGCATCAAATTAGTCTCAGGACCTCCAAACTACATTCTAGTCAAATTTAAAAACTGTTAGCAAGCTTCTTCATCTCTGGCGAATCTCAAACAAAAAAATTAGAACTTGTAGAAAAAATATTCTCAAAGTTACAATGACGCAACCTCTTATGCCACAACCAAATTTCATCTATGTGAGAAATCAAACAAGTCTTTTGAGAACTATTCAAAAGAAATATGTTACCTCTTGTTTTGGATCTAGTAGCAATCTCCCTTCCATAATCATTCAATATCTTGCACATGTCATTCTTGAAATACAAATCATAGCCTTTGTCTATTATCTGACCAACACTAATAAGATTATGTTTCAAACCTTCTACATACAATACATCATCAATATTGTTTTTCCCATCCAAAGTGATTAAACCTCTACCTTTAATCTTACCACAAGAGTTGTCACCCCATTTCACTATGCCAACATCATACTTTTCATAGCTTATGAATTTTCTTTTGTCTCCAGTCATATGATGAGAGCATTCACTATCAATCACCCACTTATCTTCTTTGACAACTTGAGAGGCTAAAGATTTTTCTTCAACAACATCATTAGTAGCAATAGAAGGCACAAAATCTTTAAATTTAGATTCATCTTATTTAATAGCAATGAGAGAACTAGCCGGCTTAAGATTATTAGTCTTATTACCTTCTTCATTGACAACAATGAAAGTAAATTCATCATCATCCTTGTCAGCTTCATCAAACTTGTTGGGACAAATATTTTCCTTGTTCAAGTAGTTCTTTTCCTCCTTGATTAGGCCTGGTCCTTAAGCCCTAATTGCAAAATTTTATATCCCTTTGTATGAATTTACCCTAAAACCCTAAGTCTCATGTTTTTGTTATAAAATTGAATTACCTTTTCGGGTCACTTAAGTCTTAAAACCCATGCGTATTTAAAGTTGTCGTCACGTGGGGCCACCTTTTTAATATTTCCTAAAGTCCTGGTGGGGTGTATTTATTTTTCCCTAAGTGCAATTGTTCCCATTTTTCGAGCAAGTATATATAAATCCAATGGCTGGCGCATTCCCTCAAACACAAGATGCAACTAAATATCCATCCAGGCTTCGCGCCTATGCAACACCTGTCTATTTTGAGATCATCAAGTCAGCATGTTCAGAGGCTAGCAGTGAAGATCTTGCACCGTTAGATTCACTTTGATCCAATGGTTGGCACTTTCCCACTAACGAATGATGCAGGTCAGTTAAACCTTTGCAGCATCATGCTTGAAGGACATGTGGAAAGTGTAGGCCTGAGATGAGATAAAGGTAACTATAATTGGATAAAAAGGAAGGACAAACAAACAAGTAAATCCTCTTTAATATTTCACCAAAATGTAATATATATATAAATGATAATGTTGATGATTGGTTGTGTAATGTTATGATTAAGTAAATGTAATTGGATAGATGGGGAATGTAAGATTCTTCTTTTAGCCCCAAATTCTAAAAGGAAAGCTCCAACTTGATTAACCACAAGCAATGGTCAATGCACAAAAGAATCAATCGATTGGAAATAAGAAGAAAGAGGAAAATTTTATATTCCCATTTAATAAATTTGAATTGATTTAAACCTTAATTGAAATGAACTAAAGACAAGTACTAACCTCAAAGTATAACAGATCTAGAAATTGCTATTTTCTAGTCTCTGTACTGAGTCTCGGGAAAATCTGCAACCGAATATGGAACAGAAACACAGAGACAGAGAAAACCCAAAAATATTTTCCTTTTCTGAGCAAGGTTGACCTTGACCCAAATGTGGGGGCACAATTGTACCCCAAAATGTCTACCTTGACATGCACTGCTTTGACGGAAATTCTATTCGCAGATCTCGAAAGTTGGCCGAAAAGGGTATCTGAATCTTCTCTTTAATTTGTTGTCATTTACCTGTACATGCAAGAAAAATAGTTTTGTTTTTTTGGGGGGGAGGGGTTTGCCTTGTTCAAACCCCGGTTTTGGAATTAACCTTATAATATAATTGAAATCCTTAGTGTTTGTGATTCGTACTTAGAGAAAATGAGAGGAGAAAAGGCTTCCTTATATACTTGTAAGTCTAAGGCACAATCTTCTCGAGAGGCCGACATAGGATAATTAAATTCCAATTAGTCTCATACCCCTAGAAGTGGACCTATATTAAATATAATTTTAATATTCTTTACTTCGGAGACCGAAACAGCTGACCCAAAAGCGGGAATTAAATCTTTCAAAGCGCCGACATCTGGAAATCCCAGAAAAAAGAAATTTGGACCCTGGGTCAGGGTTGAGGTTGACTCTAACCTAGGTCAAGGTCAAGGTCAACCTTTACCTAGGCCATGGTTATGGTTGACCTTGACCCAGAAGGTCGACCTTGACCCTGAGGTCAAGAACCTCTAATTTACAGAGCAGGATGCCAGAAACAGGTCAGAGAGAAGTGGACAATGGGGCAGAACATGGGAAAAGCCAGATACAAGTGAAAGACCCATTCAAGGTTCTTGAAATGACCCCAAACCACTTACTCAGAGGACTAAACCAGTCCAAAATGGAAGTGCTTCCATTTTCAGATGATACATTTAGCCCCCACTTTAGCAAGAGTATGGACTCGATGCAAACTCTTAGTAAAGGAGATCATAAAAAAAAGATGTATAGTCAGAAAATGGAAGCACTTCCATTTTAGAATTGTTTAGCCTTTCGAGCGAGTGGTTTGGGGTCATGGAAAGCACCTTGAATGGGTTCCTGATCTTGACATGGCTTCCCCCCTATTCTGTCCTTCTTTCCACTCCTGTTTAGACTGATTTATGCATTCTGTACTGCAGACTGGTGATTCTGGGCTTCAGGGTCAGGGTTGACCTTTTAGGTCTATGTTGACCTAAACCTTGACCTAGGTTAGGGTCAACCTTGACCCTAACCTAGGTCAAGGTCAACCTTGACCTTGACCCAAGGTTCAGATACCGGGGTCTCACAGTTTTTGGATGTCGGTCTTTGCAAAAAGTGTTTCCCGCTTTCGGGTCGGCTGTTTCAGGTTCTGAAGTGTCAATTCCTAAATTATATTTAATATATGTCCTCTCCTAGGGGTAAAAGCTTTAATGTGAATTTAATCCTCCTATGTAGGCCTCCTTAGAAGATTGTGCCCTAATTTCATATAAAAGGGAGCCTTCTCCTCTCATTTTCTCTAAGCATTATGAACGATAGTCATCATCAAGCGAACTATCTTCAAGGGTGATTCACGCAAGCTAAGGAGAAATATTTCAAGCAAGCCTTCATCCTTCCAACCATCCATTTTCATGAAGGAGATCCATTGGAGGCCATTGAAGGATTCAAGCTACATAGTTCCCTTTTGGTGATCTCTCCATCCACCTTCTTCATGGCCTATTCCAAATTCAAGAACCCATTCAAGACTTAGTGTTGGAGATCTACAAGCAAGAGATTGAAGACATCCTACCTTTCTACATTCCACATTTTGAAGCGTACTTGTGGATTCAAGGATTCGAATCTGCCACGAGGACTTTTTCAAGCAAGGTGAATTTATGCATTTACTTTGTCTATTTTTGCAATTTCAATTACATATATTTGAGGTTAATTCCAAAATCGGGGTTTCACCAAGGCAAACCCCTCCCCCACAACAAAAAATCCCTTTTTCTTGCAGGTACATGTACAGAACAATAGATTTGAGACTAGATCTGGATACCCTTTTTAGCTTTCTTTTGGACGGCGTGAACAAATTCTCTGTTAGACCTGTGCAGGTCAGGGTCAACATTATTGGGTCAGGGTTGACATTTGTGGGTCAAGGTCAAAGTTTTTCATAAGATGACATCGGAACGGAAAAATATTTCTGGGTTTTGTTCATCTCTGCATTCCGGTTCGGGATCAACTGTCAATTTTTCCAGAAATAGTCTACAGACCTCAAAAAATAGCATTCTTTGATCTGAAATATTTCAAGGTTAGTTCATTTCTCCCATTTCTTTAATTACTATCATATAACATATCTATACATATAATTAATAGAATTTAAGGTATCCCTCTTGTTATTCTCTTTTCCAAATAGTTGATTCATTTGTGCATCAGCCCTTCCTTTGGGTTGATCAACTTGGATCTTTCATTTGTGCATTTGGGAATAGAAGAGGAACATCTTATCTTCTCCCTAATCACAATTACAATACACAATCAATTAAATTCAAGTAAGTATAAAGTAGGGTTAAGGAATTCAATACACTTTAATCAAATCAAATAAACCCCCTCTAAATCAATATCCCCCTATTTCATATATTACATTTTGGTGAACCCGCGATAGACAACTCTTTCTTTTTTGTGTTATATTTACATTGTTTATGCTAGATCTTGCATTTTCTTTCCAATTGCATTTAAATTCCATTGATCAAAATTTTGTGTTAGTTCATTTGCATTGTATTGGTGTATGAGGTTTACCACATCTAGTCCTACTTATAGTATCCCAGTTAGAAGAAGCCATAGACTTATGGGTTCCTTTGATCCCGAGTCTTCCTCTCCTTTCCTTAGGATCCCAGATGATAATTTTATAACTCATGATTCCAATCCTTCTATGGAGCATAACTCTTCTCACTCATCTCATGATGAAGATGACACTTTAAGAGTTCCCCCTGAACAAGTGCAAAATCTTTCAACCAAACTTGATAAAATGGAAAATTGGCTTATCCAAGAAAACCATAATCAAGATTCTATCCAAGCCATAGAGGCTCTTAAGAAATTTCTCTGTGATAATGATCAAGGTATTAATTTATTGCGTAGTATTACTCATCTTGTGAATTTGAATGTTA
>MU227524.1:1088587-1116809 GCA_018584345.1 Thuja plicata
AAGAAGGCATGGTGTGCCTAGCACCCAAAGCATCCATGGTGGAGTAGAAAGTGGAAGAGAAGATCTGATACTGTCCTCGCAACTTTGAGAGTATCAAGAAGATACACTCATCATCTGTCTTGGTTTTTCCACATCCCTGCAAAACTGAGCGCAGAGACTTGAACTTCATCAAGAAGTCCTCGATGGTGGGGAAGCTGGTAGGTGTCAAAGTAGTCAGCTTTGCATCAAGCTATAGTACCCTAAACTCATTTACAGTTCCAAACAAATCTGAAAACTTGCCCCAAATGGCCCTAGGAGTGGTCAAACCATCCAAGTGAAAGAGGAGACTATCGGAAATGTTTAGTGCAATCAAGCCCATGGCTTCATCCATCTTATTCCTGTGTTGAAGAATCTCAAAAGGACACTGTAGGATAGGTTGATGTTCATCTAGGCATGACCATAAGCCACGTGACATGAGTAGCCTGGTCATGTGTGCTTTCCAGGTGTGGTAATTGTGCAGTGTCAGCCGGGCCACAGAGGGGTCCGACATTGAGAGAAGAAAAAGATGGAAGTAGAAGGGTCAATTTCTAAATGTAAATAATAGAAAGAAAAATCACCCCCCCCACAATATATTATTCTAACCCCCGTACAGCAAATAATCAATTACTGAAAGCACGAAAAACTAGAGAAAAACCTGAACACCGAATGCAGAGAGGAAGGAAAATAAAGCCGCTACTTCAATGCCAAAAATAGGAACTCAAATGGTTGAATCAGCAAAAAAGACCAACATCATTGCGTCTGTCTTAGAAACACCTTTTCGGTGATATTTTGTTTTCCAAAAAAGGACATCGTATGCCCAAGATATGGCAAAAAAACCACAAGCACCCCCAAACAACACACTCTGCAAAAACACAGTCCTGCGAAAAAATTTGACGGCCGTATGGCTGTCGCAGGACGTCGGGTGGCGTGGCGATGGTCCATGGGCGGTGATGCTGGTGGAGGTGGCGGCCGAGCAGGGAGGCGGCGGCGGGTGGGCTGAGCGCAGGTGGCAGCCGAGCGGTCGGGTGGCGGCGGCGGGCCCGGGTGGCAGCGCGGTGGCCGAAGGGCGACGCAGTGGCGGCGCACGCTAGCAGCACCCGTATGCGCGTAAAAAAGTGCCTTTTTTAAATTTTTTTAAAGTTTTGTCTCAATTTTTGAGC
Organism: Thuja plicata; assembly: GCA_018584345.1. Classification (NCBI taxonomy): domain Eukaryota; kingdom Viridiplantae; phylum Streptophyta; class Pinopsida; order Cupressales; family Cupressaceae; genus Thuja; species Thuja plicata. The sequence continues at coordinate 1,089,766 of MU227524.1, forward strand.
TCGTACGGCCGTAATAGGCCAAAAAAATTTGCCTGTGGTCACAGTAGCCAAAATAGTCAAACTTTATATGTATTTTGACTCTCCCGGGCCTTCTAAGCGCAATGGCAGAGTTTGTTTTTGCTCAAATGACTCTAAAAAATAGTGCCTCCTTCAAAGTGATAGAAAAAACCCCAGAGAAGCTGTGGCTGTCATCTTCGAATCATGGCTTCAAAAACCTTCAACCCAGGCAGCGGCAAGGTGGCTCTGATACCATGTAGAAGTTGACAAATCCAACTTCACAGCTCGCCAAGAACACCTGCATGCAAAATACCTGAAGCTAAATAGACACCTGTGAGAAAGAGGCAAGGGTTTGGAAAATCTCAGTGGAGTGAGAGAGAATTATTATTTCCCAAAAAAGTAAATACAATAATTACAAAACTGGCATATAAGGTGAGAAACCCTAAAGCCGGAGAAAGCTAGGTTTGTGCATTTAATAATTAATAAAATATATTAATTATTATGCACCTACAAATGACAAGCTTAAGTGAATAGAATAATAGTTAGCTTTAATAATTAAACCGAAGTGATTTAATTATGAAGGCAAATGCACTATTACTCTAACATTTTGTGTGGTTCACAATGAGACATAAGTTCTCATTGGGTGAGATAATCACACCCTTCTCTCTCTCTCCTTAACTAAGTGATGTATCTCTTATCATGATCTTAGGATTGATAAAGACTTAAGTCCCTTGGGGTCTTGAGGGCTTATTTATCCCTTTTGGTTCCAATAAGATTGTCTTTTCTGTATATTCTCCTTTACCAAGAGTTTGTGTTGAGCTCATACTCTTGCTAAAGTGGGGGCTAAATGTATAGTCAAAAAATGAAAGCACTTCCATTTTAGACTTGTTTAGCCTTATGAGTGAGTGATTTGGGGTCATAGAAAGTGCCTTGAATGGGTTCCTGATCTTGACATGGCTTCCCCCCTATTCTGTCCTTCTTTCCACTCCTGTTTAGCCTGATTTTTGCATTCTAAACTACAGATCGGTGATTCTGGGCTTCAGGGTCAGGGTCAACCTTTTAGGTCTATGTCAACCTCAACCCTGACCTAGGTTAGGGTCGACCTTAACCCTGACCTAGGTCAAGGTCTACCTCGACCTTGACCCAGGGTTCAGATCCTAGGGTCTCACAATTTTTGGATGTCAGTCTTTGTAAAAAGTGTTTCCCGCTTTCGGGTCGGCTGTTTCGGGTTCCAAAGCATTGATTCATAAATTATATTTAATATAGGTTCTCTCCTAGGGGTAAAGGATTTAATGGGAATTTAATCCTCCTATGTAGGCCTCCTTAGAAGATTGTGCCCTAATTTCATATAAAAGGGAGCCTTCTCCTCTCATTTTCTCTAAGCATTACAAACGATAATCATCATCAAGCGAACTATCTTCAAGGGTGATTCAAGAAAGATAAGGAGAAAGAATTCATCCATCCAATTATCCATTTTCATGAATGAGATCAATTGGAGGCCATTGAAGGATTCAAGCTACACAGTGCCCTTTTGGTGATCTCTCCATCCACCATCTTCCAAGCCTATTCCAAATTTAAGAACCCATTCAAGACTTGGTGTTGGAGATCTACAAGCAAGAGATTGAAGAAATCCTACCTTTCTACATTCCACATTTTGAAGCGTACTTGTGGATTCAAGGATTCGAATCCGCCACAAGGACTTTTTCAAGCAAGGTGAATTTATGCATTTACTTTGTCTATTTTTGCAATTTCAATTACATATATTTGAGGTTAATTCCAAAAATGGGGTTTGACCAAGGAAAACCCCTCCCCCACAACAAAAAATCCCTTTTTTCTTGCAGGTACAGGTACAGAACAATAGATTTGAGACTAGATCTGGATACCCTTTTCAGCTTTCTTTTGGACGACGTAAACAGATTCTCTGTCGGACCTGTGTAGGTCAAGGTCAACATTATTGGGTTAGGGTTGACATTTGTGGGTCAAGGTCGACCTTTTTCATAAGACAACATCAGAACGGAAAAATATTTTTGGGTTTTGTTCGTTTTTGCATTCCGGTTCGGGATCAACTGTCAGTTTTTCCAGAAATAGACTACAGACCTCAGAAAATAGCATTCTTTGATCTGCAATATTTCAAGGTTAGTGCATTTCTCCCATTTCTTTAATTACTGTCATATAACATATCTATACATATAATTAACATAATTTAAGGTATCCCTCTAGTTATTCTCTTTTCCAAATAGTTGATTCATTTGTGCATTAGCCCTTCCTTTGGGTTGATCAACTTGGATCTTCCATTTGTGCATTTGGGAATAGAAGAGGAACATCTTATCTTCTCCCTAATCACAATTACAATACACAATCAATTAAATTCAAGTATAAAGTAGGGTTAAGGAATTCAATACACTTTAATCAAATCAAATAAACCCTCTCTAAATCAATATCCCCCTATTTTAAATATTACAAAAGATAATCTTATTGAAATAGAAAAGGGACAAAGCAATCCTCAAGCCCCCAGGGACTCAAGTCTTTGTCAACTCCAAGATTACAATAAGAGAGACATCACTATTCAAATAAAAAGAGAGAGGGTGTGATTACCTCGCCCAATGAGAACTTATGTCTCATTGTGAATCACACAAGGAAACAATGCAACTGGAAAGATGGAGTTGAACCACCTAGTGGATGTGGCTACTCACTAATCAACCCATCAAGGATTTACCCTTAGGAATATTCTATTCCAAAAGAACAAAGCCAAAACATAGAGAGATACAGTCTTAAGGACACCTTCCAACCTTAAGGGATCAAAACATTGTAAATTGAAACTGGAGGGATCAAAAGATCCTATAAGGTAAAAATTGATGCTTTAAGGATTAGTCTCTAATCCATAAAGGGAGAAAAAAGAGTTAAAAGTTGTAAGTTTGAAAATATTTTGAAAGTGCGTGTGTGCAAAAAGTGAGCAGAATGTATGCCCCCACGTTAAAGTCATTGCTAACACTTTAACATGAGAAATGGCTTTAATGGAATCGTAAAAAATTCCACTAATTACGTGTCCACTACAAGATGCCCCCAAGCGAAGAAAAATCAAGGGAAATATCACATAAACATACAAAGAACACATAAGGGATCTACCTACTGCGGGGTCAATATGATCATAATATTTTTTATATATATGATATTTTTGCAAATGAATTGACATCATTCTCGAAAGAAAGTAAAACTACCATCAAAATGGAGGAGAGAAAACACAAGAGTTACGAAGAAGAGTCTTTTCGAACCACAACATGGAGAACAAAAAGAATCAGTGCTACCATGTCACAAATCCAAGCAGACTACACAAGGAAAACATTTACGAACAATGGCACAGGTACAACATAACATGAAACAACATATAGAAGAATAGAGATACATATAGAGGATCGTATAAAAGAATCTGACGAGGATTGTATAAAAGAATCTAACAAACATTTAGAAAACATATTACGGGAGAAGCACAATACAACAGGCTAAAACATTAAAGGCTACCATGGAGGATAAGCCAATCAAGCACATCGCCTACTCTCCCCATCTCGATCTATATCATTTAGGGAAGGTGGGAAACTCGCATGAGGGACTATATCCAACACAGTAGGAATAATAGCCAGTTCCAAATAAGGATCCTCTTGAGAATCGTGATGTTCAATACTAGGTGTAATTATCAATTATGTTGAAAACATATTAGGTAAGTCAGTATCAATGTCAATAGTCTCATATTCATCATTAGAATCATAAGAGAGTGTCTTCTTCATCAAGATTAATCGTAATGGAATCTAAGATATGAATAGAATCATCATAATCATACATCTTAGCATCATTATTAACATTAACTTCTTCCAACACATCAGGCATATGCTGGTCAAAAGAAGGTAACAAATTTTGAAGAAAAGAGGCACAGGTCTTAGCTTGAGCCCGACGATTCTTACAAATTTCATTAGAAGATCGGTTATGTTTTGCCTTATTTTAAATATGTTGAGAACTAGAAGGAACAACAACCGGTTTCCTCACAGTTTCTACAGGAGGATTAGTAGGACTCTCAGTAGGCTAAAAAGTGATACTGGGAGCTTGATTAACAGAACTAGAAGTAATGGATAAAGGAGGTATGGAAGGTGTAGGTAGAAGACCATGGTTAAGATCTATCTGAGGCATTCTTAACTCATGAATCTTGCGATGTTTATAGGCTTGATATGAGAAAAAAAGGTTATCAAGTCGAGAAGAACATGAATTAAGTAATGAAGGCCAAAAGAAGTCAAGGGTAGCACAATCCCTAGGCTTAGAAGGTTGATATAAACTATGATTAATTGTTTTCACTTCTTCATCATGAATGAAATTAATACACTTATGGATAGGAGAAGCAATGACACGCATGGAAGTCAACCAAGGCAAACCAAGCTTAACTTGAAATTGATCAGAAGTAGGGAAAACAACAAAGGTAGTGTCCACAACTTTACCACAAAGTTCAACAGGAAAATTAATAGAACCAAATGATGGATAGAGAAAACCATTACAAGTTTGGATCCACACATCATATGTATCATAATAATCATGTTGTGATTTCTTTATAAAAAGGTTTTCTTCAGTAATGACATTGACTAAGGTAGTAGGATCAACAAGACAAGCACACGTAGCTATCTTAGCAATCCTAGCATAAATGTAGAGGGGACCATCAAAAGCCTTAATAGTCTCAGAATCATCAAAGGTGATCAAGAGTTCCCTAGGTCTTTTATTATTAGGTTGTTTTCAAGGTTTAGGTTGAGGTGGAACTTGAAGTTGAGGTTGAGATGGAGGAAATTGAACAGGAGGTTGAGATTGAGGCTTGGGTGGAGATACAGGTTGAGGTAAAAAAACATGCTCCACATGGTTAACAATATGATTGAGATCATCCATCTCTGAATCATAAACAATATCCACATGTGTAGGTAAAGGATTCGTATAGATTTGGAGGTTTTTATTAGGAGGAGAGATATGTTTGTTCCCACTACCATTAAAATTATGAACAGATAAAGCATTAGAATCAATTAAATATTGAACCTTATGTTTTAGAGAATAACACTTCTCAGTATCATGGCCATTCTGATGATGGTATTGGCAAAAGGCTTTGGGATCAAAGGATCTGGATGTCATCGTAGTTGGAAGAAGAGGTGGAATATGAGGTAAAGTAATCATATTAGCATTCAACAATTTACTCATAATAGAATTGTATCATCTTAAAATGGAAGCACTTCCATTTTGGTAGGTTTAGTACCCTCATTTAATACATTTTCATATTAGTTTGCATTTAGGATGCACATGCACTTGATTCTACATTTCTAGGTGAAATTAGGGTTAGGATCCTTTGGATCCTCCTTGATTTCCATTTCAATGACTCCATTTTATGGTAGAACCTATGTATTGGCTCTCCTGAATCTTCATCATACTTACTCTTTGGCCTTTGTGCCTCTATCCAACATATTAGTGTGTTTTCTCACCTTCCTAGGTCCCCGGTTGACCTGGGAATCCTGCAAATTTCCCAAGGAGACCAGCGTGAAAACTCAATTTTTGATTGAGGTCAATTCTAACCTAGGTAAAAATTGAGGTCTTCCTTGACCTAGGTCAAGGTCAAGGTCAACCTTGACCTAGGTCAAGGTCAAGTTTGACCTTGACCTCTGTCAGGTGGTGGTCCTCGCTTTCAAATCTGGATCCTATCGGGGTTCTAAAACTTAAAATAGGTCCCCGGGTTCGGATGCGGAAGTGTTTTCCCCAATATTCAGATTAATACATCCCCTCCTTGGTTGGTGATTGCAATTGGACCATAATTCAAGGTGAGATTTGAATTTGGGTCCCTTGCATTGCCCTAGGAGGTCTATATTGAGATCTCTGTATAAACACTCTCTTTTTCTTTCATTTTGGGACATGAAAAAGAATCGTAAGATGATATGATGCAATTAGGATTATGACATGATGATGAGGCAAAAAAGAAAGAGGGTGATATAGAATGACAAGACACAATGATGCATTAAGACATACAAGCACTTTTGTGGACAAGCCATTGTGGATCTTCTTTGGAGCAAGAGAGACTTCTTCCTTCCTTCCTTCTTCTTGGATCCACCATTTTCAACCTTCAAGCATTCAAAAGATATTATCATGGGGTAGAAACTACGGATTGTGATTTTGGTAGTAATACTTTAGCCTTGGGGGCTTGGTATGATTTCTTTATCATATTCAAATCTATGCATTGCTTTCTCATTTTCAATTCATGTTAGGGTTTTAATCTAGAGGATTAGATCTTGACATCACACATTCAAAGATCTTTTCAAGAGAAATACACATACATTCTACTATATTAGGCTATTTGTGGAGGTGGAGATCGTCAAAATAGGGGTTTCACTAAGGCAAAACCCTATATAGCCACCCCAAAACTCCTCTTTTTCATATATTTGCAAGTGATGTTTTGGGAGTTACAGGTTTGGGAACATTGGAACAGAGTGCAGATCTGAATACCCTTTTCGGAAAACTTTTGAGGATCCAAAAATAGAATTCCTTTCAGAGAATTTTTAGGTCGATTCTGCCCTAGGTCAGAGTCACGAATGCTGGGTCAATGGTGACATTAACTTGAGGGTACAAATAGGAACTGTGTCAGAACAAAAAAATATTTTTGGGTTTTGTTCATCTATGTGTTTCCATTCCAGATCCGGTCTCAGATTTTCCAAAAACTCAACACGGGATTCAAAAATGGTATTTTCCGATCTGCTATAATGTGAGGTGGGTATTTTACTCCATTAATCTTTGCTTTCATTTTCAAGTCTATATCCATTATCAAATACAAATTAAATGTAAATGGTTAAATTATGGCATTGGTCTCTTTTATATATGAATCTCTATTATGCAGACTCTATTTAGGAGGCCATCTATATTTTATACCTTACAAGAATGTAAAGATTCAAAAAGAGGAGTAAACATACGATTCAAACGAAAAGAAGTGGATGCAGAAGTGACAATGTGGGATGCAACGACAACTTGATCAACAAATGCATGTGCTTATTTATTTATCTTGACATAGTTGTTAGGCTTCTGAAACTTGTTAGGATTAGGAGCAACGTCACTCTTATCAACTGGAACAGGAGTCATTGTAGTGTTTCTCTCAAAGTGACTCACTTGTAATTGATAATGATGAAGCGCTGCACAAAGTTGTTGAAAGAGGTAAATTCAGTAAGCGGATCTTATCTCTAATACCCTTTTGCAAATTTGAAATAAACATATGTTGAATATCAACATCAAGAACAAGATAAGAAATCTGAGCATACAAATGCTTAAATCTACCAATAAATTCAGTCAATTTTTCTTTGGTATTTTGTTTACAATGCATCAAATCAGTTAAGGACACTTGCAGACCAGTGTTATTTTGGAACTGTTGGATAAAGGTATTAGCAAGTTTTGGAAAAGAATCAATAGGATAAGGAGGCAATGAAAAATACCATTGCAAGGCCTTATCACGAAAAGTTCTAGCAAACAACTTGGATAAAATCCTATGGTAATGAGAATAGTCACTACAAAGGATTTGAAATGTTTTAACATGAGTGACAGGATCTCCCTTACCATTTTAATTCTCAAGAGGAGGCATATCAGCTTTCTGAGGGACAGGAGCATGAATAATGTCTAGGGATAAAGGACTACCCATGCCACATATAGGAATACTAAATTTAGATTGAGTTAAGGATGCAAGTTATTGTTCTAAAGAGGACACAGTTTGAGACAAACTAATGATCATGGAATCATTAGAAGAAATAGGAGGCATGGAAACATTAGGAACACTAGGAAAAGTGTAGGAAGTGGGAGGAATAGAAGACACAACCAGTGGAACACTTGGAACCACAGTTGGAAGAGGATTGGAATATGTAAAAGGAACACTATGGTAAGAAGGCTATGAGGTAGGTAGAGACACCGGTGGAACACTCACAGGAAGAGATGGAAGTGGAAGAATTGAAGCTAGAAGATTGGTAAATAAAAGAGATGTAGTCATCAAAGGAGGAGTGTAAGTAGGAATTCTAGGTAAAGGAATGGAAGAAGGCTCCACACTAGTGACAGGAGGAGTAAATCCTAGATCTTGAGCTTCTTGAGCTAAAGGTTTGACATTTAAATGCACAAGATGAGTAATACCATGCAAGAGATTAACACTTTGATCACTATCACGAAGGACTTTCTTAAGATCCTCTATAGCTTGGATATAATATTGATTATGGTTTTCTTGAATAAGCCAATTTCCCATTTTATCAAGTTTGGTTGAAATTTTTTGGACTTGTTCAGGAGGAAATCTTAAACCATCATCCTCAGCATGAGATGAGTGAGAAGAGATATACTCCGTAGAAGGATTGAAATCATGAGTGATCAAATATTCATCCAGGATCCTATGGAAAGGAGAGGAAGATTCAGGGTCAAAGGAGCCCATAAGTGTACGACTTTTTCTAACTGGTATATTATAGGTAGGACTAGAGGTAGTAAATCTCATACACCAATGCAATGTAAATGAACTAAATTAATAAAATGTAAATGCCAAAACATAAAATAAGGCTAATCTAATATGCATGCAAGATCTAACATGAAATGTAAATCTAACACCAAAAACAAAGAGTTGTTTATCGCAGGTTCACCAAAATGTAAAGATAAAAAAGAAGGACAAACAAATAAGTAAATCCTCTTTAATATTTCACCAAAATGTAATATATATAAAAATTATGATGATGATGATTGGTTGTGTGATTTTATGATGATGTAAATGTAATTGGATAGACGAAGAAGGTAAGATTCTTCTTTTAGCCCCAAATTCACAAAGAAAAGATCCAAGTTGATTAACCATAAGCAATGGTCAATGCACAAATGAATCAATCGATTGGAAATAAGAAGAAATAAGAAAACCTTATATTCTCATTTAATAGATTTGAATTGATTAAAACTTGAATTGAAATGAATTGAAGACAAGTACTAACCTCAAAGTATAGAAGATCTGGAAATTGTTGTTTTTTGGTCTCTGTACTGAGTCTCGGGAAAATCTGCAACCGGATCTATAACAGAAACATAGAGATGGATAAAACCTAGAAATATTTTCCTTTTCTAAGCAAGGTCAACCTTGACCTAAATGTAGGGGTGAAATTGTACCCCAAAATGTCGACCTTGACATGCACTGCTATGATAGAAATTCTGTTCACGGATCCTGAAAGTTGGCCAAAAAGGGTATCCAAATCTGCTCTGTAATTCATTGTCATCTACCTGTACCTACAATAAAAATAGTTTTTTTTGTTGGGGGGAGGGGTTTGCCTTGGTCAAACCCCATTTTTGGAATTAACCTTATAATATAATTGAAATTGCAGAGATAAACAAAGTAAATGAACAAATTCACCTTGCTTGTATAAAAACCCTTGTGGAGGGTTTGAATCCTTGGATCCACAAGTATGGATGCACCAAATGAATGTAGAATGTAATATGTAGAATATAGGATGTCTCAAATTAGTTGTCTTTAAATATTCAACACCAATCTTGAATGGATCTTGGAATAGGAAGAGGCTTGCATGGATGTGGATGGAGAGATCTTCAACAAGAGGGCTCCATAGAGCTTGGATCCTTCAAAGGATTACTAATGGGTCTCCTTGATGAATTGAATTCTTGAATCCTTGAGTGTTTCAATTCTTCAATATATTTATTTCATATATTTCTTGATATTCTTATCCTCAATCCTTAGTGCTTGTGATTCGTACTTAGAAAAAATGAGAGGAGAAAAGGCTTCCTTATATGCAAGTCTATGGCACAATCTTCTAGAGATGCCAACATAGGAGAATTAAATTCCAATTATTCTCATACCCCTAGAACTGGACCTATATTAAATATAATTTTAAGATTCATTACTTTGGAGACCAAAACAACCAACCCGGAAGCGGGAATTAAATCTTTCCAAGCCCCGACATAGGGAAATCTTGGAAACATGAAATTTGGACCTTGGGTCAAGATCAAGGTTGACTCTAACCTAGGTTAAGGTTGAGGTCAACCTTGACCTAGGTCAGGATTGAGGTCGACCTTGACCCAGAAGGTCAACCTTGACCCTGAGGTCAAGGACCTCTAATTTGCAGAGCAGGATTCCAGAAACAGGTCGGAGAGAAGTGGAAAATGGGGCAGAACAAGGGAAAATCCAAATCCAAGTCAAAGACCCATTCAAGAAAATTGACATGACCCCAAACCACTTACTCGAAGGGCTAAACTAGTCTAAAATGGAAGTGCTTCCATTTTATGACAATACATTAACATAAAGCACGGTCAGATCAGAGTTGATCCTACGATCGGCGTAAAGCCTTAAAGAAAATTTAATCGATGAATATTCATTGAGGTATTGTGATCATTTGACACATGACATCCTGTGATTATGGATCTTGTCTAGGGTTAAAGGTGAGGTTAATAAGTAGACAAGATCTTTTAAATCTGACGGTGGGCGTGATCCGGTAAAGGTCAAGATGCAAGGAAAATATTCATTGAGGAATTGCGCCTGATGCAAATGTGTCCTTTTCGGGAAGTGGGTCCAAAATTTAGTGGAGCATCAGATCAATTTCCCTCGGGTGGTAGGTTTAATGCCTTAGTATTAAGTTGCATGATTTATATCCTTTGAGGGTTCACTCCTTTGCAATGCATGGTGGATGGCGGGGCCAGTGTAAAGTCAAAGGTACTTAAAAGACAGTCATATTGGAAAGGATCTAATGGTGTGTGTGATCCCATCAATGTAAGATGCATGATGGATATCCATAGAAAAATCACGACTTGGTGTCGCGTGTCCAGATCATATCTTGCCTCACGATTATTTTAAAAGGAGATCGACGATGATAATTTAAAGTTAATTTAAAGTTTTAATCTAGGTCATTGATGATGATTTCCATGCTATTTGTAGCCATTGTAAGAGACTTTCAAATATTTAACTTGTTTCTTCAGTGTTTTCAAGTGGTGGTGTTGCTTTCTAGGTTGCAGAGGTGATAAATGATCAATCTGATCTTGTGGATCATTTTTAGAAATTCATAGGGTACTGAAGGGATGGATATTTGATTGAGTATGGTTTTATTTATGTCGTGTGGTGGTGACTTAGGGTTTTCTATTAGGATTTTTATATTTCCTGTAACCCTAGTCCGCTTCCTGTCATTTCTGCTATTAATGTTGGCTATTTTCCCAAGTCAAGTGGTTGTGGAGATCAAATTATTTTTTAGATTTTTTGAAGAAAGATCAGTCATTTGGAGAAAGAAGTCGGTGCAAATCAGATTTCAAGAGGGATAGATGTCAAATGGATATTGATTTTAGGGTTTTCCCTCTGCTATATATGCCTTTCATTTCTCTATTGTAAGGGTTCTGAATCCTTTGCAAAGCAGGGCAGGTTCCAAGTGTGGTTCCTCTTTAAATATTTCTTCATTTTCTCTGCATATAGGGTGTTCTTGATCTCTTTCTGGTCTCAGAGAGGAACATCATTGTAATAGCTAGTTTTATGAATGAAACTTCAGTATTTTTGTGTTTTTATCAAGTTGTCTCCATTTTTATTTTCAAATCATATAGTTTAAGGCATCTAAGGTGTTTTAATCTTGTCTTTTGTAGATCTTCAATAGAGTTGTTTAAAGGATAACTGTGATTTGGGATTTATCTTCAAATGTGTATGAGTTGGGATATCAAGGATATGTCAGACTTGTCTTTTAGTGGATGTTGATTAATGTATTATCTATTATAAGGTCTCTTCAAAGGGGAGGGTTAAATACTTTAAATAGGTAGTTGCATATTTGAATACAAAAGTGGATCCACAAGTAGAACTTGATTAATGGGGTATGTTTGATGTAAGACATTAGACATATTAGAATGTGTTGTCTTCCATATTCATAATCTTCTTTTGCAGTGTTATGTTTAACTTTTCTTCCTATTGGATAAGGCATTTGTCTATGTGGGATCTGGGGTATTTCAGACATCCATTAATTCAATACATCAATGAAAATATTTTACCTTTCATGTTGATAGGAAGAAGTTAGAGTAGATCTGATTTTCAAACATACTTTATGCAAGTGAGATACTGCATAAGACTTGGTAAAAACATTGATGTATATGTTACCTATAGGTTTGAAAGCTATTCCATAGTTATATATCTACAAGGTATTGTGTGTCACAAGGGGTTATGTGTGTACAGATAAGGTATACCCGCCTGAGTGATGTGGAGCTCAAAGAGTAGAAGGTATTTGAACCTTGTTAATTGGACTTGTTTCTTGTCTCCTCTCAGTTGAGGGTTGAGTTTGTGTCCTAGATTTTTAATCCCACAACCTGGTCTAAAAATCTCATCTAGGAAAGGATATTGCAAGAAAAAGATCCAACAAAATGGTGACTCTGCTGGGGAAAAGTGTTAAATAAAAAAAAACTATCTTATAATCACTAGTGTTGTGAGAGAGAGTCAACAACAACATATAGACTTAGTTGGGGATAAGAGAGCTATGTTCTTTGTTTAGTCAAAATGAATCCCAGGGTGATATGATTATTATAGAGTCATGTGCTACAAAGAAGAATTTCCTCATACTTATAAAGTGAGTTAGAGTTTGTTTTTGTCTGTCATTGCAAGAGTGTCCAAGAAGTCCAAAGTTCCTAAATATATACATCTATTATCTCACAAGTGGTGAGTGGTGACTCTGAGTTCTATGATTGTATAAGTGTGCATGTTTGAAGAAAGATTGATCAGAAAGGTGCACTTACAGTGGAGATGAAGCAAATGCTTGGGCTCCTATTACTGAAAGCATAGTCAGAGGAGGAATCTATATGAGACCCTATTAGGGATGTGTTGTGAATTTTATAGTTTTAAAGAAGGTCATAATGGAGTGCAGAGATCTTAGCTGATTAAAAAATTTCTTCTACAAAGAGGTGCCAACTCTACCAAAATTTTTGAAAGGTTATGTGAACGTGACTTCAGATCAATATTTTTTGTAGCTGGTACAATACATCCAAGTATTTTATTTTTAGATTATAAATGTGCATAGTCAGAAAATGGAAGCACTTCCATTGTAGAATGGTTTATCCTTTCGAGTAAGTGGTTTGGGGTCATGTCAAGCGCCTTGAATGGGTGTTTGAATTGGATCTGGCTTTTTCCCCATATTCTGCCCCATTTTCCACTTTTCCCAGCCTATTTTTGACATTCCAAACTGCAAACTAGGATTTTAGCTTCAAGGTCAAAGTCAACCTTTCTAGGTCAAGGTCAACCTTGACCTTAACCTAGGTCAGAATCAACCTTTTTCTGACCTAGGGTCCAAATTCCCAGGTTTTCCAGATGTCAGGCTTTGGAAAGAGTTAATTCCCGCTTCCGAGTCGGCTATTTTGGTTTTCAGAGCAACAAATCTTAAATTATATTTAATATAGGTCCTCTTCTAAGGGTATAGGTCTAATTAGAATTTAATTCTCCTATGTAGACCTCTCTATAATATTGTTCCCTACATTCATATATAAGGAAGCTTTCTCCTCTCATTTTCTCTAAGATTTGATAACCATAAGCAAGAGCAATCTAAGACAAGCACTTGAAGACTTGAAGAGTGAAATCCAAAGGTGAAGAAGCAAGATTTGAAGAAATCCAAGTATCCATTGAAGTATTCATCCATTCTCAAGCATTCAAGCACTTCTCAAGCACTCAATTCATCAAGAAGATCCATTGGTGGCCATTAAAGGGTTCAAGCTCCATGGAGCCCTCTTGTTGAAGATTTCTCCATCCACATTCATCCAATCCTCTTCCTATTCCAAGATCCATTAAAGATTGGTGTTGAAGATCTACAAGAAATTGATTTGAGACATCCTACATTCTATATTCTACATTCTACATCCATTTGGTGCATGCATACTTGTGGATCCACAGATTCGAATCCGCCACAAGGGCTTCTACAAGCAAGGTGAATTTTTTAATTTACTTTGTTTTACTTATGCAATTTCAATTATACTTTGAGGTTAATTCAAAAATTGGGTTTTGGCCAAGGCAAACCCCTCCCCCCAACAAAAAAATCCATTTTTCTTGCAGGTACAGGTTCAGAACAGTAGATTAGAGTGCAGATTTGAATACCCTTTTTGGAAAACTTTCAAGGCCCGTTTGGTTGGCGGAATTTGTGCATGCTGGAATTGCCAATTCTAGAATTGAATCCATTCTAGGTTTGTGCTATTCTCAAAATGAATTCTAGAATATGGCTGTCCTGTTTGGTTCACCTAGAAGATGACTGAGAAGATGCAAATTATGTGTTTGGTTCCACACAACTAGAATTGGAATTGGAATTTTGTTTTTGTACACATACACATATATACACACACATATACACACATACACATATGTGTATACACACACACATGTGTATATATACACACATATATGCACATGTGTGTATATATACATGCACACACATGTGTGTGTATATACACATACATGTATGTATATACACATGTATACACATACATATATGTGTATATATACACATGTATACACATATACACATATGTGTATATGTATACACACATGTGTGTATACACACATATACACATATATACACACATTTGTGTATATATATACACATACACACATGTGTATATACACACATATGATTATATAGATATGAGTATGTATATACACATGTGTGTATATATACATACATGTATATATACTATATATATACATGTATGTATATTTATACACAAGAGTATATACACACACATGTATATTCACACACATGTGTGTATATATACACACATATACACATGTGTGTATATACACATGTGTGTGTATACATGTGTATATATACACTCATGTGTATATATACATACATGTATCTATACTATAAATATACATGAGTGTATATACACTCATATGTATATATACATACATGTATATATACACACATGTATATATGCACATGTGTATATACACACATATATATACACATGTGTATATATACATAGATTTATATATACATTCTGATAGCAATATAATATTAACACAAAAATGGGAATGAATTTTCCTTCACAAAATCATACTCTCAATTCCAATTCCAAGTCCTGAGGGGGAATTGTGAAATGCTCAAAAAGGCCCAAAATTAGAATTCGCATAACCCTATTCCAATTTTTAATTTTGGAACCAAACAGGGAATTGAACATTTTGGGAATTCGGAAATGCCAATTCCCGTTCAATTTCAATTCCACCCCTCAACCAAACGGGCCCTCAAGATTTGGAAACAGATTTCCTGTCAGAGACTTTTTAGGTCGATTCTTCCCTAGGCCAGAATCGGAAATTCTAGGTCAATGGTGACATTGACTTGAGGGTCAAAATCAGAACTGTGTCAAAATGGAAAAATATTTTTGGGTTTTGTTCGTCTCTGCGTTTCTATTCCAGATCTAGTCTCAAATTTTCCAGAAACTGAGTGCAAACCCCCAAAAATAGTATTCTTCACATTTCAAGGTTAGTACTTTTCTCCTATCCATTTCAAATAATTTTTTTTTAATCTTTCTAGATCTATCGCACATTCCTTTCTAAAACAGGAATTTAAGATCTTCCTCTTTGCTCTTATTTCCAAATGATGGATTCATTTGTGCATTAATCCTTCCTTTGGGGTTAATCAATTTATATCCTTCATTTGTGTATCTACGGATAAAAAGGGAACCTCTTATCTACCCCCTACATTTCAAATACACATTTCATATCTTACACATTGGTAACAAACATCCATTTCTTATGTTACATCTATTTTATATGTTACATTTTGGTGAACCCGCAATAGGCAACTCTTTCTTTTTGGTGTTAGATTTACATCTTTTATGTTAGATCTTCCATGCATATTAGATTAGCTTTATTTTATGTTCTTGCATTTACATTTCAAAAATCAAAATCAAAATCTTTGTTTCCTAAATTAGTTCATTTGCATTGCATTGGTGTACGAGCTTTACCACTTCTAGTCCTACTTATAGTATCCCAGTTAGAAGAAGCCATAGACTTATGGGTTCCTTTGATCCTGAATCTTCCTCTCCTTTCCTTAGGATCCCGGATGACAATTTTATCACTCAAGATTCCAATCCTTCTATGGAGCATAACTCTTCTCACTCATCTCATGATGAGGATGATGCTTTAAGAGATCCTCCTGAACAAGTGCAAAAAATTTCAACAGAACTTGATAAAATGGGAATTGGCTTATTCAAGAAAACTATAATCAAGATTCCATCCAAGCTATAGAGACTCTTAAGAAATTCCTTCGTGATAGTGATCAAGGTATTAATCTCTTGCAAGGAATCACTCATATTGGGAAATTGAATGTTAAACCTTTAGCTCAAGAGGCTCAAGATCTAGGATTCACTCCTCCAGTCATTAGTGAGGGACCTTCTTTTGTTCCTTTACCTAGAATTCCTACTTATACTCCTCCTTTGATGACTACAACTCTCCCAATTTCATCTATTCATGTGAGTGTTCCATCAGTATCTCTACCTATCTCACAAACTTTATATCATATTGTGCCTTTTACTTATTCCAATCCCCTTCCAACTGTGGTTCCAAGTGTTCCACTTGTTGTGTCTTCCATTCCTATTGTTTCCTACACTTTTCCTATTGCTCCTAATATTTCTATGCCACTTATTTCTTCTAATGATTCCACAATTATTAGTTTAGCTCAAACTGTGTCATCTTTACAACAACAACTTGCATCCTTAACCCAATCCAAGTTTAGCATTCCTACATGTGACATGGGTAGTCCTTTATCCTTAGACATTATTCATGCTACTGTCCCTCAGCAAGCTGATATGCCTCATATTCAGAATTACAATGGTAAAGGCGATCCTATTACTCATGTTAAAACATTTCAAATCCTTTGTAGTGATTATGTTCATGACCATAGAATTTTAGCTAAGTTATTTGCTAGGACTTTTCATGATAAGGCCTTGCAATGGTATTGTTCTTTACCTCCTTATTCTATTGATTCTTTTCCCAAACTTGCTAATACCTTTATCCAACAATTTTAAAATAACATTGGTCTGCAAGTGTCCTTAACTAATTTAATGCATTGTAAACAAACCATTAAGGAAAAATTGACTGATTTTATTGGTAGATTTAAGCATCTGTATGCTCATATTTCTTATCATGTTCCTGATATTGATATTCAACATATGTTTATTTCAAATTTTACAAAAGGATATTAGAGATAAGATTCTTCTTACTGAATTTACCTCTTTTCAACAACTTTGTGCAACACTTCATCATTATCAATTACAAGTGAGTCAATTTGAGAGAAACACTCCAATGGCTCCTATTCTAGTTGATAAGAGTGACGCTGCTCCTAATCCTAATAATTTTCAGAAACCTAACAACTATGTCAAGATTAATAAACAGATGAATGCGGTTGTTGATCAAGCTGTTGTTGCATCCAACAATGCCACTTCTACATCCACTGCTTTCCATATAAATCGTACATTTACTCCTCTCTTTGAATATTACATTATATTATGAGTAGGTTTTTAAGTGCTAATATGATTACCTTGCCTCCTATTCGACCTCTCCTTCCTACTATAATAGCATCAAAATCCTTTGATTGTAAATATTCTTGTCAATACCATCGCTAGAATGGCCATGATACTGAAAAATGTTATTCTCTAAAGCATAAACTTCAAGAATTAATTGATTCTAATGCTCTATCTGTTGATAATTTTGATGGTAATGGGAGCAAATTTTTCTCTCCTACTAATCAAAACCTTCAAATCTATACAAATCCTTTACCTACACATAATACTAATACTATCGCTCAACCATCTTCTGTGAATATTGTTTACGATTCAAAGATGGATGATCTTAATCACATTGTTAATCATGTGGAGTGCGTTGTTTCACCTCAATCTATTGTTCAAGATCCTTTTCCTCCACTTTAACTTCAAGTTCCACCTAAACCTCAGAAACAAACTAAGGATAAACAACCTCGGGAACTTTCAATTACCTTTGATGATTCTGAGACTATTAAGGCTCCCGATGGTCCCCTTTATATTTATGCTAGGATCGCTAAGATACCTACGCGTGGTTTTCTTGTTGATCACACATCTTTAATAAATGTAATTAATGAGGAAAAAATTTTCATGAAAAACCTACAACATAATTGTTATGATCCATCTGATGCATGGATCCAAACTTGTAATGATTTTCTCTATCCTGCACTTGGTTCTATTAACTTGCCTATTGAACTTTGTGGTAAAGTTGTAGATACTACCTTCATTTTCGTTCCCACTTTTGATCAATTTCAAGTCAAATTTGGTTTTCCTTGGATAACTTCTATGCATGCTATTGCTTCTCCTATTCATAAATGTATTAAGTTCATTCATAATGGAGAAGTGAAAATGATTAATCATAGTTTGTATCAACCTTCTAGGCCTAGAGATTGTTCTAATATTGATTTATTTTTGCCTTCATTACCTAATTCATGTCCTCCTTGCTCTAACAACCTTTTTCATTAATATCAAACTTATAAACATCGCAAGATTGTCGAGTTAAGCATGCCTCAGATAGATCTTAACCGTGGTCTTTTGCCCACTCCTTCCATACCTCCTTTATCCATTACTACTAGCTCTATTACTCAACCTCCTAGTGTCGCTTCTCAGCCTACAACAAATCCTACCAACCCTACTATAGAACCTATGAAGGAACCAATTGTTATTCCTCCTAGTTCTCAACATGTGTCAAACAAAGAAAAACGTAACAAATCTGCTAATGAACGTCATAAGAAGCGTAGAGCTAATGCTAGGGCACATTCTTTTGTTCTTCAAAATTCTTTACCTTCTTTTGACCAACCTATACTTGATGTGTTGGAAGAAGTTAATATTCATAATGATGTTAAGATCAATGATTATGATGATCCTATTCGCATCTTAGATCTTATTTTAATTCATCTTGATGAGGAGGATACCCTTGATGATCCTATTGATCTTAGTGATGAATATGAGACCATCGATCTTGATACTGATTTACCTCATATGCTTTCAAATCAATTGATAAATACACCTAGTATCGAGCAACGTGATTCTCAAGAGAATGCTTGTTTGGAACTAGCTATTATTCCTACTGTATTGGATATAGTCCCTCTACCGAGTTGCCCACCTTCCCTAAATGATATAAACCAATATGGGGAGAGTAGGTGATACACCTGATTGGCATATCCTTCATGGTAGCCCTTTTTGTTTTTGCATGTTGTATTGTGCTTCTCCCGTAATGTGTTTGTTAAATGTTTGTTAGACTCTTTTATACGACCCTTGTTACTTTGTTGGTGGAAGGTGATAAATGAATCAAACTTGTTGTATAATGCCTCTATATGTATCTCTATTCTTCTATATGTTATTTTCATGTTATGTTGTAATTGTGTTATTGTTCATAAATGTTTTCCTTGTGTAGTTTGCTTGGATCTGCGACATGGTAGCACTAATTCTTTTTGGTCTCTGTGTTGTGGTCCGAAAAGACTCTTCTTCATAACTCTTGAGTTTTCTTTCCTCCTTTGTGATTGTAGTTCTACTTTCTTTCAGGAATGATGTCAATTCATTTGAAATAATATCATATTTATATATACATATTATCTTATGATCATACTGGCCCGATAGTAGGTAGATCCCTTCTGTGTTCTTTGTATGTTTACATGATATTTCCCTTGATTTGTCTTCGTTTGGGGGCATCTTGCAGTGGAAACGTAATCGGTAGAGTTTTTTATGTTTCTGTCAAAGCCATTACTCCTATTAAAGTGTTAGCAATGACTTTAACATGGGGCATACACTCTACTACTTTTTTCACACACACACGTTCAAACTATTTTCAAAAACTTAAAACTTTTTTCCCTTTATGGATTAAAACTAATCCTTAAAGCATGGATATTTAATTTATAGGATCTCTTGATCCCTCCTGTTTAAATTTATACAGATCTCTTGATCCCTCCAGTTTCAATTTACAATGTTTTGATCCCTTAAGGTCGGAAGGTATCCTTAAGAATGGATCTCCCTGATGGGTTGACTAGTGAGTAGCCACATTCACTAGGCGGTTCAACTCCATCTTCCAAGTTGCAATGATTCCTTTTGTAGTTCACAATGGGACATAATTTCTCATTGGGTGAGATAATCACACCCTCTCTCCTCTTCTCTTTAACTGGTGATGTCTCTCTTATCATGATCTTAGGGTTGAAAAATACTTAAGTCCCTGGGAGCTTGAGGATTCCTTTGTCCCTTTTGATTTCAATAAGATTATTTGTTCTTTATGATCTCTTACCAAGAGTTTGCATTGAGTCCATACTCTTTCTAAAGTGGAGGCTAAATGTATAGTCAAAAAATGGAAGCACTTCCATTGTAGACTAAGTTATCCTTCCAAGTAAGTGGTTTTGGGTCATGTCAAGCACCTTGAATGGGTCTCTGACTTGGATCTAGCTTTTTCCCCTGTTCTGCCCCATTTTCCACTTTTCCCAGCTTGTTTTTGACATTCCAAACTGCAAACTGGGATTTTGGCTTCAGGGTCAAAGTTGACCTTTCTGGGTCAAGGTCGACCTTGACCTTGAGCTAGGTGAGAATCAAACTTTTTCTGATCTAGGGTCCAGATTCTAGATTCCCAGGGTTTCCAGATGTTGGGCTTTTGAAAGAGTTAATTCCCGCTTCCAGGTCGGTTGTTTCAGTCTTCAGAGCAACAAATCTTAAATTATATTTAACATAGGTCCTCTTCTATGGGTATAGGTCTAATTTAAATTTAATTCTCCTATATAGGCCTCTCTAGAAGATTGTTCCCTAGATTCATATATAAGGAAGCTTTCTCCTCACATTTTCTCTAAGATTTGATAACCATAAGAAAAAGAAATATAAGACAAGCACTTGAAGACTTGAAGAGTGAAATCCAAAGGTGAAGAAGAAAGATTTGAAGGAATCCAAGTAGCCATTGAAGTATTAATCCAGTCTCAAGAATTCAAGCACTTCTCAAGCACTCAATTCATCAAGAAGATCCATTGGTGTCCATTGAAGGATTCAAGCTCCATGGAGCCCTCTTGTTGAAGATTTATCCATCCACATTCCTCCAAGAATCTTCCTATTCCAAGATCCATTCAAGATTGGTGTTGAAGATCTACAAGCAATCAATTTGAGACATCCTACATTCTACATTCTGCATCCATTTGGTGCATGCATACTTGTGGATCCACGGATTTGAATTTGCCACAAGGGCTTCTACAAGCAAGGTGAATTTGTTCATTTACTTTGTTTTACTTATTCAATTTCAATTATACTTTGAGCTTAATTCCAAAACCAGGGTTTGACCAAGGCAAACCCCTCCCCCCCCAAACACAAAAATATATTTTTATTGTAGGTACAGGTTCAGAACAGAAGATCGGAGTGCAGATTCGGATACCCTTTTTGGAAAACTTTCAGGATCCAAAAATAGATTTCCTGTCGGAGACTTTTTAGGTCGACTTTTCCCTAGGTCAAAATCAGAAATTGGAGGTCAATGGTGACATTGACTTGAGAGTCAAAATCAAAACTGTGTCAAAATGGAAAAAGATTTATGTGTTTTGTTTGTCTCTGCGTTTCTATTCTAGATCCGGTCTCAGATTTTCTAGAAACTGAGTGCAGCCCCTGAAAACAACATTCTTCACATTTCAAGGTTAGTACTTTTCTCCTATCTATTTCAATTAAAGTTTTTTTAATCTTTCTAGATCTATCACACATTCCTTTCTAAAATGGGAATTTAAGATATTCCTCTTTTCTCTTATTTCCAAATGATGGATTCATTTATGCATTGATCCTTCCTTTGGGGTTAATCAATTTGGATCCTTCATTTGTGTATCTAAGGATAAAAAGGGAACCTCTTATCTACCCGCTATATTTAAAATACACATTTCATATCTTACACATTGGTAACAAACATCTATTTCTTGTGTTACATCTATTTTATATGTTACAAAATGTTTCCTTATTAAGTGATCTAAGAACTAAGAGAAGGAACAAGGAATGGATAGAGGCTTGCATGCTTCAAGGTTAGAATTTCACTTTGCAAAATCAAATGGAAGTATGTATTAGTTGAAAAAATGGAGGACATAGAGGTTAGAGATTATGTTATGGCCAAATGTGGAGACTCTTTGCCAAATTATAAAGAGTTTCTTGCAAAAAAAAATAGAACAAAGAATCCAAGAGGAAGCAATAATGTTTGTAAGAATACATGTAGGCAAGAGGAAGGGATAATCAACACATTTGTTTTATGAAAATTTTTCTAAAGCATATGATGATCTTCCAGTGGATGTCAAGCTTAAAGAGTGTATATATATTGGTTTTTTTTTGGAACTTTGTTTTCCTGAATCAATTCATTGGCCAGCTACCTTGAGGGATGAAAATATTGAGTATGCCAGGAAGTGGATAAAAAATGTTGAAGATCCTAAATTTGAGGTTACACATAAGGTTGTTCCTAGTGATACTATTTATTAGAATGATGGAAACCAAAATGATAGAGATGAGTCTAGTGGGTATGATGTCTCTCACAATCATGCACTAATCCATTTGGAGTGAAATTCTGACGGAGGATAAAAAATTTGTCTTTTGGATTTTTTTTTGCAATTCTACCCGATAATGTGGTAATTGCAACGGTGTCAAGGTCACAAGAAAAAAAAAGTGAAAAAGAAATCATTTTTATTAACCAATTGCAATTTAGGTTTGTCTAGAGGCAACAAAGAAATGTGGCTTTTCATTGCGTAGGTTAAGTCCCATGGAATCAAAGACACGAAGTTGCTTCCCACAACTTTCATAGAGTTGACACTGCTTTGGAAGTGCTCACACCTTCAACCTCAACATATACAGTTGACCATCACTATTGTTTCACAAGCTCCAGTTCTTCTTTGGAAGTGCTCAAACAGGTGTGCTCAAAACCCTAATATTCATTTATTCTTCCTCCTACCCCATCTTTGGGCGTCATTTGTCATATGTGCAATAGATTGCACACATATCACCTGACTAATGTTATTGCTTTGCATTGGTGCTTACGGGAATTAAGAGATATCTACCATTTCAAAGGATCAATTTTTTCTCTGTAAACCCACGGACCATAGTCTTCTACATCTAGCGTAGCTATCTTCTCATTTCTGGTGTATGGTGTGAGTTTTGTTGATTACAAACAAACCCTCTTTTGTTGTGTTTAAGATATCGACTTTTCTAATACTTTTCTTTTCTTTGATCTCCTTACTTATTAAGAAAATATTGAATTCCTTATTAATATTGAAATGTTTTAGCCCTTCTATATTTAAACTTTGAAAATCTAGGGTTATGTATTATTGAAATGAGTTGTGAATAGTTGAACGGGGAAGAAACTGGGTCGTGTCTCAATTTGGAGCTTTATGTTTTTGATGAACTATAGCATTCTTAATGAAATTTGGTAAGTGAAACTTCTGTTATGCCAAGTGATTTGGGATTTGAGTGAATATAAAGACCTAGCCAAGATATATTTATTACCTCTAGGACTTAGAATTGTTTATCAGATTCCTGGTTGAGAAGGAGCTTTTACATTAAAATTTTCTTCCCTTTCCTTTACCCTTTGATTTTTCCTTTTTGTATTCTAGTTCCCAAGTATTTTGTATTTATGGTTATAGTCATAGTAAGGTTCTTATCTGAGGTAAAGCCATCTAGACATATTCTGATATTCTGATTTAATTTGAAATTTTGGAGTTTAATATATTATTCTAATTTTTTTTCATATTGTTGTTATAATGTTTGATTTTTCTTGTGCATGTTGATGAGTGTTTTAAGACAAGGCTCCATGGATATGTAGTCTTTCATTAAAAAACCTTACTGTAATTGTGTCATAAACTCTTCATGACAGTCATGGCACACTTCAATAAGGTTAAAAAACTACCATAAGGGAGACAATCAGACCACACAATGTGACAAAATATACTTTTTTTATTTACTCATTAAAGGAATCAAAACAACTCATTCCAATCATTTGTAACAGGTTTGAATAACTCCCAATGATCATTGTTCCTTTAGGTGTAAATGGGTCTATTAGGCTCAGTTGACTAATTTTTAGGCCACAAATCCTTAATCCCTAGCCTTAGACACAAATCGATGACCTTTTTGATATACTTTGCATAGCTTTAAGCTTTTTCTAAAACTTGGCAGGATTTCCTTTGGAACATACTTGTCAAAAAATTCATTGTCATAGTTTTAGGGCCTCAATTAGGCCTATTTCTCAAAGAAAATACCTTATAAATACTTCACACTTGCAAACCAATGACATAGAAACCTCTAATTTGACTCCAAGCTAAAGGATCCAAAACCCCTTAGAGCCTAAACCTCTCAAATTTTTATTAAAATTGAGAGATCCATTAATGGACACCCACTCCTTTTATTGATCTTCTTTCCATTAAATATTTTACCTTATAGCCCAACGTTATTCTTGATACTTTCTCTATTTCTCTGTATCTAGCATCTTTACTCAATAGTCTATGTCCAGCCCATTAATTACACCAAAAATCTACCCTATTACCATCTCCAATTAAGTCAGGCTATGTCATTAGTGATTAGTGATTTGCATGACAACATAAAGTTCCAAATAACCAACCCTCTTGGAGGATTTTGAATTGTTAACATTATGTGTCTTTCCTGGAAATCCAAATACTTTGCCATCAATATTTTCACCCATTTATAGTCTAGATTCTGGTACATATTCCAAACCATCTTTCCCCCATTGCTTCATTCATAAGCTGTCAATTCCTCAATCTAGCACCCCCTGACACCTTGTTCTGACATTTTTTCCCATGCTAACAAAGGGATTTTATCTTGATATTGGCTTCCATTCCAAAAACTCTTGTTAGAGTAGTTATATAATAGCTAATAATTAAATCATTTAATTATTAGTTTATTATACTCTAGGCTTAAGTTTCACTTAGGCATCTTTATATTTCTCTAGGGTTTTCACCTTTAGGGTTTCGGTATCCTTTATAAGGAATCACCACTTTGTATTTGATTAAGGAGATTGTAATTTGTAATTCCATTGTTGAATATAGAAGCTTTTTCTGTCATCATGGATTCCCAGTCTCTGGCCTTTTGGCCGCCATAGATGTTCTTCTTCTCTTCTGTCTTTGCTTCTTCTTTGTAACAGTTATGCATGCAGGTGATCTTGGGTGAAGTTGCATTTATCAACTTCTAACATGGTATCAGAGCTCTCCTGCTGCTTGTTGTTCTGGTCTTTCTGAAGCATTCGAGGGTTTGAAGTTCGCCAGGCTTTTTCTGGCATTTTTCATTGATTCTGGGGGGTCTCTATTTTTTGGGGCACTTTGGACCAAAACCAACCTCACGTTTGCATCCAGAAGGCCCAAAAACCCCAGAATCCATATAAGACACGCCCATTTTGGGCACCGAGGCATCTGGAGAAAATTTTTTGGCCTCCCAGGGTCGTACGGGCACGGTTTTCGAGAAAAAAATAAAAAAACCATTGTTTTTTTTAATGTTTTTGGCGGTTTGCATGCGCGCACAGTGCTATTACAAATGCGCCACCACCCCACCTGGGCCCGGCCTCCGGCGGCGTGCCTCTGCTCTTCCCCGCCGCCCCTGGCGCCCTGCGCTCCCCCCGGCGCTCCGCGGCCTCTCAGCGCCACCTCCTGGCTCCACCGCTCAGTGGCCCCTCCTTGCCAGCGGCTCTTCTCTCCGCACCGCCCCCCTGCAGCCCATTCTGACAGCTCGCCCGCTCCCTCCTACTCCGCGCCACCAAGCGTCCGCTGGCCACTGCTCCGCCGGTGGCGGGCTTTTTACTTAGCCCCCGTGGGCTTCTACCTGTACGCAAGCGGTCATATGGAAGACCGGGGGCTGCAGCCCAGCCCCTGAGCGCGTCATGCACCCGGGGGCCCTATTTTTTTAGCCCCAGGGGCTTAAATTTTTTTTCAGAGGCCTTTTTGACCCCCCGGGAGTGTTTTCGCTCTATCTTGAGCATCCGACGGTCTTTTTCTGACTTCCATATACTGTCAGAAAGCTCTTTCCAAGAACTTTTCAATGATGAGGGTTAGGTTTTTTCATTCTGCCATTTTAATAGTGATTTTTTATGTTGAAGTTCGATGTTTTGTTTTGTCTTCCGAGAGTCATATCTGGCTCATCCAGACTCCATTTTTGGCAAACGAGATATCGTTGGAAAGCTGGTTCAGTGTACTATTCAGTTGCAAGGTTTTTTTTTCTAGATTCTACTCCAAATTTTCTCTCCTTTGAGTTTGGCAGTTTATGCACTCTGGTGGATTGCTTGGTTCTACAGGTCCTGGGATCTCTTCTTCTAATTTCATGGTTCACTCTTCTTTCTGACTTCTAAGCTTGTATGCTCCTTCTGTTGCATCATTTTCTGTAAACGCACTAAGATAAAGTGCCTTCTTCTGCATTTCTGGGATCTTGCACACCTTGTATGGTTGTTGTACTCGCACTCTGTTATAAAGTGCCATGGGGGTTATGATGCTTATGCCACTTTAGGCGCATCCACCTTTGTCAAGTGAGCGTACCTTCCATGACATTAGCCCATGATGTGTGTCAATGACACCACCCTTTATCCTGTGTGTGTACTTCTGTTGCACTATTGGTGTTCCTGGTTCTTCTTCTGTAGATGTTTCTGGCATTGCATTTCAGTGTTCCTGTCACCTCTCCCAATTCAGCATTATGGGGGGGTTCACCTGTTGGTTCTATTACTTCCTGGTTTGATTTATCAGCTCTTCAGACTTTGTCTTCTCTACCTGGTCATGCACTTCAGTGGGGGTTCCAGTAGTCTCTTCTGACAGAGTTTTCAGTTTCATGCTTCGGAGATGCTTCTTGCTCTGTCTTGTTCCTCTCTCTGGGACTTCTTTTCCATTTTTTTGTTTTGGGTACCTGATCAGGCCTAGTTGCTGGGACCCATCTTTCCTGATTTCTGCAGTAGTTTTTAGCAGTTTTGCTTCTCCCTAAGTTACACTTAAGGGGGGGTGTTAGAGTAGTTATATAATAGCTAATAATTAAATCATTTAATTATTAGTTTATTATACTCTAGGCTTAAG